>JAANDH010000270.1:158947-209524 GCA_011799765.1 Nymphaea thermarum | reverse complement strand
GTACTGATGGAAAAGGCATATACTCAAAATAACCTGTAAGAAATGATATTTCTACTTAAATTTACTTATACATAATAAGTGCGAGTAACAAACAATGACTACATATTACAAAAATTTGTACCAAAAAGTCAAATGCATATTGTGGGTATTAGATGCGAATCACCTTGGGTTCTAAAATCACAATGGAATCCTCAAAAGATAATGCACATGTTGATACGTGCGAACTCCATCACACCTATAAAATAAGATAGAAATTGATATCTTTGATATTTTATTAATGTATTGGCCAATATTTTACAGGGACTAGACCAACCAATGCCGATCGAAATATTGCATGTGCATGCATGGACAAAGTTCTTAGCGGCCCCATTCAAATTTGGATTTAGATATACATTTTCTAATGTTTATTATCTCATAAAAGTAATAATATATATGGATCAGATTTAGAAGTCTAATTCATGGTCATATCAGTTTTGATCAACATCTAAATCACGTTTCCTTGCAAAATTTGCTGAAAATGTAAATGTTTCATGAAATGGCTTGAATTAATGTGCGGCACGAGTTTCCACACAAAATTTAGTTTTGTACCAATTAGGGATAAAGAGTTTTATCATCTAGGCAACTATAAATAGAGAGGACAAGCAAGTAGTCGTGGCACCAAGCGCCAAGACAAAGAGCTTGGGCTGGAGATGGGAAAGACCCTAACCCCCAGCTATGCTCTTTGGTTGGAAAGGTGGTTGCTTGGCCAAAATTTCGTCCAGATTAGATCTGTGTTAGGTTAAGCTTTAGTGGGTGGTTTCTTCCTGTGGTTGTCATTTTTCAGCCTTCAAGGGATCATATTGTTTTTCAACTACCAATCACTGTGTGGAAACCATATGTGAAGTTTGCTGTCAACTGATGCTGAGACTTCATAGTTTATCATTCTACCTGCATTTTTACTCTAGTTCTGTTTGGAGACAATCAACATGCTATGTAAGAGATTATTTTTTATTCTTATTTTCACATTCCCATCACAGTGGATTGATAGTTTTGTTACAAGCAAATGATTCGGTTTTTCCTTAGCTGGTCGATTATTAAAATATGTCAAAATGATTACTTTTCAAGATGATAGAACTAGAATTTATATTTTCTTAATGGTGTTGGTTCATGAATTTTAATTTTTTTTTTTCATTATCGTGCACTCCAATTTATTTTCTCTGAAATAGGTTTGTGGGGAACCGCTACTTGTGTGGGGTACAAGTTGGTGTGGCCTGCAAAAGTGAGCCTGGCGCACTATGGATTAGTACCTCCTGCTGCCTCCACTTATTTTTGGAAATAAAGTTTATTTTTTGTGTGTTGAGGATGGATTCTGAAGTGCAAGTGAATATGCTTGTTTGGCTACATGTCAGTGCACATTTCATATTCTGCCAAACAAAAAATCTAAAAGTGATGTAAGTTCTAATTCCCCGTTCTTTCTGATGCATGGTCGCCATTATAAGGGGGATGATCTGCCTTTCTGCTGGTCCCCAAGCACTGCTATTGGGAACTGTTGGAGTAGCCTAAGTGACCATGCAATGTCAGAAGCATAACTATTAACTTACAGATGGCTAAATCTACTACGAGATTTCATGTACTTGAAATTATTCTTATATTTGTTTGTAATTGCTGACCACAGTTGGATGTCACAGGTCTCTTGGTATGTCAAGATCAACTTGGCAATTCACCTTCTTGAATAGGGTAAAATGATTCATTGAAGAGGGAGGATTGGAGAGGAATAGAAGCAATGTAGAAACTGCAAGTATCATAACTGTCGCCAAGTGTATTATGGAAAGTAAGAAATTAATTGAGAGAGAAAAAGTAAAAGTGAATTATAATACTTTTCAACCACGAGAATATGGCCAATTTATGGTGTACCCATAGTTTCAAACATGAATCGTTAATCACGTCAGAATAAACGTAATAAATTGTTTACGCTAATCATGAAGAAGAAAAAAATGAAAAATCATTCACCATGTTAGAAACTAGGTGGTCAAAATCAGAAGTCAGAACTTAGTCATTTATGACCCTAAAAAAATAACAAGGATTCATGATCCACCTTGGTCCAAGTCGATTAACTATAAAAAAAATGAATACATATTAATATGGAAATAAATACAGGGATAGCAAGAGATTCATTTTTAGTGACAAGTTAAACCGTCGTGAAAAAACAGAAAAAACCCATAATGCATTGTTTTCGTAATGCTCATGTTTACATGTCAATCATGTGACATGACGTTTTTTTTTTTTTAAGCATGAAATACTCAGGCTTGTTTGAAATAGATATGTTCACACAAAGAAATGTCATTGAGTGCTTGAATCTTGAATTTAAAGCAGTCGATTAATTAATGTTGCCAAGCAAATTCTGCTTTAAATCTCAACTGCTTGCCCTGTTAGAGTTTGCGTTTTAACTTTTTGATTCAAGCAAAATATGAGAAAATAGGCCTTAATTGTTGTGCAACAAAAGGAAGGGAATTAGTTCTACTTCTAGGCATGTTGTTTAAGGAACTTTTCAAGTGATTTACGGATATTCACGGCCCTGTAAAGCTCTTATGCAATTCTTTGTTCCGATAAAATATAAGGTCTGCTTTTAGTATCTTGAAGTACCACCCTCTTCCACTTGCATATCTCAAGTATCTTTCACTTTTTTTAACGATAATGCTTTATCTTTCTTTCCTCCCTCTTTTACTTTTGTTGCTTGAAATAATCAAACATGCATCATTTACCTTTATTGATGAATGACCTAACTAACTAAGTTCACCTCCCCCTTTTCCTTTTTTCCACAATGTCAAAAACTTTTTGGTCATCCAAGTACCACTTGAAATGAGGGCCACTTCGTAGACTTCACCTAAATCTCTTTAATTAGTCAGAACCGTCATAATCATACTTTGCTTTTCAACTAGTGGAAATCTTATTACATCAGTTTCAAATAATTAAACCAACAAAACAGAACATATGCAACATTTACTTTTGAAAATACTGTTTTAGTTGCAATTTCTGTCACAATATCATGTTTTTTGTTCCACTGACATTTCAACTGAAGGGTTTTCATGTTAAAATGACGCAGATTTCAAATTGTTGTGAACAATTTGAGACATACAATAATCGTGGTGGCAGCCAAAATTAACTTGAATTTAAAATAATCGTGGTGGCATACAATAACATGAAGTTAATTTTGGCTGCCACCACGACATACAATAACATGCAGTGGCGGAGGGAGGGGACTAACACAGATTGTGCCCAGCATCGGGAATTAGTTTATAATTCCCAACGGCTAAAATTGTTGGAAATGGCTTTCTCTACGGGATTTTTACCGACCGCTCCTCAATACCCGAGATTGCTGTAGTGATATTGAAGCCTTAGAGACTCTTTAGCAGTGTCGAAATGGTTTGCAATGAGGTTAATGAACTTATTTCTTATCAACCAATTGGTTAATGAAGTTGTTTTGTAGTTGATAAGGCTTTTGTTGCTTACCATTATTCTTCCAGACGTGGTTCTTTCTGTACTTCATCTCTGTTATTCGGTATTCAAGTCCTTTTCTCCTCAAATTGAGCGATGCTTGACTCGTATAGAATCTTAGACAACAACAGGTGCATGAAATGGATAAGCTACACACAAAAATTTTCTCTTTTTAATGGATGGTTTAAGCTTGTACGCATAGTCTTATGGTGGATTTATATGGTTCTACGAAGTTGGCCTCACTCCTGTTCCTGCTTCCTCATCACCCCGTATGTCGCTCTTTTTCTTTTTTCTTTAAAAAAAAAACCATTTTTGAGCAATTACGACAAATAAATTTTTTGAAATGATAACTTTGTTTTGAAATTAGAAGCATAATATACCAGTTTTCTTTCTCCTCTCGTTTTCTATTATTCCTCTTTATACTTTGCTTCAATTGCAAGGCCAATATATATATAAAAGGATTCACCAGTTTTCTTTGAAGAAGAGGCATTAACATGTAATTCCATGGGAAATAATTCAAAAAACCATGTCCTAAAAGGAATTAAAGAAAGAGACTAACTTTTTCCAAAATACAAATAAAGTGCACTAAAGAAAGGTGAGATACTCACATGCATACATGCATCCTTAAAGTGAGAACAGAATGTTGGTACTCATTCCTCTACGGGGTAAGCGAAAGGATTACGATCCATCGCCCAGAAATGAACTTAAAGGTGCCCCACACTTCCCCTAGCTGTCTCCAGGGTCTTGGGTTGTATCAGTATCAATTATGCATGCCACCATAACCTTAAATGCAGAGGTATAGTGCCTAATGAAATTGAATCTGAAGATAAACAAAGGTGAAGAGGGAGATATTAAAGAGGCACACAACACATACGTGGTTCGGCAACAATATGCCTACGTCCACGAGAAAAGGGAGGATCTTCAGTTCATATTTCTCTCACACAGTTTTACATTCTCATGAGGAGCATAAATACTCTGTTTCTGTTTCTTATTGTGCGTAAGAACAGAGATGCACGAAAAAGGAGGGAGAGGAGATAAAGACCAAAAATATGGTAACAGAAAGAGATAAGGCAGGAATGACCCATTTTCAACAAGAGATATCTGATCTAGTATAGCTGGATGTATCCTAACGGTAAGAAGATCCTCCTTGCGTATATCCAGCTCAACGCTCCCCCTCAAGTTGGGAAGAGTGAACATCAACTAATCCCAACTTGATCATAGTCTCATTTAGCCTTTCTTGTGTGGTTGCCTTAGTGAAGATGTGGTCTTTGCTTTTGACATGAGGAGTACTAATCTATTCTCTTTGAACCTTTTCCCATATGAAGTGGCAGTTGATTTCAATGTGTTTTGTGCGCTCATGAAATACTGAATTGGCTGCTATATATATTGCCGCTTGATTATCGCAATATAGTTTCATGGGAAAATTCTGATTGAATCCCATCTCTTTTAGTAGAGCCTTAAGCCATGTAAGTTTGCAAGCGGTATTTGCCATGGCTCTATATTAAGCTTCAGCACTAGATCTTGAAACCACCTTTTGTTTCTTACTTCTCTAGGAAATTAAGTTTCCACCAATGGTGACACAGAATCCGGTAGTTGACCTTCAATCTGAGGCACTACCAGCCCAATCGGCATATGAAAAACCTTCAATTATGGTGCTCTTATTCCTTTTCATCCATATCCCACGACCAGGAGTGCCCTTCAAATATCTTAAAATTCTGTGGATGACATGTAAATGAGCACGTTGAGGAGCATGCATATATCTTCTGACCTCACCTACAACATAAGTAATATCTGGTCTGGTAACTATCAAGTATATTAATTTTCCCGACAGTTCTCTGGTATTGTTGTACATCTTCAATGGGATCTTTGTCACCAACCATGTCAAGCTTATGGTTAACTTCTATAGGCATCACCGCCGGTTTAACTGCGAGTTTGCCGGTCTCCTTCAATATATCCAGGACATATTTTCACTGATTTAGAAATATACTTTTCTTTGAATGACTGACTTCAATTCCGAGGAAGTACTTTAATCTTCTGAGATCTTTGATCTCAAATTTTTGATGAAGGTGTTCTTTTGTTCTTTTCACCAAATCTTTTGAATTCCCTGTAATGACAATGTCATCTACATAGACAAAAACTAAGATGGTTATATCATTTCTACGGTAAATAAATAGGGAATTATCTGAAATACTCATTTGATACCCAATTTCAATCAAGGCTGAACTGAGCTTTGAATACCACGCCCGTGGGGACTGCTTGAGTCCATAGATGGACTTCTTTAGTCTGCAGACAAGATTTTTCTGTCCATTATGAGATAGACCTTGAGGAATTTTCATATATACTTCTTCCTACAGATCGCCCTCTAAGAAAGCATTCTTAACGTCAAGTTGAACATATCCCAGTTTAAATTGCAAGCAAGAGATGTTAAGGTGCGAAAGGTTGTCATCTTTGCAACAGGTGCAAAAGTCTCTGTGTAATCAATTCTCTCAGTCTGAGAGAAACCTCGAGCGACAAGACGAGCTTTGTATCTCTCAAAGGTTCCGTCACTTCTGAATTTTTGCTTGAAGACCCATTTACAACTTATTGCCCGTTTTTGTGGAGGAAGAGGCACGAGTTCCCAAGTTTGATTTTTCACCAAAGCACTTAATTGTTCGTGTATTGCTGCTTTCCACTTCGGATCATGATATGCCTGGTCAAAAGTTTCAGGCTCAACGGCCTCATCCTTTTTCATAAAGAAAGCCACCTGATCTTGTGAGAAGTTTGTATATTTCATGTAAGATCTAATGGGATATTTCACAGCACTATGCATGACATAATCATTCAACTGAGTGGGTGGTTGTCGATTTCTTTCTGACCTTTGAAGAGATATAGTAGTTTCTTGGGATACCGAGCTCTCATTTTGCTGCTCTGTAACAATAGCATTGTCTTCTCTGGGCTGCATAAGGCCTTCCTTGCAAAAGTTATTTTCACAAAGGAAGGGCATAATGTTAGGCAACGGCAAGGTAGATGATTGATGTTGCAGTTTCTCCTCCTTCTTTTGATGGTAATTCTTAAAATAGGCCTGCGACTCATCAAAGCTAACATCACGAGAAACATACATCTTATTTGTTAGTGGATCAAAGCAACGATAGCCCTTTTTTGTTGGAGAATATCCCATAAATATGCATTTAAAAGCACGGGCTTGAAGTTTACTTTGGTGCTTGGGAGACTTCCACACATAGACAATACATCCAAAATTTCTAAAATGCTCTATAGTATATTTATAACCCTTCAACATCTCAATGGGGGACTTATCTCCAAGGTTACGTCTTGGTAACCTATTCATGATATAGTTTGCTATTGGGATGACTTCACTCCAATATTTTACTGGTACATGGTTTTGAAAAAGTAATGCATGGGTTACCTCTAGGAGATGTCAATTTCTCCTCTCTGCAACCCCATTTTGTTGGGGCATTTCACGACATGTGGTTTGATGCTGAATTCTAGTTTGAATGAGAAACGTTTGAAAAGAGTGATTTACATATTCAGTTCCATTGTCTCTGCGAAGAGTTTTGATTTTTGTTCCAAACTGATTTTCAACTATGCTGCAGAAATTTTTGAACTTGGTAACCACCTCATCCTTGGTTTTTAGAAGATATATCCAACTTACTTTGGAGTAATCATCAATGAAAGACAAATAATACTTAAATCCATTATAAGAGTCAAGCGGGGCTGGCCCCCAAACATCGGAATGGACTAACTGAAAATTAAATTTAGAACTACTTTCAGATGCCAAAAAGGGCAGACGCGTTAACTTGGCATATCGACATACATCACATGACTCTCCATCATGGTTGATGTGGGGTTTCAAAATTCTTAGCACATAGCTAGAAGGGTTCCCCAAATGCGAATGCCATCTTGCTCCTTCTTCATTCTTAACACTAGCTACAAGCGCCTTATTTCTGCTATTTAAGTAGTAGAGTCCTCGGAACTCGACCCCTTCACCAATCATCTCCCCCGTGGTCTGATCCTGAAACACAACCTTGGAAGGAGAGAAAACCACATTGCAGTTATAAGCCTTTGTAATTTTACTGACTGACATAAGGTTTGATTTGATGCAAGGTCTGGTATATATAGAGCATTAGTCAATTTTTTGGTGTCAAAAAATTTTACTTTCCCTTTGTCGATAACATTTACTTTTCCCCCATTAACAATAGTAACAGGTTTAGCACCAGAACTTTCTTGGAGATCAGTTAAAAAAATTTTGGAGGCAGTCATAATATAGGAAGCACCAGAATCTACTATCCATAACTTTTCATCTAAACAAGATAACAAACCATAAGTACCTGGTTCATTTATAGCATCCTTGGTGGCAAGAGCAGCAGAATTCTGTTTTGCAAAATTTTGCAGAAATTGTGTCAATTTTTCTAGTGTCACAGGTGACTCTAGAGGCTCTTCGTGAGAAACTTGGGCCGTCTTGCTTTTTTCTCCATACTCTTCGTGAGAAGCCTGGGCTGCCTTGCTTCTTCATCCATAATTTGGTCTCTTATTTAATTTCCAGCATTTTTCACATGTATGATTGTCTCTCTTACAGTAAGTACAAAACATCTTCCTTCTCTCCTTGTTATCATCAAATGAAACAGTAGCTACATCTTTTTGTTTGGATACCAAAGCTGCTTGAGACTCATGAACATCGTCCACTCTCTCTTGAGGATTCATAACCTGTCTTCGGCATTCTTCACGCATAATCATAACACAAACATCAGTTAATTTGGGAACATCAGACGCCATAATTACCTGACTTCGAAGTTGTTCATATTCTGGCTGTAGACCTGCAAGTAACTGAAAAATTTTATCAAGTTCTTCATTCTTTTCCCGTGAATCAGCGTCACTGGCAATAGGAGTGTAGAATTCCTTCTCGTACCAAAGTCTGCGTAACTAGCTGAAATATTCAGTAAAAAGCATGTCTCCTTGTTTCAGACCATTGATTTCTTGAGAAATTTGATATCGCCTTGCAACATTATATTGCTGACTGAATAGATCCTTTGCAGCATCCCAAACCTCTTTAGCTGTCTCCAGGAAATAAAAGGTTCGTGCAATCTTTTTGTTCATGGAGTTATATAACCATGACATTACCGTGTGATCGCTTGACTCCCATTCCTCAAGTTTGGGATCACCAGCTGGGGGTCTGGGCTTGCTTCCGGTAACATGACCAAGTTTTGACTTGCCACTAAGAAAAAGTTTGGCAGATTTGGCCCACATAAGATAGTTGAAACCATTTAATGGTTCGGTAGTGATCTTCAAGGCTGGATTGACACTATCCAGAATTTGCTGTTGGTTGCCATTGCCGTTGGAGCTCCCTGCTTCCGTCTTGACCACGAGGCACAAACAAGAGGCCTAGGTTGAACCTGGCTCTGATACCATGAAGGTAAACAAAGGTGAAGAGGGAGATATTAAAGAGGCACACAACACATACGTGGTTTGGCAGCAATATGCCTACGTCCACGAGAAAAAGGAGGATCTTGAGTTCATATTTCTCTCACACAGTTTTACATTCTCATGAGGAGCATAAATACTCTGTTTCTGTTTCTTATTGTGCGTAAGAACAGAGATGCACGAAAAAGGAGGGAGATGAGATAAAGACCAAAAATATGGTAATAGAAAGAGATAAGGCAGGAACGACCCATTTTCAGCAAGAGCTATCTTCGGCAACTGATATGGCTGATCTAGTATAGCTGGATGTATCTTAACGGTAAGAAGATCCTCCTTGTGTATATCCATCTCTACAGAATCAAACTAAAGACCCCGGTATCTCTTCAAATACCCTCACAATGACTATCTGCATTACGCACTCTATGGCTGGTATTCATGTCACTTAGCGCATGGAACACATTGATCAGTTTATTTTAAATAGTAAAAGAAGGTTAGATTTTCAATTAGCTTTCTTCTTCTTCACATGATACTTTCACTATCAAGACAAATGAAAATGACTATCTAGAGTACTAAATCAAATGAGTTTACATTTCTACCAAAATTTCTCTCTCACTTTCTCTCTCTCTCTAACCACACATTCATATAGATAGTAGAAACAGACGAAAGATGATCACCAAAGAGAAACACATTGGTTACCAAGTTGGTGCATATTAAGGGGCATATAATTGTGACTTGCCAAGTTGGTGCATATTATCCCAAAACCGGAAAATAATGTGAATTCTACTTTTAAAAATAAAAGCTATATTTTCAGCTCAATTACTTGTGAATTGCTATCATTTAGTTCCTTTTGAAAATATCATTTTATACCTTGTAGTAAAAGTTAAAATATCGTAGGGTGTTTTACATGTAGTGAAAGTGAAAATTTTGGTTTAATATGCTATCTTGTAAACAAGCTTACATCTAGGGTATTGATGAAAAAGGCAGATACTCAAAATAACCTGTAAGAAATGATATTTCTACTTAAATTTACTTATGCATAATAAGTGCGAGTAACAAGCAATGACTACATATTATAACATTTGTACCAAAAAGTAAGATGCATATTGAGGGTATTAGATGCGAATGACCTTGCAAAATTTGCTGAAAATGTTAATGTTTCATGAAATGGCTTGAATCAATGTGCAGCAGGAGTTTCCACACAAAATTTAGTTTTGTACCAATTAGGGATAAAGAGTTCTATCCTCTAGGCAACTATAAATAGAGAGGACAAGCAAGTGGTCGTGGCACCAAGCGCCAAGACAAAGAGCTTGGGCTAGAGATGGGAAAGACCCTAACCCCCAGCTATGCTCTTTGGTTGGAAAGGTGGTTGCTTGGTCCCACGCACTATTGCGGAGCAACTCTTTTATGGCTAAAGGCCACCTGTGACAAACTAATGCATAGACTCCAAGGGTGTTGGGTATTTCCCTCTCTCTTTACTTTTCTTTTCTCTTTTGCTTTATTATTTGGTGTATGATTAAATTAGTTTGCTATCTCTTTATCCAAATCATAGTTTTTTGTTTTCTTTTTGCCTTTTTGTTATTCTCAGGTTTAGTTTATTTAGTTTATTTAGGTCTAATTAAGATACGAGAAAGCACTCTTCCACGCATGAGATTACAATCTTTCCCATGCAGACAATGCTATATCAATTGATGTGCCCAAATGCAATTCCCTCAAGTCCCAATGCAATCTCTCTTTCTCTCTCTATCCCCTGATAAATAAGGGTTGTTTATAGAAGTTCCAACGAACAAGGAACCAAGATAAAGTGCGGTTTACTACCATTTGGCATAAAGTTTTTTGTGGTTTTGTCACTTTTATTATCTGGATTTGGACTCACGAAAGAAAAGGTGGACCGGTACACTTGATGGTTACACTTACATTAGTGTAAAAGAAACTATAAAAAGGAGGTATGACTTTCAATCCAAATTCAATCTTTAAACGTAAACAAATATAGGCTCAACCATATGTGCTCTTTTAAAAGTTAACAAACAGACCATTAAACTTTTAAGAGAAGTTAACAAATAGACGTAATTAGACCATGCACACACACACACACACACACACACACACACACATGTATATATATATATATATATATATATATATATATATATATATATATATATATATATATATATATATATATATTATATCTTAACCTAATCAAGCTTCTGGATTAACATTATGCTGGACTGATGAAATTGTTAATCTTGCAGGTAATATTCCAATTTCGTTAGAAACAAAGCCGACTCAGCCAGCGAAATCTCACTTAATTATAAGTAAAGTGACATCGATAAGATGGATCCTGTAAGCTTTGAACTTAATAAGACTTTTTTTTGTGTATAAACTTCATAAAGATGCCATCTTCTCCAAAGAACGTGAGAGGACATCGGCTATAAAATAATTAACGCGATCATATTTCAGTAAAAGAACGGCTTAAACAATTCTTTCCAATGCATTATTTTAGTTTTGACGGTGAGTTATTTAAAACCGATAGGAAAAGCGCAGGAGCTTTGCATGAATCCGGGGAGGTTTGCTAATCTGGGATGCACCACCGACAATTAGCGCAAATGCAAGAAAAAGATGCAAGAAAAGATGACAAACTGCAATCTCTAGTGGGTCGTCTCATCCTTATTCCCAGACGACTCTAAAAAGGAGGAACCTGCACTGTCGAATCTGTCGATGGCTACTTGAGAAGAATGCAAAAGGAGGATCCTGCAATGTCAAATCTGTCGATGTTACTTGAGAAGAACGCAAAAGGAGGATCCTGCATGTCGAATCAAAATGCAAAAGGAGGATCCTGCAGTGTTGAATCTGTCAATGTCTGCTTGAGAAGAAAAAGGAGGAACCTGCAACTGTGGTGTGGCCAGCAATGGAGCACAAGATCAGGGAACGAATATTGCCGTGGATCTGAGTTTTGATTAAGAGCCTTGATCCAGCTTGGCACTGCTGCTCTTAATCCACAAGTGCGACACCTTTCCAAAGTTATTTGGATTAAGCCAGCTCTCAGATCCACATTCCTACCAATATATTCATGCTGTCCCTGGCGCACATTGATTTTTTACCCTTGAAATTTAGATGGGTCCACTTTCATTTTGTATACTGAAATCGCTCATCACACTTGTTATTGCATATTCTTGTTTGGGATTTTGAAAACTTCATAGCATTAGCGTCTCGCTCCCTCATTCACTTAAGGGTCTAGGGATGCTTTGTGGTGCCTATCTCGCTATCCACTATTATTTTAATCTTTACATTTTAATAAAAGGGCATATATATATACATATATAATCATAAAAGTATGAAGCCAGGGGTAGGTGTCGGCTACAGAGCCCATCATCCGTAGGGTTGCACAACGAGTCGAGCCAACTCGAGCTCGATTTGAACTTGCTCAAAAAAACTCGACTCGAGCTCGACTCGTGTTTATAAATGAGCCGAGCTCGAGTTTGAACTTATCTTGGTATGATCCACGGATTAGTCTTATATTTATGGTAAAGCGGCACAAATTCTGGTAAGAACCAAGAGCACAAATTAGATATATCCAATAAAAAAAAAAAAAAAAACTCTTTTTGCTTTGTTTGGATTCGGTCCCGGTCTTAGTCTGTGTCATCTTCGTAACTGCCCTAACGACCCGCCCGTCCGAATGAGGGCAACATTGGACTTGAGCTCCTTTTCAATTGGAGCTTTGTTTCCACCGGCCCACACATTAGCTTGCCGAAAAGCTTTTAAAGAATGAAAACTGTATACATATTCCGTAGCATATGTTTGTGTATACTATCTAATCATTGAACATTATTCGTTAAGCAAGTATTTGATTTGCCAGGAATACATTGGAATTCTAGAATCATTATTCTCATTTTTTAAAATGAAAACTATATTATGAAATAAAGAATTTTGATTCTGGAATTATAGGCGCCTTCTTAAGTCAAAGTTCTAGAATTCTGTAAATTTTTCATCTTTCTTTGAGGCACAAGGCATGAAAACCAAAATTCATGCATTCTATAATTTTAAATCTTTTTTCCTCAAACAAGTTATTTTTAATTTTAGAATCAAAATTCAATACTATCAAACTCAAAGGAAAATTGGAATTAGAATTTTCATTTCAATTTGAGGTTGAGATGGAATTTTGATTTCAGGATCAAAATTCTAGAAAAAAAATTACTAACACCCGCATTGGAAGAAGTGATTCTTCAATGAATCGGTCGATTCACCTATTTCGCCGAATCAGTTGCCAATTGGTAAAAAGTATCTAAAAGCTAGGCATTGAACAAGTAAATGAAAACTTGAAAAGGTAATTAATTCAATAAAATTCTTAAAATATTTTAACAAAACAAGCTACCACTGCCATCTGGACTACTATTCGATTGTATTTTTGCGTTTCTTTTTTGGGACTTCTAATTTACAAAATAAACCACATAATGTTCATGTTGGGAGAAGGGACAAAGCCCACTTGAGAATTGACAAAGCCCACTTGAGAATTGACAAAGCCCAAAAGAAGCGGTGGGATACTTTTGAGGATCGGGTTTTTTCATCCATTCGGGTGGGGCCATGGCGGTTCCCCACCGCCCTTTACTTTTGACACGCGTTTTCGCTGGTTTGTTTTTGTCACTTATAAAGCGCTCTGCCTCCCGGTCCAGACTACAGAATTGTCTGTGAGCACAGCCGAAGATATATGATTAATGGGACTACCGGCCGTGGTTGCGCTCCTGGCCATCTGCGGCATCAGCATCGTCTTCATGGTCGCATCTTGCCTCCAGCAGAGAGTGAAGGAGAGCCCAATAAACTGAAACGTTGAAAACCATGAAAGCCACCAGCAGAGTTGCAGAGAGAAAGCGGTGGCCGAGGGAGAGAGCCTAGCACACAGAAAAGCAAGAGAAGTGGTACAAAAGAGAGAGAGGACGTTTGCAGAGGCGGAGGCAAGATGCGACCATGAAGACGATGCTGATGCCGCAGATGGCCAGGAGCGCAACCACGGCCGGTAGTCCCATTAATCATATATCTTCGGCAGTGCTCACAGACAATTCTGTAGTCTGGACCGGGAGGCAGAGCGCTTCATAAGTGACAAAAACAAACCAGCGAAAACGCATGTCAAAAGTAAGGGGCGGTGGGTAACCGCCATGGCCCCACCCGAATGGATGAAAAAACCCCATCCCCAAAAGTATCCCACCGCTTCTTTTGGGCTTTGTCACTTCTCAGGTGGGTATCATGAATCTGGTCGTAAACGAAATCCACACCCTTATCTAATTTTCGGGCAGCCAAGCGGCTTCACTCATCTTTTTTGTGTAGGGGAATAGGGATTGGCCCCATCTTGCCTGACAGTGCAAGTAATTACCCAATGGGTTTGGGCCAATCTATCTTTACTTTCATTTTTTAGTACAACTTGCTGGGTGTAGCCGTAGGGTCCTTGCACTGAAGCCTACACAGTCACAAATCATCAGGGACATCCCAGATTCTAAAGCTATCTTGAAGAAACATCGGCTAGCAAAGTCTCCTCAGGCATCTTTACTTGATTAGAAATCTACAAAGACTCTGGTCGTCTTATGTGCATCCACAGGACCCCGCATCAATTTATCAGGGCCTATCGTTACCACCATGCTCTCGAAAACATGATTAATCCATGAATTGGTCAGTTAGTCCCTCAGCTGCAATGAAAAAGTAGCATTTAACCGACAACCACATGTACAGAGCAGAGGATTTAGCTGCTGAAAATGTCTTCTTCCCACCAGATATGCCACCGTCCACCCCCATGGAACAAGTTGTCCTGTTCGTCCCCCAATTTCCAGCAAAGAAGACGCCCCACTTCATCCCATCCCCGTAAATATTCTTCCATCCTACGAGTCAGAACCCTTCCTTTTGTTAGTCCACAAACTATCATTATTGAGATATTTCCTTCTCACCATCCATGCCCACAGAGAATCAGATTTCAAGCTTTTCAAAGAAAAAATATTATTAACCCTGTTCAATGTTTTTATAATAAACATTCAAGTATGTTTTTTATTAATCAACTTAGGGGTCTTGAAAAACAGACAAATTCTCTTTATACTGATATTTCCCTTGCCTTTCTTTAAGGGCATTCCATTTCCTACCCTATATGATATATATGAATGTAACAAATTAATCGAGAATCTTCTCGAGTGTTGTCAGCTCAAGTAGTGTTTCTTTCATGCCTACAACTCAATCTGAATCAGAAACCACAAATTATTTACTGTCACAAAAAACATGTCTTATTAGAAAAAGAAGCATGTAATACCACAAAACACAGGTAACCATATAATACCCTTTTTATTCCATCTTTTTTAAAAAACATCAGAAAATAAAAACGTGTTTTACAACCGGTTTTTGCGTTTTTTTCATATTTTTTATATATTTTTTTATAATTTTTAGGATTTATTAAATGTTTTATATATTTGCTCAACAAAATCTTGTTTGAAGATGAGCTAATTACAGTCAATTTGTTGGGAAACCAGAACTTGCAGTGCCCAACTGCTAAAGCATACGATGCAACCTTTCTCTCTCTCACATACCTATCCAGAAGGCAGGATTAGAGAAAAATAAAATAAAGACCACTATGGTGTAGTTAGTAGTAGCGATAACTATATGGACAGTCAAGGCAATAATTTTTGTGGTCATAAGTTGCTCTACAATAATCAATAATTCTGCCTTTAAACCTCTCAGATTACAGAAGGCCGAGAGAAGTTGCCATTTCTTGAGAAGGTAGTAGCTTATGTTACAAGCCCGAAGCGTTCCAAAGCTTTAAAACAAGTTCATCCAATTTAAGAGAACTACCAAGCAGAGCGCTCCAGCAATGATCCGCTCTCAGCCATTTCATCGAATGACTTGTGGACATGAGCCAGACCAACTTGAGAGCAGAATATGAGCATACTAAGACGACCCAATAGCTTCGCCTTCTCATGGACTCTCAGTGGCGGTAATATCCACACCAGCCCCTTAAATTTGGTTTATTATCATGGCGATACTTATATATATATATAAAAGTGCCTCTTATTAAAACTTGAAGCTTAAAATAATAGTTGATAGCGAGACGCTTACCTGGAGACATCACAAAGCATCCCTGAACCCCAAGGGAATGAGGGAGCGAGAGGCTAATGCCATAAAGTTTTCAAAATCCGAAACAAGAACAAGAATAAGTGAGTGTGATGAGCTATTTCAGTACACAAAATGAAAGTGGACCCATCTAAATTTCAAGGATAAAAAAACAAAGTGGGCCAGTGATATAGCATGAATATATTGGTAGGAACGTGGATCTGGGACTGGTTTTTCTTTTGCAGGCGTCATACTCTGGTTCGGCCGGGAGGAGGGACCCACACGTATTCCTCCTTACTTTCTGCATTTGCATTTTTCTCAAGTAGAAATCCACACTGCAGGTTGCTCCTTTTTTAAAGTCGTCTGGGGAGCCACTTGCGATTGTATTTTATCATCTGTTCTTGCATTTTTCCTTTCAAAAAGACAAAAGACTAGATGATCTTTATTCTATGGTGCCTGGACAGGTCCGTCCAAAAAGCGAAAAAGGTAGATAAAATTATTCATAGAACTGCATGGCAAATTGTTTTATTGCCATGAGCAGATATGCTTTATCATACCAGAGCTCGTCAAATGGCAAAGGCCTCTTATTTTTTAAAAAGAAATCGAAATTAAATTGAAGGTGAGCACTGAAAATGCATGAAATTGTTAAATTGTTCGTTTTTTTTTTCCAAGAAGGGTAAAAAATGCTCTAAAAAAATCGTTATAGTTTATGTTTGTTGCGTGCACTAGGATGGTGCACACAACAAGGTCAGTTGGGAAAATTTAACATTCACAGTATGTGTTCGGGGCTTGAGATAACAAAAACATCCTTATATCAAGAATGGAGGAACCTTGATCCATAACGACAAAAATGAAGGNATTTTCAAGAATCACAAATGCTACTAATTCAGATGATGCAATGACGACATTAAAACATGAATCACATGGCAACAAGAACACTACCATAGCAAAACTTCAAACATTTTCCATGAATGGTTGTAAATTGATTCATTTTTTTTTTCTCTAGAGCTGTTAACATTGTTAAAGGACCTTTGGAGAATGTATTATTGATCCAAATATAACTAAAAATGTATTAAAAAGTGTGTTATAAGGTTAAATCAATCAATATAAATAATAACAAGTTTATCTTATTGCATTAGTCATAACGAAACAAATGCCCTCCCACGTGCGTCTGTACAGAACGCATTGACTGACAGGGCCGTCTCCTTTCGAAATTCCCGTAGGGAATGCCGCCAATTCCTCTCGAGGAGTCCTCTCTTCTCCCTTCTCAACAAACCCCTTCTCTCTGTCTCTCTCTCTCTCTCAGAGTAATGGTGAGGCGAGAAGATCAAGTGGAACAGTAGACCTCCTTTTCCTTCTATTCTCTAGTTTGGCGGTGAGTTCTTCACTCCTTTTTTTCTCTTAACATGTCCCTTCCGTCTGCTGCTTTCATATCATGTAATGGGTTCTGTTGGTTTTCAAGCCACGTTTATTTAAGCGAAACATAGACATTGGATAACTCAAACAACACGCAGGTTCAGCTTGTAAAGGAAATCTCATTTGATAATTTTTTTCTTAGGAGGCGTTTGATGGATTGAAATTTTGGATGAAGAGTGAAAATTCCAGAATCACAATTCCTCCTCAAAGGATACTGAAATCAAAATCTGGTTTTATTTTCCTTATTCTAGAAACAAAATCCCAGGTTCGTTTAATAGTTCTAATTTCTCAAAGAATATGCAATTTGACTCTAAAATTCTATGATTCTAGATACATCAGACGCCTCGTTAGGGAAAGAAAACATTATATCATGATTGTTTCCCTAGAAAACATCTTTGACCATTTTCTGTCTCTTTGATTATGTGTGCATACAGTGCAGATCCAATCTAGGTCCAATATTGACTGAATTTAACTTAAACGGATCTTCCCCATTTAGAGTCAGTCTTGAGCATGGAATTCTAAAATCTAATCTGGATTTGACAGGCATAGCATCTGAATTTTTACATTTAATCAAACTACATCCTTGTTCGATCTCATATGTGGATCTAGATTCGACCCAAAAAATCTATAAGCTAAGTTCAAATCCAAGTACTACGAGATTAGTTCTATCTCTTCCACCCGAAATTTGAATGGGGCCCCCTAAGAACTTTGTCCATGCATACACATGCAATATTTCGATCGGCATTGGTTGGTCTAGTCAAATATCAAGGATATCAATTTCTATCTTAATTTATATCTAAGACTGTGTGATGGAGTTCGCACGTATTAACATGTGCATTATCTTTTGAGGATTCCAATGTGATTTAGAACCCAAGGTGATTCACATCTAATATCCACAATATGCATTTGACTTTTTGGTACAAATGTTATAATATCTAGTCATTGTTTGTTACTCGCACTTATTATGCATAAGTAAATTTAAGTAGAAATATCATTTCTTACAGGTTATTTTGAGTATCTGCCTTTTTCATCAATACCCTAGATGTAAGCTTGTTTACAAGATAGCATATTAAACCAAAATTTTCACTTTCACTACATGTAAAACACCCTACGATATTTTAACTTTTACTACAAGGTATAAAATGATATTTTCAAAAGGAACTAAATGATAGCAATTCACAAGTAATTTAACTGAAAATATAGTTTTTATTTTTAAAAGTAGAATTCACATTATTTTCCGGTTTTGGGATAATATGCACCAACTTGGCAAGTCACAATTATATACCCCTTAATATGCACCAACTTGGTAACCAATGTGTTTCTCTTTGGTGATCATCTTTCGTCTGTTTCTACTATCTACATGAATGTGTGGTTAGAGAGAGAGAGAAAGTGAGAGAGAAATTTTGGTAGAAATGTAAACTCATTTGATTTAGTACTCTAGATAGTCATTTTCATTTGTCTTGATAGTGAAAGTATCATGTGAAAAAGAAGAAAGCTAATTGAAAAGCTAACCTTCTTTTACTATTTAAAATAAACCGATCAATGTGTTCCATGAGCTAAGTGACATGAATACCAGCCTCAGAGTGCGTAATGCAGATAGTCATCGTGAGGGTATTTGAAGAGATACCGGGGTCTTTAGTTTGATTTTGTAGAGCTGGATATACACAAGGAGGATCTTCTTACCGTTAAGATACATCCAGCTATGCTAGATCAGCCATATCAGTTGTCGAAGATAGCTCTTGCTGAAAATGGGTCGTTCCTGCCTTATCTCTTTCTATTACCATATTTTTGGTCTTTATCTCATCTCCCTCCTTTTTCGTGCATCTTTGTTCTTACACATAATAAGAAACAGAAATAGAGTATTTATGCTCATCATGAAAATGTAAAACTGTGTGAGAGAAATATGAACTGAAGATCCTCCTTTTTCTCGTGGACGTAGGCATATTGCTGTCGAACGACGTATGTGTTGTGTGCCTCTTTAATATCTCCCTCTTCACCTTTGTTTACCTTCATGGTATCAGAGCCAGGTTCAACCTAGGCCTTTTGTTTGTGCCTCGTGGTCATGACGAAAGCAGGGAGCTCCAACGGCAATGGCAACCAATAGCAAATTCTGGATAGCGTCAATCCAGCCTTGAAGATCACTACCGAACCATTAAATGGTTTCAACTATCTTATGTGGGCCAAATCTGCCAAACTTTTTCTTAGTGGCAAGTCAAAACTTGGTCATGTTACCGGAAGCAAGCCCAGACCCCCAGCTGGTGATCCCAAACTTGAGGAATGGGAGTCAAGCAATCACACGGTAATGTCATGGTTATATAACTCCATGAACAAAAAGATTGCACGAACCTTTTATTTCCTGGAGACAGCTAAAGAGGTTTGGGATGCTGCAAAGGATCTATTCAGTCAGCAATATAATGTTGCAAGGCGATATCAAATTTCTCAAGAAATCAATGGTCTGAAACAAGGAGACATGCTTTTTACTGAATATTTCAGCTAGTTACGCAGACTTTGGGACGAGAAGGAATTCTACACTCCTATTGCCAGTGACGCTGATTCACGGGAAAAGAATGAAGAACTTGATAAAATTTTTCAGTTACTTGCAGGTCTACAGCCAGAATATGAACAACTTCGAAGTCAGGTAATTATGGCGTCTGATGTTCCCAAATTAACTGATGTTTGTGTTATGATTATGCGTGAAGAATGCCGAAGACAGGTTATGAATCCTCAAGAGAGAGTGGACGATGTTCATGAGTCTCAAGCAGCTTTGGTATCCAAACAAAAAGATGTAGCTACTGTTTCATTTGCTGATAACAAGGAGAGAAGGAAGATGTTTTGTACTTACTGTAAGAGAGACAATCATACATGTGAAAAATGCTGGAAATTAAATAAGACACAAAAATTATGGAAGAATAAGCAAGGCAGCCCAGGCTTCTCACGAAGAGTATGGAGAAAAAAGCAAGACGGCCCAGGTTTCTCACGAAGAGCCTTTAGAGTCACCTGTGACACTAGAAAATTTGACACAATTTCTGCAAAATTTTACAAAACAGAATTCTGCTGCTCTTGCCACCAAGGATAAATGAACCAGGTACTTATGGTTTGTTATCTTGTTTAGATGAAAAGTTATGGATAGTAGATTCTGGTGCTTCCTATATTATGACTGCCTCCAAAAATTTTTTAACTGATCTCCAAGAAAGTTCTGGTGCTAAACCTGTTACTATTGTTAATGGGGGGAAAGCAAATGTTATCGGCAAAGGGGAAGTAAAATTTTTTGACACCAAAAAATCGACTAATGCTCTATATATACCAGACCTTGCATCAAATCAAACCTTATGTCAGTCAGTAAAATTACAAAGGCTTATAACTGCAATGTGGTTTTCTCTCCTTCCAAGGTTGTGTTTCAGGATCAGACCACGGGGGAGATGATTGGTGAAGGGGTTGAGTTCCGAGGACTCTACTACTTAAATAGCAGAAATAAGGCACTTGTAGCCAGTGTTAAGAATGAAGAAGGAGCAAGATGGCTTTCGCGTTTGGGGAACCCTTCTAGCTATGTGCTAAGAATTTTGAAACCCCACATCAACCATGATGGAGAGTCATGTGATGTATGTCGATATGCTAAGTTAACGCGTCTGCCCTTTTTGGCATCTGAAAGTAGTTCTAAATTTAATTTTCAGTTAGTCCATTCCGAAGTTTGGGGGCCAGCCCCGCTTGACTCTTATAATGGATTTAAGTATTATTTGTCTTTCATTGATGATTACTCTAAAGTAAGTTGGATATATCTTCTAAAAACCAAGGATGAGGTGGTTACCAATTTCAAAAATTTCTTTAGCATAGTTGAAAATCAGTTTGGAACAAAAATCAAAACTCTTCGCAGAGACAATGGAACTGAATCTGTAAATCACTCTTTTCAAACGTTTCTCATTCAAACTGGAATTCAGCATCAAACCACATGTCGAGAAACGCCCCAACAAAATGGGGTTGCAGAGAGGAGAAATCGACATCTCCTAGAGGTAACCCATGCATTACTTTTTCAAAACCATGTACCAGTAAAATATTGGAGTGAAGCCATCCCAACAGCAAACTACATCATGAATAGGTTACCAAGACGTAACCTTCGAGATAAGTCCCCCATTGAGATGTTGAAGGGTTATAAATATACTATAGAGCATTTTAGAAATTTTGGATGTATTGTCTATGTGTGGAAGTCTCCCAAGCACCAAAGTAAACTTCAAGCCTGTGCTTTTAAATGCATATTTATGGGATATTCTCCAACAAAAAATGGCTATCATTGCTTTGATCCACTAACAAATAAGATGTATGTTTCTCGTGATGTTAGCTTTGATGAGTCGCATGCCTATTTTAAGAATTACCATCAAAAGAAGGAGGAGAAACTGCAACATCAATCATCTACCTTGCCGTTGCCTAACATTATGCCCTTCCTTGGTGAAAATAACTTTTGCAAGGAAGGCCTTATGCAGCCCAGAAAAGACAATGCTACTGTTACAGAGCAGCAAAATGAGAGCTCGGTATCCCAAGAAACTACTATATCTCTTCAAAGGTCAGAAAGAAATCGACAACCACCAACTCGGTTGAATGATTATGTCATGCATAGTGCTGTGAAATATCCCATTGGATCTTACATGAAATATACAAACTTCTCACAAGATCAGGTGGCTTTCTTTATGAAAAAGGATGAGGCCGTTGAGCCTGAAACTTTTGACCAGGCATATCATGATCCGAAGTGGAAAGCAGCAATACACAAAGAATTAAGTGCTTTGGTGAAAAATCAAACTTGGGAACTCGTGCTCCTTCCTCCACAAAAACGGGCCATAAGTTGTAAATGGGTCTTCAAGCAAAAATTCAGAAGTGACGGAACCTTGGAGAGATACAAAGCTCATCTTGTCGCTCGAGGTTTCTTTCAAACTGAGGGAATTGATTACACAGAGACTTTTGCACCTATTGCAAAGATGACAACATTTCGCACCTTAACATCTCTTGCTTGCAATTTAAACTGGGATATGTTTCAACTTGACGTTAAGAATGCTTTCTTACAGGGCGATCTGTAGGAAGAAGTATATATGAAATTTCCTCAAGGTCTATCTCATAATGGATAGAAAAATCTTGTCTGCAGACTAAAGAAGTCCATCTATGGACTCAAGCAGTCCCCACGGGCGTGGTATTCAAAGCTCAGTTCAGCCTTGATTGAAATTGAGTATCAAATGAGTATTTCAGATAATTCCCTATTTGTTTACCGTAGAAAGGATATAACCATCTTAGTTCTTGTCTATGTAGATGACATTGTCATTACAGGGAATTCAAAAGATTTGGTGAAAAGAACAAAAGAACACCTTCATCGAAAATTTAAGATCAAAGATATCAGAAGATTAAAGTACTTCCTCGGAATTGAAGTCAGTCATTCGAAGAAAAGTATATTTCTAAATCAGCAAAAATATGTCCTGGATATATTGAAGGAGACCGGCAAACTCGCAGTTAAACCGGCGGTGACGCCTATAGAAGTTAACCATAAGCTTGACATGGTTGGTGACAAAGATCCCATTGAAGATGTACAACAATACCAGAGAACTGTCGGGAAAATTAATATACTAGACAGTTACCAGACCAGATATTACTTATGTTGTAAGTGAGGTCAGAAGATATATGCATGTTCCTCAACATGCTCATTTACATGTCATCCATAGAATTTTAAGATATTTGAAGGGCACTCCTGGTCGTGGGATATGGATGAAAAGGAATAAGAGCACCATAATTGAAGTTTTTTCATATGCCGATTGGGCTGGTAGTGCCTCAGATAGAAGGTCAACTACCGGATTTTGTGTCACCATTGGTGGAAACTTAATTTCCTAGAGAAGTAAGAAACAAAAGGTGGTTTCAAGATCTAGTGCTGAAGCTGAATATAGAGCTATGGCAAATACCGCTTGCAAACTTACATGGCTTAAGGCTCTACTAAAAGAGATGGGATTCAATCAGAATTTTCCCATGAAACTATATTGCGAACCTGCCTTTGTTTATGTGGAACGAAAGGACTCTTGCTGATATTGCTATGGCCATGGATGCCCGCTTAGTAGGGATGGATCACTGTACTAAACGCATGGATAGACATAATTTTGCATGCAACTTGGTGGAGGTTCCACTAGGATTCGTTCCAACCTCAGAAATACCCCTTGCGTTTGAAGATGGGAAGAGGGTAATGCAGACCGTGGAATACGAGGAAAGGGTAAAGTTCTGTTCCATGTGCAGTTCAACCACCCACAATACGACTCCCTGTGGTTCTAGGAAGGAGGAGAACACCCAACATGACTGTGAAAAAGAATGGTGGTCCACAGTTAAAGTGGTTAAAAGACAAGGAAAAAGATATCAAACGAACATGCCCAACAACAAAGCAAATGAAAACAAATTCAACATCCTCGAATCTGAGGATCCAGAAGCACCATCTATTGCACCTCTTACGGGGCCGCTGACTACTTCACAGGCTTCCAATCAGGCCACAATGGAAAACCAACGTAAGTCCCATCCCACCTCAGAAGAGTGTCCAAAGGAGGTAAATCCCCACTTTGGGGCCCAAGGAGACAGTGGAATAAACCAACATAAACCCAACATTCAGGGCACCATTGCCACCCCGCCAGCCTCTGGAATCAACGCCCAAGCTGACCCAGAGATGCCTCAAAAAGTTATATTTGCTTTTGCTGCAGAGACCAAAAAATCAAGGAAAAGAAGGCCTGGAGGCACTAACAAGCGAACCAAAAACAACCTAGACGGCCTTGTTTCTAGAAAGAGAGCTCAAGAAGAACAGCAGGATAAAAGCAGCATGGAAGTAGATGTGCAAATGCTTAAGGTAGTTAATGCGACCCCAAATGAGGCGATGCCCAAACTTGTGGTCATTGAGACAGACCAGGACATGGCGATTGACCCAGGAGGAGGCGCATCCAAGTGGGATGATCAGGCTAGCAGCGATGGAAGTCCACATGGTGAAGGGAAGGTCAAGGAAACCTTGCATGCGGGGATAGTAGAACCCAACCACCATGAAAGTGTGTAGCTGGAACATAAGGGGACTGGCAGGCAGGGTGTCTAACCGGGAACTTCGATCCACCCTCGCCAGGTATAACCCCGAAATTTCCTTCATAATTGATCCTAAATTATCGCTAGTAGGTGTTAGCAAACTGCAACTTATGCTTCCTATGCATAGTATAATTTCGAACTTAGCTCATTACGATGACTGGGCTCGGATTCTTGTTATTTGGAATCATGATGAAATTGATCTGGTTCACGTTTCCTTGTCTCCTACGTGGATATCATGTAATTTCAAGGACAAAAACACTGGAATACATTTTTCTGCAATTGGTGTTTATCTAGATACTGATTTTAGGCGTAGAAAGTGGCAATTACTTGACTTACAACAAATTATCATGTCCATTGAGGATCCTCTGGTCTGTCTTGGTGATTTCAATGGTGTTAGTGGGGCTGATGAGAAATCTGGCAACCCTCCTGCTCAGTTGGCTTGTATGGCCTTTGCAAATTTTATCAATAGCTGCAACCTAACAGAAATATCCAACCCAGACATCAAGTACACTTGGACTAACAACCGTATGGGCCTTGCCAATGTCATGAGCAAGATTGACCACTGCTTTGTCATGCCTGCTTGGATCGAGTTCATGTTTAACTGCAATGAACTCATGATTCTCCCTCACACTTGCTCTGATCATAATCCGATCATCCTCAATGCTTATTATCGCAGAATTGAGGCTAGTGGCAGACCTTGCTTTAGATTCTATAACTTTTGGATGGAAGAAATAGAATGTCAGAACATCATTAAGGATTGTTGGCGTCAGTCTGTATAGGGTTGTCCTCTTATCAAGATTATAAAGAAGCTTGAGTTAGTCCAAACCACGGTGTCCCCTTGGGCGAAGAGGTATGGAAGAGGCTTTGAAACTAAGATTAACGATCTCAAAAAGACATTCTGCGGATGCAAATGGAGGTGGAGAATGGCAATCTGAATGCTATACAAAAGGAAACAGATCACAGAGAGCAACTAAACCACATTCTCCTAATGGAAGAGATCTATTGGAGACAAAAGAGCAGAATTAAATGGCTCAAAGATGGTGATGCCAATACCAAGTTCTTTCATGAGTCAGTCAAGAGCAGAAGACGCAGAAATAAAATTAATGTTATCACAGTCGATGGACAAAAACTTGAAGAGGAGGAAGACATCCGCAAGGCCTTCCATGATCATTTAAGCCACTTGCTGAGTAAAGGCAATGAAACAGGGCGTCTATCTTGTAAGATGCGAGAAGGGAAAACAGTCACTGCAGCAGAGAATGTCAGCTTATTAGCCCCTATCTCTGAGGAGGAAATCATTTGGGTGGTTAAGGGTGCAGACCCTGACTCTGCGCCGGGCCCTGATGGATTCCCAAATAAATTCTACATTCAAAACTGGGAGATTGTTAAGGAAGACATCCAATCTTATGTTAGAGATTTTTTTGCTCATGGTAGGCTGGTCCGCAAGGTCAATCGCACACATATTGTGGTCATTCCCAAGAGTCTAGGTGATCACAATATTGAGAATTTTAGGCCCATCTCGCTCTGCAACAGCACCACCAAATTCTTGAGTCGTATCATGGTTAGGAGAATGAGACCTATCTTATGTTGTATTATTGATGCTAACCAAAATGCCTTCTTAGCAGGGAGATGCATCCAAGACAGTATTTTGTTAGCTCAGGAAGTGGTCCACTCTATGGAAGCTAGGAAGTGCAAGTCACTCTACATGAAAATTGACTTTAGCAAGGCCTACGACAGAGTGTCTTGGGAGTTCTTGGAGAATGCCATGCAAGAGCTGGGTTTTGACCCCATCTGGGTTCAAAAAGTGATGACTTTGGTTAGAACTGTCAGCATGACAGTAGTCTTGAATAGCAAGGAAGGAAATTGGTTCTTTCCTCAAAGAGGTTTAAGACAGGGTGACCCTTTGTCTCCGTACTTTTTCCTTATTATTGCTGAGATGTTCACGAGAAGCCTGAAGCATGTCATTAACAACAAGCAAGTCAAACTGCCCACTATAGGTAAAGACAGGTCTGGCATTGATTCTCTATTTTACGCTGATGACTTGCTCATGTTTGTAGCCTTTCATATGAAGTCTTTGAAGACCATCAAGGGTATCTTTCAAGACCTAGAAAACTGCTTAGGGCTCACACTTAACAAAGATAAAAGCACTATCATTGGGATCAACACTAGCCCGATAGAGCTTAGTAAAGCTGCTCGCATTCTGGAGTGGCAAGATGGGCAACTCCCCTTCAAATATCTTGGAGTACCTCTTCAAAACAAACGGCTGGTCGATAATCAATGCTCTAGAGTATTGCTTAGAATTGATCAAAAATTGGGCAGCTGGAAGAACAAATTGCTATCTTATACAGGCAGAATTTGCCTAATTAGGTATGTCTTATCCACTATCCCCTCTTACACTGGCATGGTATATAAACTGCCTCTTAAATTCATGCACAAAGTTGAAAGCCTGTGTGCTAACTTCCTCTGGGGTAGCAATTATAACATTAACAAAGCACATTTGATTAAATGTTGATTAAATGGGACCAACTCTGCCTACCGAAGAGCGAAGGAAGAGCTGGCTTGAGAAGGATCAAGGACACTAATACAGCGAACCTTGCCTACCTAGCTTGCAGAGCGCTTAGCACCAACAACATGTGGGCAACATACGTTAGGAAGAAATACCTCAAGGAACATGGTTTGTGGCGTGCTATGTCTTTCACTAAAAGTTCTATACTTTGGAAAGATATAGTTAAATCTTGGAAGCACATCAAGGACAAAGTCGGTTGGCACATTAAAGATGGCACAAGAGCAAAATTCTGGATTGACAGCTGGACAGGAAGGCCCCTAGCAGCGGTGATTGATGTTAACGACCCAATTAGTGAGGCTATCAATACTAGAACCACTGTCAGAGAGGTGATGTGTGGCCCAAATCAGGTGCTGCGCGATACAGTGAACAGATGGAGACCTGATATCATGACACTCACCATGATGGATAATCAGGTTGATACACTCGCCTGGACTAATCACCACTCCCGCGATTTTGGGAGGCCATCAGGCTGCATAAGGAAATTGAAAAGTGGCGACAGTATATATGGGTTAGACATGGATTACCAAGGGCTACTTGGACAGTCTACATCGGATGCTATGGCCGAATCATGACTGAAAACAGACTTAAAAAATTGGGGATGCAGTTGGCCTCTAGATGTGCTCTATGCCAAAATCATGAGGAAGATGAAAGCCACTTGTTTTTTGGATGTCCGAAGTCAGAAATTCTATGGCAGTTCATTGCATCCAAATTTAATCAAAAGATTTCTCGCCAACAGTCCATCAAACAATGCCTTATATGGTGGTTCAAAAGGAAATTTAGAAGAAAATTGTGGGCGGGCATCTGGAAAATAACTTTCCACATGGCCATTTGGTTCCTATGGCAGTTGAGGAACAAGGCTAAACATGAACAGGAAAAAATAGTTGGTGACTACTACTTTAGATTTTGGGCATATTGCAGAGAACAATACCAAAAAGTTAATCGAAATAGGATGGACAGTCAGAGAGTGGGAATCTGGTTACGCCAAGGCATCATGGCAGCATATTGGAGCTTTCAAGAAGGAGTCGGTTATAACATCCACATCGCATCTTGGCAGGGTGAAGGTTTGAATCGTACTGCAGGATTGATTAGATGCTGCAATGGAGACTACATATTTGGAGTCTGCCCTTGGTCGAAAGGGGGGCGAACATTCTCGGAGAACTGGATTTTGAACAAATGCCTAGAGAAGATAAACACTTCTGAGCATCGCATTGTTGTACAAGCCAACAATGAGGTTTGGAAAGATAAGTTAGACAAAGTCATCAAAGGTACCACAGACAGGGCAAGACATCTTTTGCATGTGCAGAGGCTTATCAGCAAGTTGAAGTTGGCGCACCAGCAGCCTTCAGTTGAAGTCTGTAGTATGTTGTGTTTGTGTTCCGATGATAGGGGATATAAAGAATGCTATATGGGACAAGTTGTCTGGGATCCCAGTCAACTTTCTTTTTGGTAATGTAATCATCCTCTCAAGGATCTGAATTTTTGTTGTATATATCCCAATTTTTTGTTAATAATATGGACGAGGGCCTATCCCTCAGCAGGTTTTCACCGGAATCAAGCGGCAATATATATAGCAGCCAATTCAGTGTTTCATGAGCGCACAAAACACATTGAAACCAACTGCCACTTCATATGGGAAAAGGTTCAAAGAGAATAGATTAGTACTTCTCATGTCAAAAGCAAAGACCAACATGCTGACATCTTCACTAAGGCAACCACACAAGAAAGGTTAAATGAGACTATGATCAAGTTGGGATTAGTTGATGTTCACTCTTCCCAACTTGAGGGGGAGCGTTGAGCTGGATATACGCAAGGAGGATCTTCTTACCGTTAAGATACATCCAGCTATACTAGATCAGATATCTCTTGCTGAAAATGGGTCGTTCCTGCCTTATCTCTTTCTGTTACCATATTTTTGGTCTTTATCTCCTCTCCCTCCTTTTTTGTGCATCTCTGTTCTTACGCACAATAAGAAACGAAAACAGAGTATTTATGCTCCTCATGAGAATGTAAAACTGTGTGAGAGAAATATGAACTGAAGATCCTCCATTTTCTCGTGGACGTAGGCATATTGTTGCTGAACCACGTATGTGTTGTTTGCCTCTTTAATATCTCCCTCTTCACCTTTGTTTATCTTCAGATTCAATTTCATTAGGCACTATACCTCTGCATTTAAGGTTATGGTGGCATGCATAATTGATACCGATACAACCCAAGACCCTGGAGATAGCTAGGGGAAGTGTGGGGCACCTTTAAGTTCATTTCTGGGCGATGGATCGTAATCCTTTCGCTTACCCCGTAGAGGAATGAGTACCAACATTCTATTCTCACTTTAAGGATGCATGTATGCATGTGAGTATCTCACCTTTCTTTAGTGCACTTTATTTGTATTTTGGAAAAGTTAGTCTCTTTCTTTAATTCCTTTTAGGACATGGTTTTTTGAATTATTTCCCATGGAATTACATGTTAATGCCTCTTCTTCAAAGAAAACTGGTGAATCCTTTTATATATATTGGCCTTGCAATTGAAGCAAAGTATAAAGAGGAATAATAGAAGACGAGAGGAGAAAGAAAACTGATATATTATGCTTCTAATTTCAAAACAAAGTTATCATTTCAAAAAATTTATTTGTCGTAATTCCTCAAAAATGTTTTTTTTTAAAGAAAAAAGAAAAAGAGCGACATACGGGGTGATGAGGAAGCAGGAACAGGAGTGAGGCCAACTTCGTAGAACCATATAAATCCACCATAAGACTATGCGTACAAGCTTAAACCATCCATTAAAAAGAGAAAATTTTTGTGTGTAGCTTATCCATTTCATGCACCAGTTGTTGTCTAAGATTCTATACGAGTCAAGCATCGGTCAATTTGAGGAGAAAAGAACTTGAATACCGAATAACAGAGATGAAGTACAGAAAGAACCACGTCTGGAAGAATAATGGTAAGCAACAAAAGCCTTATCAACTACAAAACAACTTCATTAACCAATTGGTTGATAAGAAATAAGTTCATTAACCTCATTGCAAACCCTTTCGACACTGCTAAAGAGTCACTAAGGCTTCAATATCACTACAGCAATCTCGGGTATTGAGGAGCGGTCGGTAAAAATCCCGTAGAGAAAGCCATTTCCAACGATTTTAGCCGTTGGGAATTATAAGCTAATTCCCGATGCTGGGCACAATCTGTGTTACGTACCGTGATCGTTCTCATTGCTCTAGCCGTTGTCCCCTGAAAAACAAAAACAGCTTCTGTACTCGAACTCAAAATTTATGCATACGTTGGTATACATTTGAAGGTGAGGAAGAAGGGTAAAAAGAAAAAGGAAAATAAACAAAGATAAAGGACGACAGGCCTGTATGAACTTGAATCTTTGCAGGCGAGCTTTGGCATTTCATGCCCAAAATCTGCATCTTCATTTGAGTGTAATAAGAGGCGTGAAGCCATATGTCTCCATTAGACATACAAAGTGTCTTTCAATTGATCTGGGCAATATATGGCTGAAAGCAATCTGCATTGCAACCCCAGGAAGATGGTTAATCCATGAGAAAAGTCTGTCTAGCTGCTCTGTCCTTAGAGTTATTCATCCTGCTTGTGCTATCATCAATGAGCATTAATGTTAATTTCCAAATCCTACTCTGTCCTTGGCTGAATTATGGTCTTGTGATGTTCCAACTCATCTCTGCAACTGCAATGGAAAGAAGAGGTTAATTCAAGGTCAGAGACACAGTGCAAGCAAACCAGACTTGGTAACATAGAACCATTTGAAATTATACAGTTAGACTTTTCAGATTTAAGTCTCTCTCTCTCTCTCTCTCTCTCTCTCTCTCTCTCTCTCTCTCTAGGACTGTGGTACTGTGCCAACCTCTGGTTGTCTTTTATGCAATGTTGAAATCCTTCTCCCTCTCTCTCTCTCTCTCTGGCACACACATACAGCCTTAATATAGGGGCTTCAGCTCCATATTGTAATTGGCTTAGAGGATGGAAAAATGAGGAAGGCAGCAAAAAATTGAGGACGATGAAATGCCATCCCTGAGGACATAGCCTTATCGTGAACTCCTTTAATTGCTTTGTCTCCAAAATCCAGAAAGAAAGCTCAAGCAACAGAACATATTGTAAATACAATATACTTATAAACAAGAGAGAAAACCCCATAGATTCCTAAAATTGCAATACATAGTTACTTCCGTAGGAGCGCCCAAACACTAGCAAAAACCCCCAAAAAGAAAATTGCAACAAGAGGAAAGATAACATAAACATCACAAATGATTTTCAAAGATGATTTCTAATTAGGCAAAACTCACCAAGAATCCAGCAGTTTCTCTATGGTTTCTCAAATTCCTTGGCCTGAAAGTCTTTTTCTATTAGAAAAATCGATTAGGAGATTCCATCCAAAATTTCAGAAAAGAAACTCCAACAAGCCAAGTTATGTTGGGCGGTACCCATAAGTAACTCACAAAAAGGAAGACCGTAGGGCTGAGATAGGGCACATAATAGTTGTGGAAAAAATCAACATATAATGTAAATTCCAATAAAAGACGTTCTGCCACCGACTCACACATGTAGTTCTTCCTTCGGCAGTAGCGGTGCCCCTCAATCAGCAAGGTCGGGAAGAGGATGGGGCGTCAAAGGTCATTGCCACTCTTTTTTAATCAACAACCTGCATTTTTCTTCATCTTCATCAACGCTAAAAGCAATAGCACTGTGGCAATGGAAAATATTGCAGGGCCCCTACGAGAGGGAGAGAGAGAGTTCTTTTTATCTTTTCATTTTTGGGGAAAGCCCTGATGCCTTGGGTCGTCAGCGTTACATTTTTACACTATCGAACGGTTTATAGTCCCTCAATGGCACTCAATGTTGTCGTAGTGTCGAACCAGCTACAAAGTAAGAGTACAATGAAATCCGAAGTGGTAAAAGGGAATAATTATATCATGTTCGGATCATTTGTATAAGATGTATGGCAAGAGAATCAATTCTTCTGCTGCCTGCAGGCTCATGAGCTAGCGCTCTTGCAAGATGGCCAAGACCGAGAGTGAACAATTAATGCCAGCCCATTTCCTTCTGGTAAACCAACATCCGATTCTTCTTGCTGGAAGATGGTAACAAGGGAATTCAAATTATTTGGCAAATAACTTTCAAAAGAAGACCAATATTAAACATTATTGATGTGTTCGTCGAGAAGACAAAGCAGACCGTGGGATAAGGTACATATGCAGAGATAATCAAGTAGATAAGAGTGAGAAGATACATATGCAGAGATAATCAAGTAGATAATAGTGAGAAGATACATATGCAGAGATAATCAAGTAGATAAGAGTGATAAGATAGAGAGAAACACTCGCTTTCTTTCGTTTAGAAAGTTGGAGGAGGCATTTGGTATTGTAAGATAGTAAATAATGACACTCCTTAGTCATTTTATCGTTTCCTGTTGTTGTAAGTTGCTCGATGGTTGAGTCATTCCCCAACTTCCATTATTCTTCTTGCTGCTCGTTCATCTGCCGGCGGAAATTTCCAATGAAGCTCTCTGCTTCGGCAAATAGTTCATTGGCTTCTTTCACCTCTTCTTCTTCCATAGTTTGATCATCAGTAACAGTTGGCATCTCAATCACAGCTCCTCCACGAACATCAGTTCCTTCATCTTCGTTGTCTTCTTTACACGGCAACAAAAACAGGAAACAGCATAAAGAATTCCGTTAGACAATGAGAAACTAATAATCAGGGCCAACAAGAGCTTGGCCACCACATAAGAAATAGCAACCAATCGAAACGACTGCAAGTAGATGCATGCATATTTTGCATTGTGCCCATTGCTTTTGGACGAGAGATAATGATGTCTCTAATTCGGCGGCCGTAGATAGCCGTGTTGGTTTGCAGAGCAAATGGCAGCGGCGGTGAAGAATGGACGGAGGGAGTCAAGGAGAGGCCATTAGACTGAAATGTTGAAGGCCCTGACAGCCACCCACACAGTTGCAGGGTTGCACCGAGAAAGCGGTCGCCGAGGGACAAAGCTTACACACAGAACGTGAAAGAGGGAAAGAGAGAGGCATGGTGACGAGGGGGAGGGAGAAAGAGATAAAAAATGTTACCCTGTAGTTTGCTCTTGCTGCAGAAGAGGCACAATGTTGTTGCTCTAACTCCTGAAGTGGAGGAGCTCGTGAGAACGTGTGGTGCTCGTGGGAAAGATGTGAGTGCGTTGAAGTGGAGGAGCTCGTGAGAACGTGTGGTGCTCGTGGGAAAGATGTGAGTGAGTGAAGGAGTGAAAAGTGGAAATGTGAGGGCAAATTGTGAGTGTGTGTGTGGTTCCCAAGTAATGGAGAAAATGGTGCGAGACTTGAGGGAGTGACCAGCAGTTACTAAGTTGAGGGCTGAAATGGAGGAGATCATGGAACCGACCAGCCGTTATTAGCTTGAGGATCAAGCTTTGTTTTTCTATATATAGTTGTTGTTTAGAAAGTTAGAAAGTAGAGAAGTGTACGCCCAAAAGAAGAAAGGAAAAAAGTTTTTTTTTTTTGCCTCTACCCGTGAAGCTCCCTTCCTTTCTCTCCTCTCTCGCTCTTGACTCTCTCTCTCCTACCGTCCTTGCTCTCCTTTTCTCACGCTGCCCTAGACGCCTCTCTCTCTCTCTCTGCCGTCCTTGCTCCCTTTCTCTCTCTCTGCCCGAGGGTTACTTCCCTCTTGGTGTGTGCATCAATAGCACACCTCCATTGAGGTCGAGCGTGTGAATCAAGGGAGAGGGCCAACACTTGGTATCAGAGCGCAGGTTGTATGCCAAAGCTCCCTCGATTCAAGCCAATGTCGATCATCACAACCGAGGCAGTGCGGGAGATCTCTAGTGGTACGTTCCTATACCCCCAACTCACAGCAACCAACTACACCAGTTGGGTGATTAGGGTCCAAGCCATGGTGGAAGAGCAAGGCGTCTGGGAAGCAGTCGAGTCGGCGGCTGGAGTGGCTGCCGACACGAGGAAGGACAAGAAGGCGGGGTTGCATCTTCTCCAAGCCCTCCCGGAGGATCTCCTAATGCAAGTGGCGAAGAAGGCGACAGCGAAGGAGGTTTGGGATTGCCTCAAGACGAGATTCGTCGGGGCAGATCGCGTGAGGAATGCGCGCCTGCAGACGTTGAAGAGTGACTTTGATGCCATGAGGATGCAGGAAGGAGAGTCGTTGGATCAATATGCGGGCAGGCTCATCGGAATGTCCATCAGGTATGCCAACTTGGGGGGAACCCTGAGCGATGCCGCCCTGGTGAAGAAGTTGTTTGATACCATTCCAAATCGATTTCTTAGCGTAATCGCAGGCATAGAGCAGTTTTGCAACCTCGACACTATGTTGTTTGAAGAGGTCGTGGGACGACTCAAGACCTACAAAGAACGCTCACGTCCCGGAGCGTTCGGTACCGGTGGCAACGGTGATGCGCAACTGCTTCTCACTCAGGCTGAGTGGGAGACACGACAGAAGAAAGGCGGTAGCGACCCGTCGTCGACCCGAAGGGAGAAGGGTCACGGGGAAGGAGGCGCTCGCAACCGGGGTGGTCGCAGGCGCGGTAGAGGTGGACGAGGCGACTTCCCAAAGGACAGAGCAGGTGGCTCTGGAAGCGATGGTCGTAATAAGAGTCACATTTGTTGCTTCAATTGCAACGAATTGGGACATTATGCGAACCGCTGCAAGACTCCCAAAAGGAAGGAAGAGGCGCACCTCACACAAACTGATGACACTGAACCAGCCCTGTTGCTTGCAGAGTTGGAAGAAGTGGTGCCTGTTGCACTTGAGAGACAAGAATGGCAGGAACGACAGGAAGCCGTCCTGCTGAATGAAGAGCAAGTATGGCCCAAACTGCACGAGGCCGAGCACGGTAAGGAAACTACCGACATCTGGTACCTGGATAACGGTGTCAGCAACCACATGACCGGAGACAAGGTCAAGTTTCGGGAGTTGGACAAGGCAATCACCAGCAAGGTGAAGTTTGGCGATGGCTCATTGGTGCAGATCATGGGTAAGGGTTCAATTCTTTTTAAATGCAAAAATGATGATCAATGGCTGCTCCAAGAAGTATACTATATTCCAAGGCTTCGCAGCAACATCGTGAGTCTCGGACAACTCACTGAGGTGGGCCACAAAGTGGTTATGGATGAAGACAAATTAGAGTTGTTTATCAAAAATCCATGGCAGTTGATCATGAAAGTGAGACGCATGCCAAATCGTCTCTATTGCATCGATCTACAGGTTGCTAGGCCAGTATGTCTCTTGGCAAACCTCGAGGATCCAGCTTGGCTGTGGCATGCTCGACTCGGCCATGTCAACTTTCAAGCAATGAAGTTGCTTGTAAACAAGAAAATGGCAACTGGGGTACCACTAATTACCCATCCCGCTCAGCTATGTCAGGAGTGTTTGGTGGCGAAGCAGACGAGACAGCCGTTCCCGTCAGCAACCAACTATCGAGCGAAGGAGCCACTCGAACTCTTGCACGCTGATCTTTGTGGCCCGATCACGCCACCCACCCCTGCCGGTAATAAGTATTTTTTTCTACTCGTTGATGACTTCACTCGTTGGATGTGGTTGTGCATGATCAGAACGAAAGACCAGACATGCTCGACATTTATGAGGATCAAGGCGCTAGCCGAGAACGCGTGCGGGCATTGCATCAAGACGCTCCAGACCGATCGGGGAGGCGAGTTTCTCTCTCTTGAGTTCGCCAATGTATGTGAACAGGCGGGCATTGTGCGGCACCTCACTGCGCCATACTCACCACAGCAAAACGGTGTGGTGGAGCGGAGGAATAGGACGGTGATGGCGATGGCTAGGTCCCTCCTCAAAAGCATGAGCATGCCGGGAAGTTTTTGGGGCGAGGTGGTACGACACGTGGTCTACCTGTTGAACCGCTTGCCTACGAAAGCCATGGGTGAGCGCACACCGTATGAAGCTTGGAGTGGTAGGAGGCCAGACCTTGCATATCTTCGATTGTTCGGTTACACGGCGCATGCCCTGATGACAATGCCACACCTCAAGAAGCTTGATGATCGCAGCCAGCCGATGGTGTATCTTGGCATCGAGGATGGCTGCAAGGCACACCGACTATTCGATCCACGACGCGGGAGAATCCATGTAAGTCGTGATGTTAGATTTGAAGAAAAATTAAAGTGGAATTGGAACATGGATGCAGGAGGTAGTGAATCGTCAAATTTCACTGTTGATGAGGAGTCTAATACTGAATCAGCAGTGGGCAACTCAGTTACAGGCGGACAAGCAGGAAGGGTGGTGTCCATGGAGCTAGGCGAATCAGCTCCTTCATCGACACCGATGGATGGCGAAGCAACGCCGGCTCGGAGATTGGAAACTGTTGCGGCTTTAGAGATGGAGGACAACAATGATGAACCTGTTCGATATAGACATACCGATGACATCATGTGAGACGCTCGGCGTGTCGAGCTTGATGACGAAGACGCCGAAGAAGAGGCCATGCTCGCGGCAATAGAGGAGCCGTCATGCTACCAAGAGGCAATCGGCCAACCGGCATGGTTGGAAGCGATGGCCAAAGAGATTGAGTCCATTGAAAAAAACTCGACTTGGACGTTGACAACCCTACCAGTCGGAACCAAAGCAATCAGACTCAAATGGGTGTTCAAATTGAAGAAAAACGCAGACGGAGAGGTGATCAAGCACAAGTCTAGATTAGTCGCGAAGGGCTATGTCCAGCGGCAAGGGATCGACTTTGAGGAGGTGTTTGCGCCAGTCGCCAAGCTCGACACCGTACGAGTCATCCTTGCCGTCGCAGCCAACCGTGAGTGGAAAGTCCATCATCTCGACGTCAAATCAGCATTCCTCAATGGCGAACTTGAGGACGATGTCTATGTAGCCCAACCAGAGGGCTTCATAGTGAAGAACAAGGAGCATATGGTGCTCAAACTAAGCAAAGCATTGTATGGTCTCCCACAAGCACCTCGTGCTTGGAACACACGGTTGGATCGAAGCCTAAAGCACCTTGAGTTTTCAAAGTGCGCATTGGAACAAGCCATGTATACGAGGGGAAAAGATCGTGTCGGCATCATCATCGGAGTTTATGTATGATCTAATTGTAACAGGAGAGGATTCGGAGGCAATCACATCATTCAAGCAGCAGATGATGGCTGAGTTCGAGATGAGCGACCTCGGCCTGCTCACCTATTACCTTGGGATTGAGGTGACACATGTTGAAGATGGTATCTGGATCAAACAAGCAGCCTATGCCAAAAAGGAACTAATTCAATTTGGCATGTTTGATTGCAATCCTACTAAAATCCCTATGGAACCAAGGTCACAGTTGAACAAGGATCCCGAAGGACAACCGGTGGATGCAACTGAGTATCGACGAGTCATCGGATGTCTGAGGTATCTTCTCCACACAAGACCAGATCTTTCGTATGTTGTCGGTGTAGCTAATAGATTCATGGAGAGACCGACAGTGATGCACCACAAAGCAGTGAAGCAGATTTTGCGTTATTTAAAAGGCACAATCAATTTTTGGTCTTGTATACACCAGAGGAACAAGAAAAGAGGTGATCGTCGGATTCACGGATAGTGACTTGGCGGGTGACGTCGATGACCGGAAAAGCACTAGAGGCATGACTTTCTATGTAAATGAAAGCTTAGTCTCATGAAACTCGCAAAAGCAGAAGACCGTTGCTCTGTCATCGTGCGAAGCTGAATTCTTGGCAGCAACTACAGCGGCTTGTCAAGCACTTTGGCTCAGAGGACTGTTGGCCGAACTGATTGGGAGAGAGCCGCAAGTGGTAAAGTTGTATGTGGACAATAAGTCCGCAATCGCACTGATGAAAAACCCAGTTTTTCATGGACGCAGCAAACACATTGACACAAAGTTTCATTTCATACGAGAATGTGTCGAAAGAGGACATATTATTGTGAATTTTGTGCGCACAGATGAACAACGAGCGGATATTATGACTAAGGCATTGCCTGCGGCAAAGTTGGCAATAATGCGACACTTGTTGGTTGTTCGAGATCTCGGGCCACATCAGGATTAGGGGGGAGAATGTTGCTCTAACTCCTGAAGTGGAGGAGCTCGTGAGAATGTGTGGTGCTCGTGGGAAAGATGTGAGTGCGTGAAGGAGTGAAAAGTGAAAACGTGAGGGCAAATTGTGAGTGTGTGTGCGGTTCCCAAGTAATGGAGAAAATGGTGCGAGACTTGAGGGAGTGACCAGCGGTTACTAAGTTGAGGGCTGAAATGGAGGAGATCATGGAACCGACCAGCGGTTATTAACGTGAGGATCAAGCTTTGTTTTTCTACATATAGTTGTTGTTTAGAAAGTTAGAAAGTAGAGAAGTGTACGCCCAAAAGAAGAAAGGAAAAAAGTTTTTTTTTTTGCCTCTACCCTCTACCCGTGAAGCTCCCTTCCTTTCTCTCCTCTCTCGCTCTTGACTCTCTCTCTCCTACCGTCCTTGCTCTCCTTTTCTCACGCTGCCCTAGACGCCTCTCTCTCTCTCTACCGTCCTTGCTCCCTTTCTCTCTCTCTGCCCGAGGGTTACTTCCTCTTGGTGTGTGCATCTTGGTGTGTGCATCAATAGCACACCTCCATTGAGGTCGACCGTGTGAATCAAAGGAGAGGGCCAACAAATGCAACCAAGAAGACTACACTGACACCGCTGAGGGCCAGGAGCGCAACCATGACAAATTGTTCCATTGATAAATATATATATATCTTCTGTACCCTCCCTAGTGCACTCTTGATCTTGCTAGACACGTCCCTGCGCCCCCTTGTTCTTGCTAGACATGTTAAACTGATGGAACTGTGTTGAACAATATATATACCAAGCTTCCCTCTTGAACATGCAGTCGTAGACCTTCCATGAAATGTCTAACAAACCGCACAAAATGATAGTGGAATGCTATGTCTGGCCAAGCGCACAAAAAGAAATACATACAATGGAATTGCTATTAATAGTAATGCAAGCATTATCATTTTGTGCGCCCGTGCAGTTGTTATAACCATGTTCAAAAGGAAAAGTTATTTTAAAACTTTTTTTTTTCAATGCAATGGCTTGAATCAATGTGCGGCAAGAGTTTCCACACAAAATTAAGTTTTGTACCAGTTAGGGATAAAGAGTTGCATCCTCTAGGCAACTATAAATAGAGAGGACAAGCAAGTAGTCGTGGCACCAAACGCCAAGACAAAGAGCTTGTGCTAGAGATGGAACTCTTTGTCTAGCACAAGCTCTTTGTCTTGGCGTTTGGTGCCACAACTACTTTTTTGTCCTCTCTATTTATAGTTGCCTAGAGGATGCAACTATTTATTACTAAGTGGTACAAAACTTAATTTTGTGTGGAAACTCTTGCCGCACATTGATTCAAGCCATCGCATTGAAAAAAAAAAAGTTTTTCTTTTGAACATGGTTATAACAACTGCACGGGCGCACAAAATGATAATGCTTGCGTTACTATTAATAGCAATTCCATTGTATGTATTTCTTTTTGTGCGCTTGGGCAGACATAGCATTCCACTATCATTTTGTGCGGTTTGTTAGACATTTCATGGAAGGTCTACGACTGCATGTGCAAGAGGGAAGCTTGGTATATATATTATTCAACACAGTTCCATCAGTTTGAGGATTACAATGTGATTTAGAACCCAAGGTGATTCGCATTTAATACCCTCAATATGCATCTTACTTTTTGGTACAAATGTTATCGTTCTTGTGCTCGTAGTGCATGTCCTTGTAATGGAAGAGAGCGTTTTTTACCGATTCGTTTTCTACACACAGTAACATTAGTTTTACTTTAGGACCAAGCATCTCTTTGTGAGAAATTTTTTTCAAAGTAAAGTTTTGGGACTCCCACCAGTAATTAAAAGCCTGCGAGCGAAGCAGCTTTCTATATAATAAGTATATAACCCTTTCGAAAAGTATGAACATAAAAGATTGTATCAGAAAGCAAGGATGTGAAGGATTATGAAGTGACTCAACAGCAAATCGTTGCTGGTTTAGATGCAATCATGCTTAATTTAGCCAGCTTTCCTATCTCAATTAGGTTGTCTTCATGAGAATGCAATTTCCAGGCACTCTATTTGGCCGGAAACTGGAACACCTTTCTTTCCACCTGGTAGAGTCTACCAACCATGGTTAGCTTGTCCATTGTTTAAAAAAGAAAATGACCCAAGTAAGGAAAATTTTTCTTTGTAAAGCCAAACAGAAGCGAAGAAATTGTTTTCCGATATCTCATTGTTTTGGTTGCTCCTTGGATGCTTACAGAAAGGAGAACAAGGATAAGGATGGTGAACCGTGCGGTTGTTCCGCTTGTCTCTTACCATTTCATCATCATCTTACCATTTTGCACATGACCTGTGACCTTTTGATTATTGAACTTATCTTGAATAAGAAGTTTAAGATATATGATCAAAACCAACAAGTTACTTTATTTTTATAAATAAAACACATGATGAATAAATGGTCGAGTCATAGGCCAGCCAGCACCGACGCTCCTCGTTAATGGCAGAGCTGGAAATTTATAGTCAATGGGTACTATTCTAAGAAATCTTAGATTTGAAGGCACCAATATGTAACAAGATTATCCGTGTGAACTTCCATGTAAATAACATAAATTAGTGCCCGTATGAGAAATTGCCTCTGTTCATCATAGAAACTATCAACAACATATAACTTTCACAAAAGGATTCAACATTTTACACAAAGAAACTAGGAAAATAACTTGGAGTCTATGCATTAGTTTGTCACAAGTGGCCTTTAGCCATAAAATGGTTGCTCCGCAATAGTGCGTGGGACCAAGCAACCACCTTTCCAACCAAAGAGCATAGCTGGAGGTTAGGGTCTTTCCCATCTCTAGCACAAGCTCTTTGTCTTGACGTTTGGTGCCACCACTACTTGCTTGTCCTCACTATTTATAGTTGCCTAGAGGATGCAACTCTTTATCCCTAACTGGTACAAAACTTAATTTTGTGTGAAAACTCTTGCCGCACATTGATTCAAGCCATACCATAATTGTCTTTTGAGGATTCCATTGTGATTTTAGAACCCAAGGTGATTCGCATCTAATACCCACAATATGCATTTGACTTTTTGGTACAAATTTTTGTAATATGTAGTCATTGTTTGTTACTCGCACTTATTATGTATAAGTAAATTTAAGTAGAAATATCATTTCTTACAGGTTATTTTGAGTATATGCCTTTTCCATCAGTACCCCTAGATGTAAGCTTGTTTACAAGGTAGCATATTATACCAAATTTTTACTTTCACTACATGTAGAACCCCCTACGATATTAAATGCCAAACTATGAGTTCGCGCACTTAGGAGATAACAAATATGTTGCTCCCAGCCATTGCATTGAAAAAAAAAATGTTTTAAAATAACTTTTTCTTTTAGTAACTGGTAACATTATGATTTAAAAAATCCAGCCATCCAACTGCTATAAGAATTGATACACAGAACTTGCGATCCTTTTTTATAGGTCTGGTCTTATCTTTTATTAATCTAATTTCTAAAGTATTTGTCTTTATGTTGTTTTGGCAACGATCCAGTTAGTGAGGTAAAGCGGAGGAGCGTCAACTTCGGGTTGAAAATTATAAAATATTTAGCATGACCTGGTTGCAAAAGATGGCTCCAGTTATTAATTTAACAGTTTCAGCATGTAATTTCTCTACTGGAATCGGGCTGAGTTCAATACTCGCAACGGTATCAAACAGAGGTTTTAAAACAGACACAAATGTTGTACTACTACATTGGATCATCGGACGCAAATTCGAGTCTCAAGTCATATATGTCATTTACATCATTGGCTTAAATTATATCATTTACATCATTGGCTTAAATTATATCACACATTCGGCGGTTCAAGCCTGCATAGGAATCCGGGAAGAAGACGCGAACTGGACATTGATCTACTTGGTACAGACCTACCATGGTGGGATTGGACATTTCTATAGCATTTCTTACTTTGGATAATCGTCAAACTTATTCATAAGAACGTTTACGATTTTATCAAGGACCGACGTCTCCTGAAACAAAGTGATAAGTTGGGGTAATTAAGTTTCAGTAAGTCTTCATCTCTCTATCTCCCTCCCTCTCCAATCGATGTTAGCTTAACTGGTCAGGTCCATGCGCGGTAATGGGCCGGTGCCTTGTTCAATTCCCAATGATGCCGCTGCTTTATTGATGGCATTGAGAAATGTCAGTATAGGTTTGATGTGTATTTAATTTGGTTTATGGGATGGGGTACGGTGTCTCCACCCCCTTATGGGCCGTATAAAACCCGGCCCTATGCCATTTCTCCATTGCCCCCGATAATGGCTTGTACCAGTACTTAGCACGAGAGAAAAATGCATGTTTGCCACTCATAAACGCAGACCAGCCACCCACTCGCTGCGCTGCTTACCTTTGCGCTCTGCCTCTTACGGCTGAAGACCATAAAATTCCGATAAAGGCTTCATTTTTTCCCGTTCATTTATACAACACTAATGCCATGTCACATTATTTAAAAATTGTATTTTTGTAAAAGGATTACCCTCGTTGATTTCCCTTGAACATTTAAGAAAAAATTTGTTGGTGCCGGTTTGGTGGTCGAACGTAGTTCTCTTGGAATTTTGGCCAGAAGATTACGTTCAAAGACCACCTGTCCCCGTCAGTTACGGGATGTCAGTGGACTTCTACGAGGCAATTCAAAGAAATGAATATAGTATAAACAGAGAGAATGGAAACCGAGAGGAGAAAGAAAACATACATTCTGCTGTTAATATCGAAACAAAGTTATCATTTCGGAAGAATTATTTATCGTAATTGCTCAAAAATAGTTTTGTCCATAACGGCAACAAAGAAAGATTGAAAAAAGAAGAAAAGGGGCATCATACGGCGTGATCATGGGGTACTGCGGACGACGAAGCAGGAACAGGAGTGAGGCCAACTTCGTAGAAGCAGGGTACAGTCCACCGTTAATAAAAACTGGGACGTCTGCAATTTTCCAAAAAACTGAGGTCGAATGTATATCCACCAAATATTGGAGAAATGACCTCAAACAATCGAAGGGACAAAAGGGAGCACGAGAAAAGGCATAAACAAGAAATAGATCAATTCAACAAAGCCGAAAGGGGCCTTCCCAAGTTATTGATCAAAATAACGAAAGCAAGAACACCAGCTGACAGCAAAGAAAATGAAGAAAAACAGGGAAATTAATTCACCGAGTTTCGCCACGAAAACATGATAAAAATTTCTTTAAAGAAAAGAGAAGGAATCATGGTTATCCAAAGTTAGACCAGCTTGTTCAAGGAGGCCAACCCGAGAGAGAGAGAGAGACTGGCCCTTTCAAAAGAAAACGGGGATATCGAGGAAGGCAACTCCGCAAAGAGAAAGAAACTCAAAAAACAATCGAACTAAAACATTTGAAGGAAAACGAACTACTAATCGATAAAAAGGAAATGATGTTGAAGACGAGGGTGTGGACCTATATAACTCGAAAAGAAAAGCAGACTATTTTTCTCATTGGCAAACTGTGCATTCTTTTATGAAACCCTAGACTTCTGCCTTCATACCCTGCCACCAAAATTGGGTCTTGATTCTTTGTAAAGTTTTTGCAACACCTTCATGACCTGCTGAAGGAGTTGAGTGGAAGTGGTGCAAGATCTTGCTTCAGGGTCGATCCAGTAGGTATGGCCGCCCTGTTTTTCCTTTGAAGCACGTTCCCCTTCATGGTGTAATGGGGAGTAGACCCGGGATTCGGGGTAACGGAGGCTCTTACCATACGGAGCCCATCATCATTTGCTTGATCGTTCAAAATTCTCTCCTATAGGTCTGTTTCCAATACTGATAGAGTGCTCAGTTGCTCACTCAACCTGGAGAATGTGTCCGCTGCATTATTTTTTGGACCACGATTGTACTCTATACTGAAATCGTATCCGAATAACTTAGCCAACCATCTCTGTTGAGTTGGTGTGGATACCCTATGTTTTAGCATATGTCTGAGGCTGTTATGATTTGTTCTTATTGTGAACCGACGGCCAATAAGGTATGGCCTCCATTTCTCAACGGCTAGAACAATGGCCAATAGTTCTTTTTCATACGTAGACAATGGTTTAGTGCGGTTAGTCAACGCTTTTGACATGTAAGCCATCGGATGTTTATCTTGACTAAGTACCGCCCCAATTCCTGTGTCACAAGCATTGGTTTCAACCACAAACTCTTTGTCAAAATCGGGCAACGTTAATACTGGTGCAGACATGAGTGCCGATTTCAGTTGCTCAAAGGCTGATTTCACCTTTTTGGTCCATACAAAGGCTCCTTTCTTTAGCATATGTGTGAATGGGGCTGCAATAAGCCCGTACCCTTGTAGGAAGCGCCTGTAAAACCCTGTGAGGCTGAGGAAGCCTCTCAAGCCTTTGAGGTCCTTGGGCAGTGGCCATGCTTCCATGGCTTGCAACTTTTCGGGGTCTGCCCTAACCCCTTGTCAGGACACGATGTGCCCCAAGTATCCAATAGACGTCTGTCCAAAACTGCATTTGGACTTTTTTTCATAGAGTATATTAGCTCTCAGAATGGACAAGACCTCGGTAAGATGTTTGACGTGCTCTTCCACCGATTTACTATAGACTAGAATATCATCAAAGAAGACTAAGACAAAATCGTGCAGGTGGCTTCTGAATGTGTCATTCATACACCGTTGGAAAGTTGCCGGTGCATTTGTTAGCCCAAATGGCATTACTAATAATTCATAATTGCCATCATGGGTCCTGAAAGCCGTCTTCACAGTGTCTCCTTCAAACCTTGCTCGGAGATCGAGCTTAGAGAAGATGGTTGCACTCGTTAATTCGTCAAGGAGTTCATCAATTACAAAGATCAGGTGCCTGTCTTTAGTTGTAGCTTCATCAAGGGCCCTATAATCAACACAAAACCGCCAAGTATTGTTTTTTTTCTTCACTAACAGAACTGGTGAAGAAAATGGGCTACTGCGCCGACGTATTATTCCATCTCCTAACATTTCTTTCTACGTTGATTGGTTCTGCCTTGTTATTCAGTAAGATTTTGTGGTCATATGACCGTTTTGGGGGCAATCCCTTGGGCTCTTCAAAAAGATCATTGAATTGTACCTGCTGCACCTCTTCGGGCACTCTTTCTGTTTCTTCCGGATTGATTGCCGGTACATCTGAGACCATTGCCACAACCCAGTACGGGCTGTTGGGCCTCAATTGCTTTTAAGGCGGCCTTGGGTGCCACCACTGTGCTGACTGCGGTGAGGGTGACTGGAACGTCGCCTCCCTCCTTGGCAAATGTCATAGTCATATTCTTGAAGTCCCAAGATATGACTCCAAGTGTTTCCAGCCATCTGACTCCAAGTACGACATCTACTCCTTTTAAAGGCAAAACTAAAAGATCTACAAAAAATGGTGACTTCTGCATCACCAAGTGTACATTTTTGCACAAATGTGTGCATGACAGACGCGAACCATTTCCCACCACAACTGTTAGAGGGGTCTGTTCTGTAGGCTATACCTTGAAAACCCCCTTTATCATATACATTTGACCTTGCATGACTCTTTCTCTCCCTCCTTCCCATGGTGAAGACTTCAATGGGTGCTGGGTCTGTCTCTCTCTCCCCTTCCGCCACTGCTCGAGGCTTGGAAGGTAATATTTTCTGTTCAGACCATACCAACCATTGCCGAAGTCATCATCACCGCCATTAGACAGTGAGTTTTCGCTGTTCATTGTATTCCCTGTGCACCTTTATAATTGAATGTTAAGGGCATTATTGTAAAGTAATATAAATTTTATCTTTTTATTTCATTTCTATTCAAACAAGCTTTATAATCACGACTTTTGGAAGGCCAAACATTTGTTTCGAACATCATGTTGATGTAAATCATATGCAGCTTGCTACAACAACAAACAGCTCAAAACAACGAAAAAATGATTGTTTCGAACATCAAATAGATAGAATTTGGCAGAAGTGGAAGGAGAAAGAAAGCAAGGGATCTGTTCCCATGTTAAAATTGGGCAGAAACACCAATCCGATACGAATCAACTATTTTCAATTTAATGTCAGAATGAATTCAAGGCCTTATAAAGGGAAGGAATTAAGAGCTTCATCTAAGACTGGAAGATTCATAATATATATTACCTTTAACTTCTGATTTTCCACTAAATTATTAATATTAAGGTAGTATTATTATTAAGTTACTAATTTTTATTATCTCATGCTATTAATGCATTATTTTTGTGAAAGTGTTTATACTTTTCAATTGTTCTTTGACCTTTTTGAACAATGTGCCAGAAAAATATGATTGGGGGGGATGGGGTATTTTAAGAATCTTTATAATGAAATATACTTTTCGACTTTTAAGTTTTTCACATCTTTTTCTTTTTCTTTATAACAGGGCACCCTTTTGTGCACATAACCAGTTTCACTTGTGGACGTGAGATCTAAGGGTGGGTATTGGGCTGGGCCGGCCGGGCCCATTTAAATTAAAAAATATATATATATTAATTATAAAATAATACTTTTTAATATAAAATGTATTTATTAAGAATAAAAAATATTATTAAAACAAAAAAAATTTAAATATATATATTTTTTTAACTTACCAGGCCTAAACGGGCCGAGCCGGCCCGACGCTCAGCCTTAGCGAGATCCCAAAGGGCCTAACAACGAGCTTTTTGGTAATATTCAACCCTTTAACCTAAGGTCCATAATTTTTTGTCACCAACATTAATATCACACCTTTTTATAGATGAACTGAAGACATACAAGACTTTTTAAAAAAAATCGTAGACATCAAGTCCAACTATAACAAACTATAACAAAAAGGTGGTCAGCCAACATGAGAAGACATTTCTTTTAATTGAGTCATTAGAGTGCTTTTGATGTTATATCACCAACATGAGAAGACATTTCTCCCATTTTTTGCTAGACGACCATTTTTATAATTTTAGAGGGGTGACATTTTTTGGATTCCAATTTCACTCTTATAAGGGTCATTTAACTAATAGGAGTATCTTGACGATGTCAAACGCATAACACATGATCTCTTGTTAGGGGCCATTACAGTTAACATGATCGGTAATACATTTGGCTGTTTAATTTCCAATTACCTATTCAATTGAGTTATGAAGCTGTGTAAGAGTCTCAAGGGGCATAGTATAGCCGGTTGGGCTAGGGACATGTGAAACAACATATCTCTAGTTAGATGCTTGTGAGCACTTTACCCCTATGTCTTAAATCATACATAATAAGATAATACTTAAAATCCAATATCTAAAAAAAAGGGTCAATGGTAGAGATGTCAGTTTCTGTTTTCTGAATAATCCACATCATCATAAACACCGTAATATTAGTATTACTGTGTTTCTTGTAAGTTTTTATATTTATATGCACAACTACAACTTGAGTGAAGACATTTATGGCCTAATAAGGATGTCAGTATATCCTATCTGAACTGGATATCCAACCAAATAGCTCACAAAAAATCAGATACAAAAAAATATATATATCCAATTAAGAAATTGGGTCGGATTCGAATTTAAAAAATCACATCCGATTGAATTCAGATTCAGATATACATAAATATTCGATCAGAGTAGGATATGGATTCAGATTAAATTCATTTTCAAATAAATATCCTATATCTAATGCTCTAACATTTGAAAATTAGCCAAATCCGGTTCAAAATTCAAATATGAATATAAAAAGAGGAGTTGAATTGTAAAATCAAATGTTGGATTCAAACTCGAATATAGCCTTTCTTTATTTGCATTCAAATTCGAATATGTGAATAACAGAAAAACGATTACGATTAAAGATATATCAGAACTGAATCCAATCAGTTGGCATCCAGGTTGTAAATTCAACCTTAAAATGAGAGTGTGCTTTTGGAAGTTGAAATGACAAAAAGATCCCTCCTAACGAAAACACAAACACACATGAACGGTAATTTGCTTGAAAAAAACTAAAATATCCATCCTTGAATATGAGGCCTTGTGTCGGAGACAAAGCCAAACAATAAGCCAAAAATTTTAAAATTTAAAAGGCATCAATATATAAACAAAACAAATTGCACAGAAATACAACACAAAAATAAGATTTTTTTAGAAACTGAGTGAGCAATTGCCCACACGAAACCCACACCAGACTCCATCCCTGCATGTCAGCTTCTCTCAATTTTCCCATGTCATTTTTCATCCAATACACAAACTTTTCCAACATAAGACCATGACACCTTTTCTACTAGGCCATTTGCATGTTATGGTTCCATACGTTTGGAAGGAGGCCCTCGTCTTATGACACGCACCTCAATGATAATTTCATAAGAAAAGGGTTTCCTTTCAAGCCATTCATAGAGCAAGAGCAAGTTCTTGGAGTAGAGGCAAAGGAATGTGTGGGTTACATGTAGGCAATTGTCTACATTGACCCCCCAAAAAAAAACATATTTTCTTATTGATGTTTTTGTACAATTTTTTTTGTTTGCTTGTTGATGCTACTTAAAATTTAAAATTTCTCGCTTAGTGCCCTTTACTAAAAATTTTCTAGATCCTCCCCTGCCCTAGAGAGTCATAAGGTGTGACCGCTTTGCTTTGCTGGATCTTGGGATGCTTTGGTGACATAGCACTTGACAATAAAATACCTTTGTTCAAAGGCAGAGGCAGAATTTTTTTTTCTATGAGGCACTAAATATATAACGATCATATTTTCAATTGGCTTTGAAAACAAAGTAAATAACTATAGTTGTTTACAATTGGCTTCAAAAAATGATTTAATTAATTATAGCCATGTAGATTTACAATTGACTCCAAAAAACGAATGAAACAACTATAGTTGTGTACAAATTTACAATTGGCTAAAAAAAACAAATAACTATTCTTCACAAAAAGCAAAAGAAAACTACAATCATGAACAAATGTACATTTGATGACCCCACAAGCTCTTTAAATTTTGGAAATAATACATAATTGCTTCATCAATAATACTTTTAAATGTATCACTTTTGATGTAAGTAACTAAAGCAACTTAATTACATAAAAAGAAGCAAGAGCTTAAACATGCCACTGAAAAGAGAATCTCTCTTTTTGTCTTAAATGATACGATTATTTAGTTTTTGAATTTGCAGATGAATGATAGCTTAGAACACCTCAACAAAATAATGTTGTAAACATGTTATCATTTTAGTAGTCCTTGAGGTGTGTATATGTCATCTAGTCTAGTTATTGGAATGTCAAATTTTTTGTAAAATGTAGAAATTTTGTTCATAAGGGACTCCCAACCATCATTTTTCAGTTATTGAAGGCATTGTTTTGTTCTTGCAACTAGATTCATAGTGTTAATAATATCTTGATCTTTACATTGAAGTGCTTGTAAAAGAATTTCAGTTTTTCCAGAACTTTATTCATCAAATGTAAATTAAACGCAACATCAAAATCTTGTAATTTATGTAACAATTCAACAGCTTCATGTTTTCCTGTATTCGTGTTGTCTATAACAAACTCTAATGCGTCAATTACTGAAGGATACATATCCATTAAACTAAGTGTAGCATCATATTAAGAAGACCAACACTTATCACCAAGTCGTCTAAAACTCATTTCTTGATTTAATCCTCATCTTGTTTAAAATTCACCTAACTGAAGTACTTCAACCATTCTAATATATCATGCTTCTTGAATAAGCTCTGACCTCTTGCACGAAGTAAGAAAGAAACTTGGTAACCAAGCTAATGTATCAAAAAACATTTGCTTAAATTATACAAGTAGCTATTTTCACCATAACTAGAAATGCATCTCAATGTTGTGTTCTTGAAGAAAAAGTTGTTAGTTACTTTACCATTAATGTAAGCCAAGCTAGCTAACCTTCTCTCTCAGACTGCAGCTTCAACGTGAATCTAATTAGTTAAGTAGGGTAGACATATCATCACTGTAAGGTATAGTTGGTTGCTCAAATGGGATATGTATAGCTCATGCTAATAGCATCATCCATAACTCAAAATTAGTGCTACTGCAAATGGCTAAGAAAAAAGATAAACTAGCAAGAACTTTGAATTCCCTTGGAGTAGCATAAGACTATCAATAATGCAACAGAAAGTCAATAACGCCATCAACACAAGAAGAAAATAAGGGCTCTTCTATTCAATATTTTAATGAATTCTTCAGAGAAATTGATTAAAGGGAAAAAGGATCACATAAAGAAAGACAAAGAGAGAACATATACACAAATAAAAAAGAAGATTGAAGATTATCGGTGAGTAGGACGATCGAGGAAGAGGTGTTAACAGAAACACCAAGAAGGCTCTCAATGTGAATTACTTGGGAGATGAAAAGTCATATCTCTTGAGAGATGAAAAGTCATGTCTGTTGGAAGATGAAAAGTCATGTCTCTTAGGAAATGAAAAGTCATGTCTCTTGAAAGATGAAAAGTCATGTCTCTTGAGAGATGAAAAGTCATGTATGTTGAAAGATGAAAAGTCATGTCTCTTGGGAACTAGAGACCCCTTATGTAACTCCTCTATATAAATGAGTCTCTCCACCAAAGGAAGGCAAGCAAGAAATGATAGACTAGTGGACGTAGGCCTATTGGCTGAACCACTTTAAAA
>JAANDH010000270.1:132079-157400 GCA_011799765.1 Nymphaea thermarum | reverse complement strand
GTCCATCCTATGACTACTAGATCTCAAGTGGGAATTTTCAAACCTAATTCTAAATACAATGAGTTTCATACATATTTTTCTAGCAAACACTCTCTTCCAAGAGCTCTTGTCTCCATTCTTCTTGAAGACAAAGAACCCTCAAGTTTCAAGGAAGCATATGAAGATGAAAATTGGAGGAAGGCCATGCAAGAAGAATATGTTGCTCTTATTCGAAACAATACTTGGAAACTTGTTCCAAAGGAAGAAGCCAAACACATTGTAGGATGTAAATGGGTGTTCAAAATCAAGCGAAAGGCAGATGGATCATTGGAAAGATACAAGGCTAGACTCGTCGCCAAGGGGTATAGTCAAAAAGAAGGAATTGACTATACTGAAACCTTCAGCCCTGTTGTGAAGCCTACTACAATTCGAACAGTATTGACTATTTCTATTAGTCACAAATGGAAAATACATCAGCTAGATATTCAAAATGCATTCCTATATGGATCTATTTCAGAAGAAGTTTATATGGTTCAACCACCCGGATTTCAAAATCATTCTTTCCCAAATCATGTATGCAAGCTTGAACGTGCTTTATATGGTTTGAAACAGGCTCCTAGGGCATGATTTGCCCGTCTTAGTCTATTCCTCCAAAATCTTGGTTTTAAAGGGGCTCAAACAGATTCATCTCTTTTTATTCTGAGGAAAAGAGAAATACTTCTATATGTTTTGGTATATGTGGATGACATGATCATAACGGAAAGCTCACCTGAATATATTCATAAAATTATTTGTCAATTCAAAAGTGAGTTTGCCATTAAAGATCTGGGTGAGCTTCATTTCTTTTTTGGCATAGAAGCAAAAAGAATTGACAATAATCTAATATTGTCTCAAAGGAAGTACATATTCGAGCTTCTCAAAAGAACAAATATGCTTGGAGCTAAGGGTGTTTCAACTCCCATGGCATGCTCCCCCACTTTATCTGCTCAAACTGGATCAACTTTTTATGATCCAACTCTTTATCGCAGCATTGTTGGCGCTCTTCAATNATCACAACCTCCCATATTATGGTGCGACAACATCGGCGCAGCCTATCTTGCAGCTCATCCTGTGTATCATAGTCGCAGCAAACACATAGAGATTGACCTTCATTTTGTTCGAGAAAAATTGGCTAAAGGAGATTTGAAAATTCAGTACATCTCTTCCAAAGATCAGGTTGCTGATATTTTAACTAAGCCACTTAGTAAGTAGCATCATTATCAAATAATTAACAAGTTCAATCTCATTGTTGGAGCATTGAGCTTGCGGGGGATGTTAACAGAAACACCAAGAAGGCTCTCAATGTGAATTACTTGGGAGATGAAAAGTCATATCTCTTGAGAGATGAAAAGTCATGTCTGTTGGAAGATGAAAAGTCATGTCTCTTAGGAAATGAAAAGTCATGTCTCTTGAGAGATGAAAAGTCATGTCTCTTGAGAGATGAAAAGTCATGTATGTTGAAAGATGAAAAGTCATGTCTCTTGGAAACTAGAGACCCCTTATGTAACTCCTCTATATAAATGAGCCTCTCCACCAAAGGAAGGCAAGCAAGAAATGATAGACTAGTGGACGTAGGCCTATTGGCTGAACCACTTTAAAAATTCATGTCCCTTTAATTATTCATTCATTTTGATTTCTTACAAGAGGAATTTGTATTGCCTCTGTCTACAACAATAGCAGCAAATGAAGCCACCCGATTTATCTACCTTCCAAATAAACCCAAACAATATTTGATTGTCCAGATCGAGTGGCATCAGCCCTAATGATCTTTGACTGTTTTAATCGAGAAAAAAACAGACACTTCTCCACTTTCACAAGTCGACCGCTCAAATCATGCAGTCTCTCTATGCCCTGCTGTAGGCTGCAAGTCGCGTTCATCTTATATGCTGCAAGTGGTTGCAACATATAATATATTATTGTGTGTCTCAGACTATAGTATGATATATTTAGAATTCAGTAATAAAGGTCAAGAACAACTAAATAGTTGTTTCAGTGTGGAACAACTATGACGGCAATTTGGCTCTTTAAAAAGGAATAAATTATGACTAAATGATATCCAGAAGGCAGAAAATTGTGACTGCATGCAAGTATGAGATGGAGAGTTTGTGAAGGAAATCCATATATACGCATGGTATGCCTAAGGCAAATAAAAAAAAATACTGATTTTACTTATCTTGAACATGACAATTTTCCACCTGAATCCAATGCAACTCCAGTTACTCCACCCATTCACTTCCCTAGACATTTAACTGCAATACTTGCCAAGAAAATGGTACTCCTGTCAAGAGCCTTTGTTGCTAGGCCTGCGCATCGGGCCGACTCAAACCGGCTTGGTAAGGCCTGACACCCTTAACCTGACCCCAGCTAGGTTAAAATTTTAAAACATATTTTTATATAAAATAATATATAAATATAATTAATTGTAATAAAATATTATAACTATATCTAAATCAATAAAAATAATATTAACAAATATTATCAAGCTAAACGTAGCTTAGTATGGCCTTTTTCTTCAAACCCAGGTCCGGCTGAAAGCCTGATACACAGCCCAATGCCCATGCTTATTTGCCGCTTACCCAACAACAGAACCAAGAACAAGGCTACCATTAACTTGAATGTTGAAACACATCTTCGGACAGAAGCGAGCTTTGTAACTAATATAAGATCCATTGCGAGCGCTCATAGTCATGGATAATGAGACAAAGTCTAGAAAAGTTCTTGTCGAGGCCAATATTAACTCAAAATTCCAACCTAATTTCCTTGTGTTCTGCACTGTTGAATAATCACGCATCCAAGAGCAAGAGCAAGCGGAATTGTGTATCAAATGGATTTAGTTCGAACGGGACTTGCTTGGGAGGTAGGCTGTCACCTCCCTTGATAAAAATGATATATACAGCAATAAATAGGCACGCATTGCACCAACGACCCACAACAAGCAAAACCAAAAGACCAACTACCGGAACAAAAACGACAGGTCCATAAGACAGGATGCATTGCCAGTCATCTAGGTTTTTTGGGACAGATGTGGTATTATAATACTGGCATTAAATGCCGGGTTTTAGGATGGATATGGTATTTTAATAACAAGCAAGCTTGGCAGATCTATGTAGACATTGGACATGCAATTGGGAAGAAGTAGAAAAAGGTAAAAAAAAAAACAGCACAAAAGAAGAAAGAAGCAAAGTAAAACAAAAAAGCAAACAAAGTAAAACAAAAAAGAAAAAAAAAAGGAAGAAGAAGAAAAAGGAGAAGATAGAAAAGGACAAAGAGGAAAAACAGAAAAGAATAATGGAGAACATAATTCGTTAGAAATTGTTAATAAGATAATTCATTAGAACAAACTGCATAAGCGACAAAACATAAGAAAGAAAAAACTCACAATAAATAGCAGGTTATCTTTATTCCATAATTTTATATTGCTACTATATGAAGAAGATAGCACAATTCACATAGCAGCGACAATGCAGACTAATAAAAGAATTTGTACCTCCGTCAAAAATTATACTTATATAAAAATATATACAGTAGAAATCTCTCTCTCTCTCTCTCTCTCTCTCTCTCTCTCTATATATATATATATATATATATATATATATATATATATATATATATATATATATATATATATATATATATATATATATATATATATATATATATATATATATATATATATATATATATATATATATAAACTTTCATATCAAGGTAATTTTCCAGTAAAAGTTTTCCCATACTGAAATAGTATCCTTTCAAATCCCATCCAATAGGAGGCATAGCCGAATCTTCTCCACCCTATCCCTATTAAACAGATTTTCGTCAATAAGAATCAAATTTAAATCCAAACTTGACATTGAAGTCAAATCTGCGTCTAACGGGAACAATATCCAATTTCTATGAAAAATTGGATTGTACATTTATTGGATTCAGGATTCAAGTTTGGGTTTGAATACCTGAAGCACATAAAGTCTAAGATTATACTCTAAATCTCTTTTGCCGTACGAGATCCAACGAAATGGGTCCAGTTGCAGCTTGATGTTTGGATCCACCAACTTTTTAGCTCGCTGGTTTCAAGGCAAATTATGGTTGAACATCAAGTTAACTAATTGCCTGTTTAGTTAACAAAGTCAACTTATAGACTACCTACAATATCTTTCCAAAATCAAAGGAAGAACTTTACTGCAAACAATAATATTGAGGAGTTCATTTAGACGAAACGAATTGTGAACAATTCATGGCACTAATATTGATCAATGGTAGATTGTCATGCATCTTTCCAACTTCGTTTTCCCTCAATGTGATTAAAAACACAAAACTACGAACAATCAAACTGCTTGTGTTGTCAGATATGAGCCTCACGCTTTTCCTTTTCAAAGTTGCGCTTGAATTTAGAAGCAACTATGGTACAAGAATGCAACATAAAATTTTCACCAAAATCAGTGCACCATCTAGAAAATGGAAAAATTCATACTTGACCTATGCTCAAAAATTGCAAAGCGAGAAGTTTCTAAATAAAATAGTAAAAATTAAGCAGACATTTTAATAAAAGACTTCGCCGTTCTAACCACAGATCATGAATTGAAAAAGTAACATAAATACAACTGAACAGACTGAATTATGGTTCCTGACTGTTGATATTCAAGACCCGCATACAACAAAGATGCATAGCATGATCCATATTGTCCGGAGTCAAGGTTAAATTAGCAGTGTAAAGAATAACAAATTTAACAAATATGAAAAATTCAGCAAAAAAAATTAAAAACAAAAACACATGGAAATAAGACAAACTTAAGACTAGGAGAAATTTCCCACCATGAACATGAAATGCATAAACATAAAAATAACAAGTAAATGCTGCCTATGCTACCTACAAAACCGCATGTTCCATTAGAAAATTAGAAATGACAAGTTAGAATACTTTCAACGCTTAGAAGTCATTGAAACAAGTAAGTTTTGGGCAGGCGTTACATACTCCTTGGAATATTTAAATAACTTAACCATAATAAAATTTGAACTTCTAGAAAATCTTTGACAACAATAGACTCTTGTGCACCTTGGAACTTGTGTGTTCATTTAGATGAAGTCAAGCTTAACGTTCAACCTTCAAAAGGTTTAATAACATCAAGTGAATTTGACCTTTTGCTGGATGGCGGATGAACAGCATAGACCTCTACAAGACTATTTTAGCGGTGACGGACAAATAACTTTAAAAGAAGGGCATCTTGGATTGTTCTTGGTAATCAAGCATTCTTTATAAATGATTTGATAATCGATTTTCAACATTTACGATGAATTGGGTTTGGATTCATGTATAGCTTTCCAATTATTACTATAATTTTATATAAAAGGTAATGACTGTTGGGGCCCATCACTAGGTTGAACTTCAGCTTTACTAAAAACTAATAATAATAATAAAATTTTCCCACACCACAAAAAAGCTGGCGATTTTTGAAATCATATCTGAACTTGTTAATATTACTGAAAACATACCTAAGTTTTTTGAAATAATAAAAAAGCCCACAACACCATATGTTTGTTAAAATAGTTGTTAAATCAGAAAAACAATACAGGTTTGCCTTGTACAAGTTTCATGAAAAAGTAATAACTTTGTGTGTTTATATAAGTTTTCAATAGATAATTTGTTAGAAATTAACTAAATTGAGTATAGTTGACCTACTGATACGGCTATATTCGAAGAAATACAAAAGACTGAACTTAAAAATTGTTTTACTTGAGAATATTTTTGTTTTTTATCACTTGCAAAAAGTTTGTGTTGGCCTAACCTTGATTGGCAAAAGATTATTTTTTGTTGAACCAAACAGAACATAGGTGTGTCTCTGAAAGCAAAGGCAGAACTTGACAGTGCCTACACCGACCTTTTCATAGGTTGAAGCTAGATAAATTAATGTTTCTTCAAGTGCTTACACATAATTATGCAAATTCATATTCATGTGTGATTAAGGAAGAATGATGGATCCCAGCCCTAACCCGCATTCTTGAAATGCTTATGTATGACTGGCAGTCCTGGAGGAACAATGCACACCACGTTAGATCCACAGAAACAAGGACATGTAAAAGCTAAAATTCCAAGAAACAAAAAGACAATACATTTCGACGATCAGCAACAAGTCTCTACGAATAGCAGCCATCTCCAGCACTTGTTGTTCCACCATCAGTCGTGTCAGACAACCATCTCTAGCAGTGTCAGCCTTCTCCATGAGACAAAAAAAAAAACTGCTGCACAGGTTCCACCAAGGGAGACTGCTGTACACGTTCCACCAATGGAGTCTGATCACGTGTTCCACATGGGCGTGATCAGACTCCACCAACCAGCGAGCAATAGAATCGAAAGGAGGAAGAAGAAGGAGTAGAGAAGAAAGAGGAAGAAGACGGGAGAGGAGAGAAAGAGGTCTGACAGTCACCAAAAATAGAGTCGCCAGAAGTCTGCCAGTCGCCGGAAAATAGATGGGATCACGCCACCGCCGCTGGCTCTGATAACATGTTGATGTGAGAGAAAGAGAGAAGGAAACTAGTAATATCTGTTATTGATCTCTTACCTAACCCTTACTTAAGGGAGAATTAGGGTAAACAATAGAATTACAATGAAAACCAGAAAGTTATCTAAAATTTTTAAATAAGGGTCAGGTTCTTTAATATTCAAAAACCTGCCTCATTGTCAAAAGGTAGCTCGCATCGTTCCTGTGCATCATTGTCTAGCGTCTATGTGAAGTGCATGAAAGTTTGGAGATGACTGTGAGGAGAGACTAGAGAATTGTTGCAGGATCTTAAAGCCTTCTTTTTGAAGCATTCTAGAACAAAACCAAATGGTTAATGAAGGAAATGATCATGTGAGAGGCAATGAAAGTCCCTTGTTTGACTTCTTCGTGGGTATTTTGTTCTTACATGACTCGTGCAATAGCAACCCATTTAGGTACTACTCAACATGAAATCAAGTGATCAGTTATGCAACTACAATTATCTAGAGCCAGAAATGTGTCTAGGTCTCATGGAGATTTAATTGGAGATGGGAAAGTGGCTTGCAAGTGTTGCATTGTAACATACTCAGGCGGAATTACTCATTTGGCAGGAAATCACTGTCATGATGTTGCTTCATGTACACATGTGCCTGAAAATATTAAATACATGGCAATTAGAGTTTGCAAAGATTTTAATGAAATGCCTATGAAGAAAGGGAATCCACAAGGTGATGCAATCCATTCATGTGGAAGGGGAGTTTAACCTGTTCATTTAATAAGTGTTGTGGGACAGAACCTAAGGATAACGAAGAAAATGATCACGTGACTGGCAATGGCGTTGCCCATGATAAACTTCGTAGGTGGTATTTTGTGCTTATATGACTCTTGCATTAGGAAACCAGTGTAGGAACTGCTCAACATGAATCAAGTCATTAGTTATACGACTACAACCAGCTTTTTTTTTTTGACATAGACAAGAAGTCCATTACTGTCATTTTGATGAAATTCTTGAAATAACCAAATTCAAATCCAACAATTTTAAGATTAGATATGACCACTGATCCAAGCCCACTACCAACAGCAAATCCAATAATTTTGGGATCATATAAGACCGTTGATCCGGACCCACTACTAATTTCAGATCCAATAATTTTTTTGATATTTGTGCAAACTTTACCTTTTTGTGCAGAACTACTTTTTTTCGTAGTTTCTGAGGCGTTTGAAAGCCCGTTTTGTCTAGTTTTTGTTTGATAAATGCTTTCTATAGCAAATTCTATGAAAACATTGGAACAGTTCTGGACATGTTTGTGTCATTGTCTACAAAGCAGTCTCACCTGTATTTTTGTTTAAATTTTGTGTGAATCATGTTCTCTTAGCCTGAGGTTTAGCTAGGTTTAGGTTGCTTTTAGGTTTTTTATGTAGGTAGGTCGCATCGTATGTGTGCATCATTATCTAACTTCTTCTTGAAGTGCATGAAAGTGGGGAGATGACTGCAATGAGAGACTAGAGAACTGTTGGAGGATCTTAAAGCCTTCTTTTTGAAGGGTTCTAGAACAAAATCAAATGGTTAATGGAGGAAACGATCATGTGAGAGGCAATGGAAGTGCTCGTGATGTTAGACTTTTTAGTGGGTATTTTGTGCTTACATGGCTCTTGCATTAGGCGATCCATGTAGGTACTGCTCAACATGAAATCAAGTCACCAATTATACAGCCACAATATCTGAACCAGAAACGTGTCTTGGTCTCATGGCAATTTCAATGTACCATACTCGGGAGGAATTACTCACTTGAAGTATGATCTGGTAGGAACTCAATCTCATGATGTTGCTCCATGTAGACATGTGCCCCAAAATATTAAGTACATGGCAATTAATGCTTGCGGAGATTTTAATGAAATGCCTATGAAGAATGGGACAACACACACACGTACATATATTGAGGAATTGCTAAATACTAGACCACTTAAGTGACAAACAAAAACCTGACCTATATACATTCTTTTTTTGCAATCTAATGAGGAATTGCTAAATACTAGACCACTTAAGTGACAAACAAAAACCTGACCTATATACATTCTTTTTTTGCAATCTAACTTCATAGATGTGAACTCACAGTGATTTGACTAGAAAAATGTATTAAATTAGTTATTTATTTTTACTTTGATAATGTTTTTTGAATAATAAAAATGCATGACTTTTATCAACTTGGCATTTTGGTAGTCGAAAAATCACATTTTTTGCAAAAATAGCTATAATTAAAGCAGGATTTATGTTAAATTTGTGTTTATAGGCAGATTGAGATGTTCACATTTTATTTGAAATGTTTTTAACACAAATTTAAGAGTTTTGGTTCTTAGCCCCTATTTAAGTGGTCTGGTATTTACCAATTATTATTGTTGTTGTTGTTGTTGTTGTTGTTGTTGTTATATAGGCATAATGTGTCATATAGTTAATTAACTGTTTAATAGCCTTATTTATCCATTTTTACATTTTAGAATGTATAAACATTTGTATTAGGGCTTGCTAAGTCGGGTGTACATCTAAAATGATATGTTTTGTTGGGTGCACATTATTCAATTCGATCAAGTATAAATGTACTTCTTATATTAAGCATTCTGTTTTCCTAGAGTTATAAATAAGCAATATGTTCTCACGAAGGCATGGCTAAGCAATTGAACAAGTAAAATATTTAGAAACCACAATTTTATAGTATTTGAACTATTGTATGGATTTGGCTAGTACCAGAACAGTCTAATGAATTTACTCGTGAACAAATTGTAATACTAAATTTTCATAAGGGATCTAAAATAAGGACTGTTTAAAAAATCATGCTCATTAAAAGACTCATTATATGCATTCTCTTTTAATTTTCTTTTGCAGGAACTTATTATAAAGCAACTACATAAAAGACTTATTATATGCCCATACAGAACATTCTAAGAATTTTTTATCCGGTAATAATATCTTCAATAAGGTGGAAGGAATTTTTTTTTCCTTTATTCCAAATTCATCTTGTTTTGATGGCAGACAAATTTCATGATAATTTTTCCTTTATTTTGCTCTTGTTTCTCTGTGTGACATAGGCTTTTTTTTAATTGTGTATTTTTTTCTTACTTGTATATGTGTGTGTACTTGTGTGTGTGGCTCTACGTGCGTCATTGTGTGCATGAGCATAAACACCTGCATACAAGTTTAGAAGACTTTATTTCCAGGATGATGGTTTCTTCCGCTGATTGTCATTTTTCAGCCTTTCAAGGGTTCATTTAGTTTTGCAACTACCAATAACTATGTGAAAACATATGTGAAGTTTGTTAACTGATGCTGAGACTTCATAGTTTATCATTCTATCTGCATTTTTACTCTAGTTCTGTTTGGAGACAATCAACATGCTTTGTAAGAGATTTTTTATTTTTATTTTTACATTCCCATCGCAGTGGATTGATAGTTTTGTTACAAGCAAATGATTCGGTTTTTCCTTAACTGGCCAATTATTAAAATATGTTAAAATGATTACTTTTCAAGATGATAGAACTAGAATTTATATTTTCTTAATGGTGTTGGTTCATGAATTTTAATTTTTTTTCATTATCATCTACTTTAATTTATTTTCTCTGAAATAGGTTTGTGGGGAACCGCTACTTGTGTGGGTACAAGTTGGTGAGGCCTGCAAAAGTGAGCCTGTAGGACCAGCACACTTTGGATTAGTACCAACTGCTTCAGGTACAGCCTCTACTTATTTTTGTAAATAAAGTTTATTTTTTGTGTGTTGAGGACGGATTCTGAAGTGCAAGTGAGGCAGAAAATATGCTTGTTTGGCTACATGTTAGTTTATACCAGACACATTTCATATTCTGCCAAACAAATTTTAAAAGTGATGTGAGTTCTAATTCCTGTTCTTTCTGATGCATGGTCACCATTATGAGGGGGATGATCTCTCTTTCTAGTGAGCCCCAAGCACTGCTATTGGGAACTGTTGGATTAGCCCAACTGACTACGCAATGTCAGAAGCATAAAGTATTACCTTACAGATGGCTAAATCTACTACGAGATTCCATGTACTCAAACCATTCTTATACTTGTTTTGAAGTTCATGCAAGATATTGCTAACCACAGTTGGATGTCATAGGTCTCTTGGTATGTCAAGATCAACTTGGCAATTCACATTCTTGAATAGGGTAAAAATTGAGGAGGGAGGATTGGAGAGGAATAAAAGCAATGCAGATTTTCACGTCAATTGGTGGGTGCAGGTTGTCATAATAGTCCCACCGCATGTTACATATATAAGTTGGACATTTCAACAAGTTCATTTATGTTAAGGATAGACACGACTCTACCAAAGAAAGGAGAATTGAAGATGGAAAGAACAATGACGGCAACGGTAAAAGAATTGAAGATGGAAAGAGGCTTGGTGACAACGGTAAAAGAATTAAAGATGGAAAGAGGACTCAATGTCTCCAACCAATACCAAGAGAAACGGCTGAAAACAAAATAGAAAGGAAATCTATTTACAACAGTTCAAATGGAACAATGATAAAAAGAAAAGTCTCAATGTATGATGTAGGATGATGAAATAGAAACAAAGAAATGATCTCTCGTGGATGTAAATCGAATTGACTGAACCATGTAAACTTGTCTTTCCTCTGCTCTTTCCTCTTTCTTTCATGGTACAGAGCCATATGGTGGCAGATATCTCCATCGAACAATACTTGGTGATTGCTAGCAGCGTTGGACGCACAATCCTGACAGGAGGTTCCAGCGACAGGCTCCTCTTCCAAAATTCATATATCCTTATAGGCAGCATCAAAAATTCTGAAAATTTGTAGGGAGATTCCTCAGGAATAGACAATTCCAACGAGCTATTGCTTAACCACAGACGTTGCTGGAGCTGACATCGCCGGCCGTTTTTGCAACAGGTTTCCGGCGGGTTCATGCACAGTTCTGCAAAGCAACAGGCACCTCTTCCAAAATTCATATCTCCTTACAGGCAGCTTAAAAAATTCTGACAATTGGTAGGAAGATTTCTCAGGAATAGATGATTCCAACGAGCTATTGCTCGACCCCTGACATCACCATAGCTAACAGCATCGGCCGTTTTTCGCAACAGGTTTCCGGTGGGTTCGTGCACAGTTCTGCAATTTCTTCAAGACAGACCTCTTCCAAAATTCATATCTCCTCACAGGCAGAGTAAAAAATTCTGAAAATTGGTAGGGAGATTCCTCACGAGAAGATGATTCCAACGAGCTATTGCTCGACCCCCGAAATCGCTGATTTTGCAACAACATTCTGGCGGGTTCGTGCATAGTTCTGTGATTTCTTCAATAAAAACTGATAGGCATGACGACTTTTTCAGCACACACATCAGAAAATTCAGGATCTTCAGTCAATACAAGTTCTGGTATGATTTTCACTTCCCCACTCATGCAATACCCCAACAATTTAAAACATTTCTTAAGCATCAAGCTTAATGTTGAAAACTGCTTGATATGGGAATCTCAGTTTGTACCCATTTTGATATCTTGTGATTTAATGGGGTTCATAGATGGTTCTAAAACTATGCCACCCATATACGTGGATGGAAGTAACACCATAATCAGCCAAGACTATGTTCAATGGCTTAGACAGGATCAGCTGTTATTAAGCTGGATCAAATGATCCTTATCGGAAAGCATTCACACTCAGATCGTAGGGCTGAAATCCTCTGTTGAAGAATGGAAATATCTCAAGCAGTCATATGCTGCTCATTCTAGGTCCAGGATTATGCAACTAAAATCTCAATTACAGGACCTCAAAAAAGGAATTTTAAGCATGGATGCATATGTTCATAAAGCCAAAATGACAGCACATCAATTAGCTACAGCATCAAAACCGGTTGATGAAGACGATTTGGTCCTCTATATTCTTAAATGTTTACCATCAGAGTATGCTGCCTTTAAAACTAACATGGAAACTAGAAAGGACGTTATAACGTTAAATGAGCTGTATGGTTTCCTCCTTATGCAAGAGGCAAACTAAAAGGAGAATGAAGTCCAAGTTGAATCTTTGACTCCATCTGCCAACAATGTGATAAAGAACAATTATGGTAGGCATCAAAACTATAGAGGAAGAGGGAGAAATAATTATTAAAACAAGAACGAGAATTTTCAAGGAAAAGAAAGATTGACTTGTCAAATATGTGAGAAAGTTGGGCATGTGGCTAAAAAATGTTATTCATATACCAATCTTCTCAAAGAAAAACGAGCTAACTTTGGATCGAGTACTCAAGCCTATCACTCTTCAACTGGAAATTCTCACAACCAGCAAGTAGGAGATGATAATTGGTATCCGGATTTAGGAGCGACCCACCAGATCACCAATGACATCAACAATTTATCTATTCATACTGCATATCAAGGTGGAGACGCATTAAAGATTGGTGATGGATCAGGTTTGCATATTCTTAACGTTGGCTCTTCCATTATTTCTCTGAACTTGTGTTTAAATGGTATTCTTCATGTGCCAAAAATTACTAAAAACTTGCTATCAGTTCGAAAATTTTGTAGGGATAATAATGTTTGTTTTGAATTCCATGCTGATTTATGGTTTATTAAGGACCGAGTAACAGGGATGGTGCTCCGCCAAAGAACAACTAGTGGAGGTCTCTACTAGATAAAGCTTGACAACAAGAATAAAAAAGCATTGAGCAGCAACAAAGAGCCTACTGATATATGGCACAAACGTCTTAGACATCTAGCTTTTTCATTAGTTAAAAGACTCTTACTTAATTCTGATTTGCTTTATGATAGCATGTTTTCTATGTCTTTGTGTGAGGCTTGTCTTAAAGCCAAACATCATAAATTGCCCTTTAAAACCTCTACATATAAAGCGACTGTTCCTCTTGAAATTATTTATTCAGACGTTTGGGGTCCATCTCCAATTACAAGTTCAAATAATTTTAGATACTATGTGATTTTTGTGGATGGTTTCTCTAGATACACATGGTTATACTTGCTGAAAAATAAATCTGATGTTTCCATCGTATTTAAAGTCTTCAAATCTCTAGTTGAAAATCTTACAGATTACAAAATTAAATATCTTCATATAGATGGAGGCGGTGGATTTGTAGGATTAAAATCTTTTTTGATTGAGCATGGCATCGGTCACAGGATCACATGTCCACACACTCCCGAACAAAACAGTATGTCTGAAAGACGTCACTAACACATAGTAGAAACAGGTTTTGCACTTATGGCTGATGCTAATGTTCCAAAAGAATTCTGGTCATATGTTTTTTCTAGTGCAGTCTATCTCATTAACCGCTTGCCAACAAAAACTCTTGATTATCTATCACCCTTAGAAAAACTTTTTAAAAGAGCACCAGATTACAATTTCCTAAAAGTTTTTGGTTGCGAGTGTTTTCCTTATCTTCGTCCATATACCAAACATAAACTTGACTATAGATCTGAACGAAGTGTCTTTTTGGAGCATGCCCCACAACAAAAAGGTTACTACTGTTTGAATTTGAAAAACAATAAAATTTTTGTGACACGACATGTGTTCAATGAAAAAGAATTTCCATTCAAAACATAAAAGTATAGAGAACATTACAAGCTAGAAAACCAAGGTGGCCATCCTATTCTCTTTGCTCTACTTGCTCCAAAACTCACTACCATCCAGACCTTAGAGCCACATCTTGTGACACATCATGTTGATCCAAATATAGAGCAATGCCCTCATTTCGACGAGTTTGATGACCGTCAACAACTGGACTGTCAACAACTAGGTGGTCAAAGTGACAACCAAAGTCCTAGTCCAAATGGTGAACCAAAACACAACCAAGATGATGTACATCTTGCACCAAATCCCACTTGTAGAGCTGATCCAATTGAATATGAAATATCTGCTCCCTCTAGAACTCATACGATGGTTACTTGTTCACAACTAGGAATAGTCAAACCAAATCCAAAGCTTCAAGATTTTCAATCATATTCTTCTACCAAATACCCCTTAGCTTTAACATCTTTCTTGACTGAAGAAAGTGAACCATCTAGTCATATTGAAGCCTTGCAACGTGAGAAGTAGAAAGAAGCTATGGAAAATGAATACAACACACTTGTTCGAAATCAAACTTGGACACTTGTTTCTCCCAAGGATGCCAAACATGTTATTGGGTGTAAATGAGTTTTCAAGATAAAAAGGAAGGTGGATGGATCTATAGAATGGTACCAAGTTAGGTTAGTAGCCAAGGGATATAGTCAAAAGGAAGGAATAAACTACACCGTGACTTTTAGCCCTATCGTCAAACCCACCACTATTAGGGCTGTCTTGACCATTGCTCTTCAAAACAAATGGAAAATTAAGCAACTTGACGTATAAAACGCTTTCCTCCATGGAACTCTTATTGAAGAAGTTTTTATGACTCAACCCAAAACATGTGTGCAAATTACATAAAGCTTTGTATGGTCTAAAACAAGCTCCAAGAGCTTGGTTTGCTAGACTGAGTACATTTTTTTACAAAATGATATTCCAAGAAGCTCGTACCGATACATCCCTCTTCATTTTTAGAAAAGAAAATATTGTTGCATATGTCTTTGTATATGTTGATGACATCATTGTTACAGGAAATTCAGAAATTTATATTTGAAAGCTTAGTCTCTCATTTAGCTCTGAATTTGCCATCAAAGACTTGGGAGATTTACATTATTTTTTGTGCATCGAAGCTAAACATACCACTCAAGGATAGATCCTTTCTCAACAAAAGTGCATTGGAGATTTATTGCAGCGAACAAATATGATTGGCGCCAAACCCATGTCAACACCTATGGCTACAAGTCTTATCTTAACTGTTTCATCTGGGACAAAATTCAATGATCATTCTTTGTATAGAAGTATTGTTGGAGCACTGCAATATGCAACCATGACAAGACGTGACATCGCTTTCGTTGTAAATAAAGTATGTCAATTCATGCATTCTCCAACCGACCTCCATTGGGCAGCTGTCAAGCGCATACTCAGATATCTGAAGTTCACCATAGATCATGGCTTACTTCTTAAGAGATCAGCCACTATGAATATTATGGCGTACAGTGATGTTGATTGGGCAGGATGCCCAGATGACAGACAATCGACTGGTGGATATGCAGTTTTTATTGGAGAAAATCTAGTATCTTGGAGTGCCAAGAAACAAAATGTTGTATCAAGATCTAGCACAGAGTCTCAAGAATAAAAACTTGTTCTTTGGTGTGATAATGTTGGGGCAGCTTATCTTGCATGGCATCCGGTATATATGCAAGCATATTGAAATCAATTTACACTTTGTTTGGGAGAAGTTAGCTCGTGGAGAGATGAAAATTCAATATGTGTCAACTAATGTCCAAATTGCAGATATTTTTACCAAGCCTTTAATGAAGCGTCCTCACCACTCAATTCTCCGTCAACTCAATCTAGTCAAGCTCACATCGTCTTCTAAGACAGTGAACTTGAGGGGGGATCTTAAGGAAAGACACGACTCTACCAAAGAAAGGAGAATTGAAGATGGAAAGAGGCTTGGTGACAACGGTAAAAGAATTAAAGATGGAAAGAGGACTCAACGTCTCCAACCAATACCAAGAGAAACGGCTGAAAACAAAATAGAAAGGAAATCTATTTACAAAGGTTCAAATGGAACCATGATAAAAAGAAAAGCCTCAATGTATGATATAGGATGATGAAATGGAAACAAAGAAATGATCTCTCGTGGATGTAAGTCGAATTGACTGAACCAGGCAAACCTGTCTTTCCTAGTTCTTTCAATTTATAAGTTCAACACTCACAAATGAACAAAAATAAATTATTTAATTTCTAAAATGAGAAATTCATGTGTACTTTCAATGAAAACCCTTCAATCTTCATCCACGTGCTCATATAATAGTTGGCAAACCTAACTCGAATTGGCAAATGAGTATTTTACTGGGTCAGCACATTGACTCGTCCAGCGATTCAGGATGAATCAGAAGTGAGTCAGGGTCAACTCAGCCCCAAACCTTGACTCATGGCCAGATTTGTTGGTGATTTCAGCTGACTCGAGTGATTCCCAAAACAGTCCGATGAGTTTGCCAATTATGTTCCATATACACTACAGACATTTCGTGGTAATTGATTCTTTGCCTTAACGATTTGGTTAACGGTGTGGATGTAATCTCATTCAACTTGATAATCTGAATTTTGGATTCAGTAAGAAATCTTCATCCCAGTAGAAACGGAATTCAAATTCTATGCAAAAACGGGATTATCCAACTATGAAGGACATCCAGATCTAGCTACATGGACGTGGGGATTTGAATTCGGTGCTGTTCATGGTATATTCAAACTGGAATTAATCCAAGTTTCAGCTCATGAATTAAGCAGTAATATCTTGGATATGGTAATAGTTGGCAGTATATATTTTGAACATGGTACTACTTATACTAATCGAATCCAATCTGTTTACATCATTGATTTTTTTATCTCTCATTGATTGGTGACAAATTAACAATCTTTACACATATACCTTGAAATTAAAAATAAAAACCAAACAGCCTAAGCACACGTATATAATATACATTAACACAAAAGCGTAGGCTAGGTAATGATATGGAAAGTTCAACTTGTTATATTTTTTAGCTTATCTTAAAAGCTAATTGTTTTCTTCAGAATATTGGACACTCTAATGCTTTTCTTGCCAAGTAAATGTTACTAGTAGCATAGACATGACCAGATTTTAGTAAAAAAAAAAAAGTTACATCAGATATATATACTTAATTAAGGAGCCCTAAGACATTGATCACTTGTGTTGTCTCATTATACAAGAACATGATTTTTCTTTTAGGCTTTTTGTGACAGCAGAACCTGACTTGAATGAAAGCGATGAGATGCCATTGGTAAATGCATTCTTGATTTTCATTCACAAGAAACTGTGGCTTATTAGCCTTTCTCTATCATCGCATCTCAATTATAATTTCCCAATTCTGTTTTTTTTTTTTTTTCCTTTTCAAATCTCAACAGCTGCCGGGGACATAAGCACATATTTTTATGGAAAGATGAAGATATATAATTTTTCAAAATAAAAAAAAAAGACTTTTTTAATGAGAACATTTCAACCGCATAAGTTCAAAATGAATAAATTCTACTTCTGCCTCGAGCAGAGTTAAAACTTCAGTTGCTGATCTACCGACGGCCTCTATTCCAGGACAGGACTGGCCATGGTACCTGATTTTGACCTACCCCCAAGAGTTTTCTCTCATTCCAGATGTGCAGGAAGGTTTGAAGGTTTTTCCATTCCCTCTACCTTCAGAGGGCTTGGGCTAAGTCGGTGTCAATGATAGAAATGGATCACCCGTCAAGTTGAATCTCGTGCCCCTCTATCTTAAGACGTGCACCCATGGGAATCGAAATATAGACCTGCTATTAATGGGCCCATAGACCTCATTATCAGTTTCCCACTACTTCACAGTAGTATGTATCCTCCCTTATTGCAAACACTTTCATCTAAAGAGAGAGACTGCATTGGGGTTTCAATTGCATTTAGGAATATTAATTGATCTGGAATTTTCTGGATGGGGACAATGATAATCATGATATTAATCATATCTTTGGTTCCTTTGGGCGTTTAGAGCAGATGCCTTACCTCCTCTGCATAAAGCATAAACAAATTAATCCTAAGCAGGAGAATAACAAAAAACAACAACGAAAGATAAGATCTAGGTATGAGATAGCTAACTAATTTAATCGTGATAAGATCATGGTATGAGATAGCTAACTAATTTAATCGCACCCCAAATAAAAAATAAACTATCCAAAGAAATCTAACAAAATGAACCCAAAACAAAAAGAAGGACGGACAGAGAAAGAAAGAAATACCTAATCGGCTCGTCACTAGTGCTCGGGAAATAAAAGAATAGCATAAAATAACATACTCTTAGCCTTGGAATTTCAGTCCAGAGGAGAGAACATTTTCATTATAGGCATATACGCATAAAGGAAAAGTTGCACATTTTATTTTCTTTTTCATGGAGAGAAGTTCCTCTGTACCCATCAAAAATACATAAAAAAAGGGAAAGCTGAACATTTTACTTTCTTTTTCATCGAGAGAAAGAAGAAACAAAATTGAAAGAAATACTCCCTTAGCTTTTAATTAAAATTTTTATAAACAGAAAAAACAAACTTACAATACATTCTTTGAGAGGATTTCTTGTTACAGTTTCATCTCACCATCAACAAATGCAAAAGAACATCTCCCGACTACACCCACATGAACAAGTGAACAGATAAAAGTTGAACAAAACAAAAACTAATAAGACACAAATGAAGCTCTATAGAGACACACAATCAACAAAGATTGCCCACATAAGAAGGAGGAAAGAAGGAAAAAGAAGGTGACATAGTGGAAAGGGAGCATACACTCATTTCCTTATTGCCCAACACAACATCAATCAAAGAGCCTCCGTATCACATTGCCCATTGCCTCAAAGATTGCCTTGCGCTCCCAATCTCTTGACACAGGTCGCTCCCAAACGGGAGCTTGCAGAGAGAAGAGAGGGAAAGCCAGGAGCAAATGGCAGAGAGAATATCAGTCTGGTAGAAAAGAGAGAGAGAGACAGAGGCAGAAGTCAAAACAAAAAGTTAAAAATGAAATCAGAATACACAAAAAGTTTAACCTAAATCGTGAACCGGTTTTGGTGGCTCGGTGAACCAGATCATATAAATCAGTGAAACAATTTTCAATAATCGAGCTAAGCCGAGCATAAACGAGTCGAGTTCTTACAACTCGAACTCAACTCATTTAATGTTTCAAGTATAAGTTCAAACTCGAGCTCGGCTCATTTATAAACAAGTCGAGCTCGAGTCGAGTTCGAATGAAGCCCGAGTTGGCTCGACTCATTGTGCAGCTCTACGGATGATGGGCTCTCTAGCCGACACCTACCCCTGGCTTCATCCTTTTATGATTATATATATATATATATATATATATATATGCCCTTTTATTAAAATGTAAAGATATATATATATATATATATGCCCTTTTATTAAAATGTAAAGATTAAAATAATAGTGGATAGCGAGACCTACCTGGAGGCACCTCAAAGCATCCCTAAACCCTTAAGAGGTCGTTTGATTGCTGTCCACTGGGACAGGACAGACTGGACGTCCTGTCCATTACACCATTGTCCTGTCCTCATGGACAATGGTGTTCCTTGTCTACCGTTTGATGACTTTAGGAACAGAATAATATGTTCTTTTTGTCTGGCGTTTGTTATACATATGTCTGTTCTGTCCGATGTTTGTTTATGTCATGTCTGATATTTGTGTCTTCCATGATTAGTTCTATGTGTTATGTCTGGTGTTTGTGTCTTCCACAATCTTAAGACATTTGTAATCAATGTGTTAATGTAGTTTCACCCATGAAAAGAAACTAGTTAAGGTCATTCTTTTGTTCATTATTTATGCTGCTCAATATTGGAACTCCATCAGATCAAGCTTTTGCAATTAATGCATACAAGCCAGAAACGTTACCGAACACCCATAGATAAGTCTCATGTCTAATATGCCAACGCACAGTTGAATTTCAAGCTTTGAGAACTGTTAAAATACATAAAACAACATCAAGAAACAAACCAACGGTAACCAGCATACAAGCAAAACAAAAGCACCTTAAACAATGAAACAGATTTAATTCTAATCAATTATTAATCAATTTTGATAATTCATTCCATCATTATTCTTATGTACAATGAAGCCGAGGTGAATCAACTCCAAAGCAAAAAAAAATTCAGAGCCACCCATTCAACTCAAATCATCCTCATCATCAAAGGACTTATAGTAAAGAATTGGATAAACAAAACCCCACCCTTCTCAACTTCCATCACTATCCCAACTTCAACGAACTGGTAGCAACAGCTTCAGCTAAAGCTGGAGAGTCGCTGTTGTCTGTCTCATCCTTGGAAGCACCAATAGCACTATAAGTAAAATCTTTCGTTGCTTTTGACTTGGCTCTGAAGTCGTCCAGGGAGCGAAACTCTTCTTTGAGCAACTTCTCGAGCTCGGGATGCAACTTCAGAGGTCTCTTGTCCTTTCTACAGAAATTATATGCCATGAAATTTCCAATCCATAACTGAAAATAAACAAAAGGAAGAACTATGGTTAATTCCAAAATAAATAATCACTAACAAAATAGATTGAGGTATAAGTTCTTAAATGGTATCAGAATCTGTGACTAATCAGAATTTTTGACAAAGTTTAAGTGAAAAGTTTAATAATGTTAACCAGAGAAATAAGTAAATGAAGAGAGAAACCATCAAAATACCTATAAAACTTAAAAAAACACTCCATAATTATAATTAGCACATCTGCACAAATTTCCAAGAGATTCCTTGTCTCTCTCTCTCTCTCTCTCTCTCTCTCTCTCCAGCACAGGTGGAAACAATGTCGCCATTCTTAAACTTCTAGGTAGATGGTTTCACAAACATACAACTACCTACCACTTCTCAAATACATTAACACATTGGAAGAAATAAACTACAACGCTAACCAATTTTTGAAATAGATTCATATAGTCGTTTATAAGCAATCAAACATCTCCAGTGTGCAATCACGACATTAAATGACTCTAATAAAGTTAAAGTGTTCACAGTAAGTGCTACTTTACAACTAGCACAACTAAGAATAAGACTGATGCTACTTTACAGATGGATTTACAAAGTTGCATAGATGGAAGAGTTTCCACTGAATTGGACTCACAATGGTGCAAGCCTCTACCGAAAGTTAATAATAGGGAGGAATTGGTTGCTATAAACGGTGCAGTTTTGCCAGCAAATTGTCACTTTGATTCTGTTGAGGCATCTAAGAAGGTGCTTCAGTACGATTTAGATGATAAACTTGGAAATTATAATGAGAGTTCAGCGAAGCACTTCTTTGGTTTTATGATTTCCTTGGATAGTCTCCCAAATGTTATTTCTGAACCTACAATAAATGGAAGAGTTTCTACTGAATTAGACTCACAGCAATGCAAGCCTATACCCAAAGTAAATAACGAAGGTGTGCTACTGAATTAGACTCACCTTGATTCTGTTGAGGTATCTAAGAAGGTGCTTTGGTGCAATTTAGATCAGAAACTTGGAGGTTATGATGAGAGTTCAGCAAAACACTTTTCTTGTTCTACAATTTCTTATATTGTCTCCAAGAGAGAATGCAAGGGGGAAGAGTGTTAGGAAATAAGATATCTTGTTGATATCATAGCTAGGTTAGGTTTTACATTTTTTATATTTTATATTTTATTTTTATGTATTTTATTATTTCTTTTATTTTTCTTTTTCTTTTCTTTTATTTTCCTTTTCTTTTTCTTTTCTTTTCTTTTTCTTTTCTTTTCTTTTTCCTTTTCATTTTCATTTTCTTTTTGTTTCCCCTTTGTTCTAGCCGTTGGGAGTTCCAACGGCTCCTTTATGAGCCGTTGGGAGTTCCAACAGCTCCTTTATGAGCCGTTGGAACCTCCAACAGCTAGAACAGCCATCTCTTCATTCTCTACTTCACTCTAATTGCTTGTATATATTCTTGGGCTGCCTCTTGTACAAGTATGCTGTTTTACACAGCCATTTGACATTCATTCAATAAGATTGATATATTTCCAAGTGGCCTTAGTGCCTTTTTCTATTATATTCTTCCTTAGTGACTATTATAGTCACATTTATATGGTATCAGAGCCATTGGGCTGCATGTTGAAAAGCTTTTAGAAGCTGTTTTTTTGCTGTTTATGCTACTGGACTGTTGAAGAAAATTTTCAGACGAGGCCATTGTTGCTGATCAACATTTCTTGAAGACCTTATTATTGCTGCTCACCAACTGTTTTGTGAAATTTCTAGAAGGACTTCCTCTTTGTTTCTCTTGGAGATTGTTACTTAAAATCTTGCTCTTATGGAGGACTCCAAAGTCTTGATCGAAGGAGGAAGTTATCATGCTCCGTACAAGCTTGATGGAACCAACTACACTCTATGGGAAAAATGCTTGGAGATGCATATCAAAGGGAAATATTTATGGGGTTTCATAAGAGGTACGTCTACCCCTCCTTCTCTCAAGTTGACCAAAATTGAAAATGGAGTTGAGAAAGAATTGAATGTAGAAGAGAGAAAAACTGCCGATGGAACATTTTTGAATGTTAAAGGGATCGGGGATTTTGAAAAAGAATTTGGAAAACAAAAGTTCTTTGTTCCAAAAGTTAGTTATGTCCCTAGACTTAATCTTAACTTACTTTCTGTATCTCAAATTTCAGATCTTGGTTTTGACATCATTTTCTCATCAAATAAATGTTTGGTGCAGGATCACAAAACCGAGAGATTGATTGGGGAAGGTTTTAGAAAAGGGGACCTTTACTACATGGACAATTTATGCATCTCCAAGGAAAAGTTTTGTCACTATGTGAAAAATGTGGACATTAATGTTTGGCATCAAAGATTAGGTCATCCAAACATTAGAAAATTGTCTATGATGAGTCCTACCAAGGACGTTTGTATTGAGAATTTCAAATGTAATGATTGTATACATGGAAAAATGAAATCCTTATCTTTTGGACAAAGAAGCTTCTTTTCCTCTTTTCCCTTTGAACTTGTTCATTCCGATGTGTGGGGGTCCTCTCCTATCATGTCAAAAGGAGGGCTATCGTATTATGTGATATTTGTTGATGATTTCACTAGATTTGTTGAATATATTTCTTAAGATACAAATATGAGGTTTTTGACATGTTCAAAAATTTTCACAACTTAGTACAAACACAATTTAATGCTAAATTAAAAATCCTAAGGACTGATTCTGAAGGCGAATATATTTCAAATGAGTTCAAAAGATATTTAGAAAACTATGGAATAGTCCATCAAAAATCTTGTCCAAGAACACCCCAACAAAATGGACTTTCTGAAAGAAAACATAGGCACATAATTGAAACAACTAGAACTCTTCTTATTGCCAAAAAATGTGCCTAAAAATTTTTGGGCCGAAACAGCCCTAGCTTCTGTATATCTCATAAATAGAATGCCTTCAAAAGCTTTAAATAATACAACTCCTTTTGAAAAATTATTCAAATATGAACCTGATTTGAAAAGGCTTCGTGTTTTTGGTTGCAAATGTTTTGTTCTTAATGACAAAGCTGATAAACTAAGTTCAAAGGCTATTGAGTGTGTTTTCATTGGTTATTCTGAAACACAAAAAGGCTACAAATGTTATGATCCAATCAAACACAAGATCATAATTTCAAGAAATGTAAAGTTTTGTGAAGACTAAAATGGATTCAAAATTTATGAAGAATCACAACACAACAATGATTATTCCTTTTTATTTAAGTATCTCTCTCAATGTGATGATGAAATGCATGATGTTGATGATAGTAACATTGATGATAATGATGACGGAGTAGCCAATGATATAATCACATATCATAGAAGAAACCAGCAACAAGATGTTGATGAAGTAAAACATCATGAGACTATTGATCTCCAACCAACTCCACAAAGTGAAGAAAACCTTAGAAGATCTACTATAAATGTAAGACAACCCAATAGGTTTGTGTCATATGAAACTTTCACCCCAACTCATAGAGCTAGAATTAATGCCATTCACTCAAACTTTGAACTTTCTACTTTTAATGAAGCCTCTAAATATATTGAATGGAAGAATGCCATGATAGAAGAATTAGATGCATTGAGAAAAGCCCAAACTTGGGAAATACAAGACTTACCTGTAGGAAAAAAGACTATTGGATGCAAGTGGGTTTACAAGGTGAAGACTAGAAGTGATGGATCTTTAGAAAGATATAAAGTCAGGCTTGTTGCCAAAGGTTACGCCTAAGAATATGGTATTGACTATGAGGAAACCTTTGCTCCTGTAGCTAGAATGACTACTGTTAGGACCCTTATTGCTTTAGCATCTATTAAAAACTGAAATATCTACCAAATGGACGTTAAAAATGCATTTTTAAATGGAGATCTTATGGAAGAAGTTTACATGGAAGTACCACCAGGGTTATCAGTTCCTCAAGGAAAGGTTCTTAGACTTAATAAGGCTCTTTATGGCCTCAAACAAGCTCCTAAAGCTTGGTTTGACCGTTTTTACTCTGTTATTTCTGATTATGGATTTCATTCATGTTTAACTGATACTGCCTTGTTTGTTAAGAATACTAATGCATGTATCATAATTCTCCTACTGTATGTTGATGATATGATCATTACAGGTAGTGATAAGGAAGGTATTAGATAATGTAAAAAATTGTTACAAAGAACTTTTGAAATGAAAGATTTAGGTTTTCTAACGTATTTCTTGGGTATTGAGGTTGCATATTCCACTAGAGGATATTTTTTGTCACAAACTAAGTTTGCTGCATAGATCATTGCTAAATCAGGCATAACAGATGATAAGGTCACAGAAACTCCTGAAGCAGTAGGAAACAAAATGAAGATTGATGATGGAGTTCCACTTACCAATCCCACTCCTTACCGACAACTTGTGGGTTCCTTAATGTATCTTAGCATCACTCGGCCTGACATTACTCATGCAGTTCATACTATGAGTCAATTTCAACATGCTCCATCAACCGTTCATATGGGAGCTGTTCTTCGTATCATTAGATATATTAAGGGAACAATAAATAAGGGAGTATTTATGTCTTCCTCTTTCCCTTTAAACTTGATTGCTTATACTACTGGTTTTTGTGTTTTTTTAGGGGAATCACTTATCTCATGGAAGTGCAAGAAACAACAGAAAGTCTCTCTATCCTCTACTGAAGCTGAATATCGAGCCATGGCTTCTACAACTATGGAAATTGTGTGGCTTCGTCAAATACTTCTTGATATGA
>JAANDH010000270.1:0-131979 GCA_011799765.1 Nymphaea thermarum | reverse complement strand
AGATGGATTGTCACTATGTTCGTGAAGAATTTTTGAACAAGACCATCAAGCTTCCATATGTCTCCTCCGAGTTCCAGCTGGCTGATTTCTTCACGAAGCCTCTATGTTCTCCCAGATTCAACTTTCTTTTAGATAAACTTTCGGTGTTAGCACCGTAAGTTTAAGGGAGGGTGTTAGGAAATAAGATATCTTGTTGATATCATAGCTAGGTTAGGTTTTACATTTTTTAAATTTTATTTTTATTTTTATGTATTTTATTATTTCTTTTATTTTTCTTTTTCTTTTCTTTTATTTTCCTTTTCTTTTTCTTTTCTTTTCTTTTTCTTTTCTTTCCTTTTTCCTTTTCATTTTCTTTTTCTTTTTGTTTCCCCTTTGTTCTAGCCGTTGGGAGTTCCAACGGCTCCTTTATGAGCCGTTAGAACCTCCAACAGCTAGAACAACCCTCTCTTCCTTCTCTACTTCACTCTAATTGCTTGTATATATTCTTGGGCTGCCTCTTGTACAAATATGTTGTTTTACACAACCATTTGACATTCATTCAATAAGATTGATATATTTCCAAGTGGCCTTAGTGCCTTTTTCTATTATATTCTTCTTTAGTGACTATTATAGTCACATTTATAAAGAGGACATGTCAATTAGATTAGGCATCAGACATACCCTTACTAGTAATAGGAACAAAAGGTGATCTACATGGCAATTTACATTTATACATGACCTGATGGAACTTGAATAATACAAATGCCCTGACATACCCATTTATTGACCAGTGATTCTGTCCCTCAAATTAGCCTTTTTAGACTTGGCTTGATGCCTATCAGAGCATCCATGTTCGTCCTTAAGGTAATTGCAGCGAAACAGAAGCATTTGGGGATGCTACCAACATCTCGTAAAGCCCCAAGAGCGGTTGAACAACAACTAAGGTTGACTAATCAGTGAACTGCTGCCTACCATCCCTGACATGGCTTTCATTCATCTTCAAAGGGCCATTTCATGTCTTGACAATGAAACAACACTTGCAACTGTAAAATCCTTATGATCTCTAGGCATGGGATAATCAAATAATCCTTTAACCTATTTTTGATTATCCAACATAGGGAGAGGAGAGGACAATTATTACTATTAACCACATGGATTCACTATTTCAGAGACTAAATTGTCCAATCCATTTCCTTGGCAATAGTAGGTAATATATAGTAATATTTAAAGCTGAATATTTACCCCAGTGGTACTGTTAACAAAATGTAAGAGAAATATTGTACTTCTAAAGAAATAATAATTTAAAACAACCAGAAAATGAGACTTATAAAGCAGTAGACAGAACTTAGATCATTAAGAAGACAGAACTAACCACGGAACCAACCACCTACTTGACGAATCATGCGATTACTTAAGGAAGCCATACACGGGCCAAAACACGTGCAAGGAAGGCTTTTTAAACTTCTTAAAGTTCATCAAGTTCTTCTTAAACGTGTGTTATAATAAACTAAATCAAGGCAGTAATCGCAAATACAGTATGGCAAAACCACATAATCCCTAGTGGCCTAAAAAGTATCTTCAGAATGTATTTCCTCTAGTGAAAAAAAAAAGCATGTGAAATTTTCTAGGCAACCATTCAACTGCAAAAGAAAATCACAGAATTGAGGACTTTTTCTCTTGATTACCAATCTGATTTTGCACTGAACCTTCAACCACTGAAAAACTGTATTGTTTGATCGAGGATTTCCATTGATATCACCCCACGTTCAGCTCCTGTTAGCCTCCCAAAATTATCAACCAGAAAAATGTGTTGCCGCCTCTTTGAACCGCAACGATCTCAACCAGATCAATACCCCAAACACTCAATCGGGAGCTCTGTGTAACTTTTATTGACTTACACTAGTCCAAGTAACACAAACATCTAGTTCTTTTCTGCAGGATTACAGCTCCATTTCCATAACTTTGATTAGTCACATCTCGAACAGTTCCCAAACAATTAAACCCATTTACGGACCAACCAAAAAAAAAAAACTAAGAATAACCAACAGAAGAAATTACAGTGTATGTTTTTCATTCAAAGAAGATAACGGTGATAAGACAACGGTGATGCTGATGATGAAGGGTAGATAAACATGCATCAGTTAAACGAGAATTTTGACCGAGCGGATCCAAGAGGTCAAGAGGAGGAGGTGGAAGGGAATGCGGTTCCGGCGAGGGAGGGCTGACTGCTGCCCTCTTCTTGCTTCTCCAGAGAAGAATCGTCATCTGAATCCTCTGACAATGACCCATAAGAGGCCCTCAATGCTTCCATACTTCGTCTTCTTCCCTCCTTTGTGGCACTTCTACCTTCTGTCCTGCCAGTTGTTTGAGTTGCAAGCAAAAATGAGATAGCGAGAGAGAGAGGTGCCTTGTTCTGGTAGTCGCTGGAATGACCCAAGTCCAGACTCCAGGGCTCGTAGTCGTCAGTTGCAGAGGATCCCTTTCTCTCCTTCATCTTTCTTCCAACTGAAGAGGCCAATGAATGGCAAAGACCAATGGGAGCACATAACTCCCTCAATGGTTCCGTTCAGCAGAAGAAGAAGCAAAGGAGTGATATTTTTCAGTAGACAAAACAAAAGAGTCCGGCGGTCGCCCTCCCGCAGAGATGGAGGAGAAGAAAAACAGAAAGGGCTAGGGCAGGTTGGGCGACAGAGGAAATGGAGGAGAGAAACGGGAAGAGCTAGGGCAGCTCGGGGCGGAGGCGAGGGTGGATATGGAGGAGAAACGCAGCGGAGACGGAGGTGAGATGGAGGAGAAGGAGAAAAAAAAATGGAGTCGGGGTTGGGGAAGCTCGTCGTCGTCGTGGGCGGGAGAGTTCTGAAAATGGAGCTCGGGGAAGCTCGGGGTCATCAAGCGAGGGAGTTCTGTCTGTCCCGAGAGTTACCTCGGAACGGAATGAAACAAAAAATCAATTTATACTACTGTCTTGTTGTTGTCCGCTAAGTCCAGCTTGTCTTATGGGTGGGGTTTGATGAAAATTTTGCTTAGACAGGACACGCGTGTCCTGTCCACTTGTCCTGTGGCCATCAAATGACCTCTAAGGGAATGAGAGAGTGAGACGCTAATGCCATGAAGTTTTCAAAATCCCAAACAAGAATATGCAATAACAAGAACTTTTTAAGTCAGTGTGATGAGCGATTTCAGTATACAAAATGAAAGTGGACCCATCTAAATTTCAAGGGTAAAAAATCAATGTGTGCCAGGGACAGCATGAATATATTGGTAGGAATGTGGATCTGAGAGCTGGTCTTAATCCAAATAACTTTGGATGGGTGTCGCACTTGTGGATTAAGAGCAGCAGTGCCAAGCTGGATCAAGGCTCTTAATCAAAACTCAGATCCACGGCAATATTCGTTCCCTGATCTTGTGCTCCATTGCTGGCCACACCACAGCTGCAAAAGCTGTGGGCAGCTGCAGGTTCCTCCTTTTGCATTTTGATTCGACATGCAGGATCCTCCTTTTGCATTCTTCTCAATTGCATTCTTCTCAAGTAACATCGACAGATTTGACACTGCAGGATCCTCCTTTTGCATTCTTCTCAAGTAGCCATCGACAGATTCGAAAAGACAAAAAACTATTTATCTCTATGGCGGCTGGACAGGTCGGTCCAAAAAGCGAAAATGGTTCTTCTCTGTTGTGACGGGTACAAAAAATTATTCATATAACTGCATTCAGATTAAATGGCAAATTGTCTTATTGTTATGAGCAGATGCGCTTTATCATACCAGAGCCCATCAAATGGCAAAGGCCTTTTATTTTTCGAAAAAGAAAGCAAAAGTTAAATTGAAGGTGAGCGCTGAAAATGCATGAAATTATTAAATTGTTCGTTTTTTTTTTCAAGAAGGGTCAAAATGCTCTAAAAATGTCGTTATAGTTTATGTTTGTTGCGTGCACTAGGATGGTGCACACAAGTCTGTCAGTTGGGAAAATTTAGCATTCAAGAATGGAGGAACCTTGATAAAAAATGAAGGATTTTTTTACTCGCCCTCTCTTCCTCTCCCTCAGTAATGGTGAGGGGAGAAGATCAAGTTGAACAGTAGAGCACTACCCACCATCCCCTCCTTTTCCTTCTCTTCTCTAGTTTGGCGGTGAGTTCTTCACTCCCTTTTTCTCTTACTATCTTCTTCCGTGGGTTTCTTTCCCCTCAAGACATGTCGCTTCCGTCTGCTGCTTTCATATCATGTAATGGTTTCTGCTGGATTTCAAGCGGAGTTTATTTAAGCGAAGACAGATCATGGATAAGCCAAACAACACGCAGGTTCAGCTTGTAAAGGAAATCTCAGTTGATAATTTTCTCTTAGGAGGCGTTTGATGGTTTGAAATTTTGAATAAAGAACGAAAATTCCATAACCATAATTCCCCCTCAAACTAGAATGAAATCAAAATCTAGGTTTTAGTTTCCTAATTCTAAAAACAAAATACCAGGTTTGCTTAATGATTCTAATTGCTTAAAGAATATGCAATTTGATTCTATAATTCTATGACTAGATATATCAAACGCCTCGTTAGGGAAAGAAAACATTGTATCATGATTGCTTCTTTAGAAAACATCTTGACCATTTTCTCTCTCTTTGATTATGTGTTCATACAGTGCAGATCCAATCTAGGTCCAATATTGACTCAATTTAACTTAATCGGATCATCCCTGTTTAGACTCAGTCTTGAGCGTGAAATTTTAAAATCTAATCTGGATTTGACTGGCAAAGCATCTGAATTTTCACATTTAATCAAACTACATCCTTGTCCTATCTCATATGTGGATCTAGATTCGACCCCAAAAATCTATAAGCTAAGTTCAAATCCAAGTACTATGAGATTAGTTCTATGTCTTCCACCCGACTAAATGGATTCAGGTTTTTATCGATTGACGTCCCTGCCTTTGAGATGGGTATTTGTTGGGAGAGGAGAAATATTCTATAAATAACAGTATCGTAAATTTATATATTTAAAAGTGAAAACTACAAAATGAAAGGAAATATACTAAAAGCCGAAAACAAACCGAACTTTGTTTCTTTGGACTTTTCTAAACTCCTGCTATATATGTGGAAGATTTTTATCTTTAAACGTTCAACTTTATTTATTCATTCCAAACTATGTACTCAGAATAACCTATAAGAAATGAAAATTATACTTAAATGTACCTGTACAGAATAAATGAGTAACCAATAATGGACATATATATTATTAGCATTTGTCTCAAAAAGTTAAATGCATATTGTAGGTATCAGAATGTGGACCACCTTAGGTTCTGAATTGCATTGGAATTCACACAAACTAATGTGCAAGCTGATAAGCGTTCAACTCTATCACACCATGAGATTGATATCTACGTTATTTTATTAATATATCGGTGTTATCACCCCAAATTTTTCAAAAAAATAGGGCTATTAAACTTTTGGGTCTATTATTTTTAAAAATGAATTTTAAATCTAAGTTTAGATCCAAAATCTAAATTTAAGATCCAAATCTAGCATTTCAAACTCAAAATCCAATTATCAAATTCAAATTAGATCCAAAATAGGGCAAGACTCATTTGCCCCTCCTTTTGACCAAAAACTTCCTTTTAGAAGGTGATTTTAGTCTTTTTGGGTTTGACTCATTTGCCCCTCCTTTTAACCAAAAAACATTCTTTTAGAGGGTGATTTTAGTTTTTTTGGGTATGACTCATTTGCCCCTCCTTTTAACCAAAAAACCTTCTTTTAGAGGGTGATTTTAGTCTTTTTGGGTATGACTCATTTGCCATTTCTTTTGACCAAAAACCTCCTTTTAGAAGGTGATTTTAGTCTTTTTGAGTTGACAAAGACTCAACCTATTCTAAAAAGATATATATATATATATATATATATATATATATATATATGCTTAATGGTCAATCATACCCATTTTCAAACCATTTCTTTTTCAAAATAATTCAAAATTATGTGAAATTCGGATGAAAAACGAGTGAAATTCAAAAAAATTCAAATTTGAGGTTTTGGCTCCAAAATCCTCTATAAATACCCCCCATTTCCCCCCTCTTGGGCAAGATTGGTCATTGGGAGAAACTCTAGTGTATTCTCACTTGAAGACTTAGAGTTTCTCTTGAGTTCTCTCTCTCTCCCTCTTTCTCTCTCCATTTCCTTCTCCAACTTGAAGCAAGCTACAACACCCTTGGAGCTTCATTCAAAAGGAGGTCTTCAAGTGAATGTGTTCTTCCTTAGGTCATTTCTCATTAGAGGTATGTAACCATCATCCCTCCCATTTCTTTATTCTTTCTTTTCATTAATATTCTTATTATTATGTTATTTCTTTTTCTTCAATATAGTCTTGTAGTCATTTTCATTTTCTCTTCTCATCTTCATCTCCCCATGGCAAAAGGAGATAGCACTCAAACTCTTTTTAGAGACAAGAGGCTATGCTCAAGTGCACCGGGAGCATGAGAAGATGAGATAATATTTTATTTTATGATTAAATCATGCTCTTTCAAGTATTCTTGTTGTGGTTGTTTTTTTTCTCTTTATTAATATATTCTTGTTTTTTCTTCTCTTCAATATACTATTGTTGTTGTTGTTCTTTCCCTTAATGAATATATTTTTGTTGTTATTGTTATTTCATTTCTTCAATATAGTTTTGTTCTTGTTAATTTTCTTTTCCATCTTTCTCTTCCCATGACTAAAAGAGATAGCACTCAATCTCTTTTTTAGAGACAAGAGGCTATGCTCAAGTGCATTGGGAGCATGAAAAGATGAGATGAGATGATTGAATCATGCTTTCTCTTTTACTAAATATAACATTGTTTCTATTTCTACATTTTCTCCTCATCTTCATCTTTCCATGACTAAATGAGGTAGTGCTCAATCTCTTTTTAGAGACAAGAGACTATACTCAAGTGCATTGAGAGCATGAAAAGATGAGATGATCTTTTATTTCATGATTGAATCAAGTTTTCTCTTTTATTAAATATAGCATCATTTCTCTTTCTACTTTTTCTCCTTATCTTCCTCTCTCCATAGCTAAAGGAGGTAGCACTCAATCTCTTTTTAAAGACAAGAGGCTATGCTCAAGTGCATCGAGAGCATGGAAAGATGAGATGATCTTTCATTTTAATCATATTCTTTCTTTTCATGAATACATTCTTGTTGTTCTTTTGCTTCCTTCTATTTTCCTCTCTTCCTCATTTCTCCATGGCAAAATGAGATAGCTCTCAATCTCTATTTTAGAGTCAAGAGGCTATACTCAAGTGCACCGGGAACATGAGAAGATGAGGTGGTCATTTCATAGTTACATCATGTCCTTCCTCGTCCTTCCTCTTAGTTGAATCTTTCTCTTTCCATCATCATTTCTCTCTCTTTCTTTCCTTGAACATTGTTCATATGTTATTTATGCATAGTTATTTGGCTTTCCATTTACATGTGAATGTATGGTGGGAATGAGAGTATGGTTTGGGAATTCTTTATTTTCATGTTGATTTTTGAGGTTGGGACTTGTCCAACCCGGGATGAACCCTTACGAAAATGTACATGTTAATATGCATTTTGCATGTCATTTTGCGCNATGTGTATATGTGATGGTATGTACATATGTATGCATGTCTTTCTCTATCTCTCTCTCTCTTTCTTTTCATAAGAGTGTTTTATCTCTTGTATTCTTTTTAACATTCTCCTCTCACGAACTTTCTATTTACCAACTTCATTAAAGACCACAAACCAAGTAATGACTCAATATTGGAATCATGCTTGATGGTCTACAATCCCTATCCCTTTTCAAAAACTTTTTCTTCTTATATACAATAATTATAACAACGAAATCTTAGATGTATGTTGTGGTAGGAATGACCTTAGATGAATGTTGTGGTAGGAATGTTTTACATTCTTTCAATCATATAGGGCAAATGCATCCATGCATTCTCACTCACTTTATTTCACTTATGATCACAAGCACCTCTCCAAAAGAGTTTAAGCAAGATGAGATGGAGCTCTAACTAGGTGGTAACCGAATTAGAGCAAAATCTCAAACCTACTTAAAGTCTTAAGAGAACATTAAAATGATTTTCAAGTTTTTCAAATGATATTTACAAAGATTTCTCAATTCTAGTTTTTCCCAAAATATTTCACATTCTCAAGCAATTCTTCAAGAATCTTTTCAAAAGTTTGAAACATCAAACTTTCAATATTTTCTACACCGCATATAGAATCAAAAAGCTGTTTAAGTTAAAATGAAATGCATCAATGATAAACATAGTCCTTGGGTTGATTACCTCCGGTAAAGGCGCCGGGAACGGTCGATCCTCGTACCGGCGGGCGGGTCCCTTTCTTTCCTATTTTAAAACAAAACCTTATTTTTCTAGAGCACTCTAAAACCAAGGAAAATTTTGGGATGCAAACAATCGGTCAATACTTTATAGCAAAAATTTGCTTAAAACAATATTTCGTAAAATGGCTTGATTTAGTATGTGGCATGACTTTTCATACAAAAATTAGTTTTCTTTATTTTTGCCTATTATGAAAATGTTCTCTCCTTTTGACAGAAATTTAAAGGCAAAGAGCTTGTACCTAAATCCTCGCCTAAATTTCCTTCAAATAAGGCCTATTTTAAGCTATTCTTTTATTTCCCAAGCACTAGTGACGAGCCTGTTAGGTATTTCCTTCTCTCTCTGTCCTTTCTTCCTTTTATTTTTTCTTTTGTTTTTTGGGGGTTCATTTTGTTAGATTTCTTAGGATAGTTTATTTTTTATTTGGGTTGCGATTAAATTAGTTAGCCATCTCTTACCTAGATCTTATTTTTCGTTGTTGTTGTCTTTTGTTATTCTCCTGCTTAGGATTAATTTGTTTATGCTTTATGCATAAGTGGATGGGCATCAGCTCTAAACGCCCAAAGGAACCAAAGATATGATCAGGTAATATTAATCATCGTCCCCATCCAGAAAATTCTAGATCAATTAATATGCCTAAAAGTAATTCCCTGAAACCCCAATGCGGCCTCCCTCTATCTAAAGATAGTTAATTTGTCTCCAATCCATGAGAGATAAAAAATCAATGATATAGCAGATTGGATTCGATTGGTATAGCCATAAACCTATTTAAAATATATACTGCCAACTATTACCATGTCCAAGGTATATACTGCCTAATTCATGAACTCAAACTTAGATTAATTCAAGTTTGAATATACCATGAACAGCACCGAATTCAAATCCCTACGTGCAAGTAACTAGATCTAGCTGTCCTTCATAGTTGGATTTCTTATACGACTCCAACTATATAAATCCAGATTATCTAGTTGGAATGTGATTACATCCACACCGTCAAGCAGATCGCCAAGGCAAAGAATCAATTACCACGAGAGCATGTGCACGTAAATGTTTGTAGTGTATGTGGAACATAATTAGCAAACTCATCGGGCTGTTTTGGCAATCACCTGAGTCAGCTGAAATCACAAACAAATCTAGCCAGAGTCAAGGTTTGGTGCTGGCTTGACCTTGATTCGCTTCTGACTCATCCGGAATCGCCCGATTCAGCTGCAATAAAAATACATTATGGCTATCTTCGGCTAAATCAATGCGTCAACTCGCTAAGTCGACTAGTCAATGTGCTGACCCAGTAACATACTATTTGCCAATTTGAGTTCTAGTCATGGGTTTGCCAACTATTATATGACCACTTGGATGAAGATGAAGGGTCTTCGTTGAAAGTACATATGAATTTCTCATTTCAGAAATTAAATAATTTATTTTGTTCCTTTGTGGATGTTAACCTTATAAATGAACTTATTGAAAATGTCCAACTTATATATGTACATGCGGTGGGTCTTTTATGACAACCTGCACCCACCAGTTGACGCAAAAAAAATTATTAATAAACACTAAGTAAATCGTCACTAAAGATTTTGTAAGACAAACCTTGCCATAATCCTCAACAGCAACACGCGTGATGACCCCCCCACAACTTCATAGACCCAGAAGCATCCTACCAAGAAAGGCTCAAGCCATAAGCTTCCTAAAGTTAATTAGAAAACTTACTCCTGCAAAACCAAGGAAAAAATAGAGAGGACAACAGTTGAAGGAAAGAAACTTGTCTCACCTTGGTCAGGGCTTCTCTTTTATTTCAAAACCTCATGCTGCACAATGCCTGGGTTTCCTGGGATCGTGCATGAAGGATCTTTATAAAGAGGTCCTTCAGCAAAAAAAAAAAGGTGTTTTAATCTCAAAAAATGAAGAGTAAGGAACAGAAAGGGCAAAAGAACGGGACTTTATTTCATAAGTTTGTCAACCACTCAATGACATTTCTTTGCGTGAACATATCTATTTCAAACAAGCCTGAGTATTTCATGCCTAAAAGAAAAAAAACATCATGTCACATGATTGACATTTAAACATGAGCATTAGGAAAACAATGCATTATGGTTTTTTCTGTTTTTTATGACGGTTTGACTTGTCACTAAAAATGTATCTCTTGCTATGCCTGTATTTATTTCCATATTAATATGTATTCATTTTTTTATAGTTAATCGACTTGGACCAAGGCGGATCATGAATCCTTGTTATTTTTTTAGGGTCATAAATGACTTGGTTCTGACTTCTGATTTTGACTACCTAGTTTCTAACATGGTGAATGATTTTTCATTTTTTTCTTCTTCATGATTATTGTAAATAATTTATTACATTTATTCTTAAAATTTGACGTGACTAATGATTCATGTTTGATACTATGGGTACATCATAAATTGGCCATATTCTCGTGGTTGAAAAGTATTAATTCACTTTTACTTTTTCTCTCTCAATTAATTTCTTACTTTCTATAATACACTTCTCGACAGTTATGATACAAGTCATGACTTGCAGTTTCTACATTGCTTTTATTCCTCTCCAATCCTCCCTCTTCAATGAATCATTTTACCCTATTCAAGAAGGTGAATTGCCAAGTTGATCTTGACATACCAAGAGACCTATGACATCCAACTGTGGTTAGCAATATCTTGCATGAACTTAAAAGCAAATATAAGAATGGTTTCGAGTACATGGAATCTCGTAGTAGATTTAGCCATCTGTAAGTTAATACTTTATGCTTCTGGCATTGCATGGTCAGTTGGGCTACTCCAACAGTTCCCAATAGCAGTGCTTGGGGCCCACCAGCAAGACAGATCATCCCCCTCATAATGGTGACCATGCATCAGAAAGAACAGGGAATTAGAACTTACATCACTTTTAGAATTTGTTCGGGGCAGAATATGAAATGTGTCTAGTATAAACTAACATGTAGCCAGACAAGCATATTAGAACTTACATCACTTTTAGAACTTACATCACTTGCCTCACTTGCACTTCAGAACCCGTCCTCAACACACAAAAAATAAAATTTATTTACAAAAATAAGTGGAGGCTGTACCTGCAGCAGGAGGTACTAATCCAAAGTGTGCTGGTATCCTCCAGGCTCACTTTTGCAGGCCTCACCAACTTGTACCCACACAAGTAGTGGTTCCCCACAAACCTATTTCAGAGAAAATAAATTAAAGTAGACGATAATGAAAAGAAATTAAAATTCATGAACCAACACCATTAAGAAAATATATAAATTCTAGTTCTATCATCTTGAAAAGTAATCATTATAACATATTTTAATAATTGGTCAGTTAAGGAAAAGCCGAATCATTTGATTGTAACAAAACTATCAATCCACTGTGATGGGAGTGTAAAAATAAGAATAAAAAAATCTCTTACAAAGCATGTTGATTATCTCCAAACAGAACTAGAGTAAAAATGCAGATAGAATGATATGAAGTCTCAGCATCAGTTAACAAGCTTCACATATGTTTCCACACAGTGATTGGTAGTTGCAAAACTAAATGATCCCTTGAAAGGCTGAAAATGGCAACCAGAGGAAGAAACCATCATCCTGGAAATAAAGTCTTCTATACTTGTATGCAAGTGTTTATGCACGTGCACACAACGACGCACGTATAGCCATACACACAAGTACATACACATACAAGTAAGAAAAAAAAAATATACAAGTAAACAAAAGCCTATGTCACACACAGAAACAAGAGCATTAAAAATATGTGCTTATGTCCCCGGCGGCTGCTGAGATTTGAAATGGAAAAAAAAAAAACCAGAATTGGGAAATTATAATTGAGATGCGATGACAGAGAAAGGCTAATAAGCCACAGTTTCTTGTGAATGAAAATCAAGAATGCATTTACCAATGGCATCTCATCGCTTTCATTCATGTCAGGTTCTGCTATCACAAAAAGCCTAAAAGAAAAATCATGTTCTTGTATAATGAGACAACACAAGTGATCAATGTCTTAGGGTTCCTTGATTAAGTATATATATCTTATGTAACTTTTTTTTAGTAAAATATGGTCATGTCTATGCTACTAGTAACATTTACTTGGCAAGAAAAGCATTAGAGTGTCCAATATTGTGAAGAAAACAATTAGCTTTTAAGACAAGCTAAAAAATATACCAAGTTGAACTTTCCATATCATTACCTAGCCTATGCTTTATCGACGTTTACTTAAGTTTTATTGACCGTTTACTTAAGTTTTATTGACAGTTTTCAACGATGAGTGATTTAAGGGTGGGCATTGAGCCGGCGGTCTGGCCCGGTAAGAACCGGGTCCGGACCGGCCTGATATCCGAAAATCAGGTTCGAAAATCAGGTTCAGACTTAGGCTCTGTTATAAAAAAAAAAAAGTTTTTTTTGATCTGGGCTGGCCCAGGTCTGATTTTTCGAGTCCGAACCCGGGCCGGTAGAGAGTTGGGTGGAGAAAGCAAGCTCTGTTGGCCGGTAGAGAGTTGGGTGGAGAAAGCAAGCTCTGTTGTTGTGACGGTGGTGGTTCGGAATTTCATTGGTGATGTGATGTGGATCGATAAAGGCCCGATGGTAACCTTTTCCAAGTGGCCCCAGCCTGACCCGTGATCTGCACTTCAAGCCATGATCTTTTCTAATTGTCACATCTTATTGCCAGAGTTAGACCTTTCTTTGGAGAAAAATAGAGTTCACTTTCTTCAAACTCTAGTTAAAGAAGTATCTTCCATTAGTTCACATATTGTTTCATATCTCCATTACCAAAAAATGACTTGTCTGGCATTATTAGCCAGACCTAGTTGTGGTGGCAGGACTTTAGAACATGATCAGGATTTCTACTTTCTAATAGATGGATGGATAAATGTGAAATTCAAGCGTTACAAGTGGCATATCTCTACCCCTTTTATAGCCAGCTTTAATTCACACTCAAAAAAGGTAATACGACATACAATACCATGAAGTTAATTTTGGTATGAAGCTTGACTTTTGCAACACTTTATTTCTACTATATAATTGTACAAATGCTCAATTAAGGGGATATTTAATAAGAAAAATATGGTGTTTTTCGTACATATTTTAAAAATACATGAAAAAAAAAATACCATTCTCTTGTTCTATAGACCAATGTGCGATTATGTCGATGGCTTGATTATTGTTATATGGTATTATTAGCATTTGTCCAAGAAGTAGAATGCATATTGTAGTTATCAGAATGTGGACCATCTTCGGTTCTGAATTGCATTGGAATCCTCAAAAACTAATGTGTAAGCTGATATGCAGTTAACTCTATCACACAATGTTAATCACGAAATAAGATGAGATGGAGATTGATATCTTTGTTATTTTATTAATATATCGGTCAATATTTTATAGCAAAAATTTGCTTAAAATGTCAATATTTCATGAAAGGACTTGATGAGTATGTGGCACGACTTTCCATACAAAATTTACTTTTTTTTGGCCTATAATGAAAATGTTCTCTCCTCTGGACTGAAATTCCAAGGCAAAGAGCATGTTATTTTATGCTATTCTTTTATTTCCCAAGCACTAGTGACGAGCCTGTTAGTTATTTCATTTTCTCTCTGTCCTTCCTTTTTTTCTTGGGTTCATTTTGTTAGATTTCTTAGGATAGTTTATTTTTTAATTGGGGTGCGATTAAATTAGTTACCCATCTCATACCTAGATCTTATTTTTTGTTGTTGTTTTTTGTTATTCTCCTGCTTAGGATTAATTTGTTTATGCTTTATGCCGAGGTGGTAGGGCATCTGCTCTAAACGCCCAAAGGAACTAAAGATATGGTTAGGTAATATCATGATTATCATTGTCCTCATCTAGAAAATTCCAGATCAATTAATATTCCTAAATGCAATTGAAATCCCAATGCAGTCTCTCTGTTTAGATGAAAGTGTTTGCAATAAGGGAGGATCCATACTACTGTGCTGATAATGAGGTCTTGGGGCCTATTAATAGCAGGTCTATATTTCGATTCCTATGGGCACGTCTTAATATGGTGGGGCACGAGATCCAACTTGACGGGTGATCCATTTCCATCATTGACACCGACTTAGCCCAAGCCCTCTGAAGGTAGAGGGAATGGAAAAGCCTTCAAACCTTCCTGCACATCTGGAATGAGAGAAAACTCTTGGGGTAGGTCAAAATCAGGTAACCATGGCCAGTCCTGGAATAGAGGCCGTCGGTAGATCAGCAACTGAAGTTTTAACTCTGCTTGATGCAGAAGTAGAATTTATTCATTTTGAACTTGTGCGGTTGAAATGTTCTCATTAGAAAAGTTTTTTTTTAATTTTGAAAAATTATATATCTTCATGTTTCCATAAAAATATGTGCTTATGTCCCCGGCGGCTGCTGAGATTTGAAAAGGAAAAAAAAAAAAACCAGAATTGGGAAATTATAATTGAGATGCGATGACAGAGAAAGGCTAATAAGCCACAGTTTCTTGTGAATGAAAATCAAGAATGCATTTACCAATGGCATCTCATCGCTTTCATTCAAGTCAGGTTCTGCTATCACAAAAAGCCTAAAAGAAAAATCATGTTCTTGTATAATGAGACAACACAAGTGATCAATGTCTTAGGGCTCCTTAATTAAGTATATATATCTTATGTAACTTTTTTTTTTTAGTAAATCTGGTCATGTCTATGCTACTAGTAACATTTACTTGGCAAGAAAAGCATTAGAGTGTCCAATATTGTGAAGAAAACAATTAGCTTTTAAGACAAGCTCAAAAATATACCAAGTTGAACTTTCCATATCACTACCTAGCCTATGCGTTTGTGTTAATATATATTATATACGTGTGCTTAGGCTGTTTGGTTTTCATTTTTAATTTCAAGGTATATGTGTAAAGATAGTTAATTTGTCACCAATCCATGAGAGATAAAAAATCAATGATGTAAACGGATTGGATTCGATTAGTATAAGTAGTACCATGTTCAAAATATATACTGCCAACTATTACCATATCCAAGATATTACTGCTTAATTCATGAACTGAAACTTGGATTAATTCAAGTTTGAATATACCATGAACAGAACCGAATTCAAATCCCCTCGTCCATGTAACTAGATCTGGATAATCCCGTTTTTGCATAGATTTGAATTCCGTTTCTAATGGGACGAGGATTTCTTACTGAATCCAAAATCCAGATTATCAAGTTGGAATGAGATTACATCCACACCGTTAGGCAAATTGTTAAGGCCAAGAATCAATTACCACGAAATGTCTGTAGTGTATATGGAACATAATTGGCAAACTCACCGGACTGTTTTGGGAATCACTCGAGTCAGCTGAAATCACCAACAAATCTGGCCACTAGTCAAGGTTTGGGGCTGAGTTGACCCACTTCTGATTCATCCTGAATCGCCCGATTCAGCTGCAATAAAAATACATTATGGGTATCTGAATACTCCGCCAAATCAATGAGTCAACTCGCTAAGTCGACAAGTCAATGTGCTGGCCCGGTAAAATACTCATTTGCCAATTCGAGTTCGAGTCATGGGTTTGCCAACTATTATATGAGCACGTGGATGAAGATTGAAGGGTCTTCATTGAAAGTACACATGAATTTCTCATTTTAGAAATTAAATAATTTATTTGTGTTCATTTGTAGGTGTTGACCTTATAAATGAACTTGTTGAAGACATTTATGACAACCTGCACCCGCCAATTGACGTGAAAATCTACATTGCTTTTGTTCCTCTCCAATCCTCCCTCCTCAATGAATCATTTTACCCTATTCAAGAAGGTGAATTGCCAAGTTGATCTTGACATACCAAGAGACCTATGACATCCAACTGTGGTTAGCAATATCTTGCATGAACTTAAAAACAAATATAAGAATGGTTTCGAGTACATGGAATCTCGTGGTAGATTTAGCCATCTGTAAGGTCAGTTGGGCTAATCCAACAGTTCCCAATAGCAGTGCTTGGGGCTCACTAGAAAGACAGATCATCCCCCTCATAATGGTGACCATGCATCAGAAAGAACAGGGAATTAGAACTCACATCACTTTTAGAATTTGTTTGGCAGAATATGAAATGTGTCTGGTATAAACTAACATGTAGCCAGACAAGCATATTTTCTGCCTCACTTGCACTTCAGAACCCGTCCTCGACACACAAAAAATAAAATTTTATTTACAAAAATAAGTGGAGGCTGTACCTGCAGCGGGAGGTACTAATCCAAAGTGTGCTGGTCCAGAGGGGCGCACTTTTGCAGGCCTCACCAACTTGTACCCACACAAGTAGTGGTTCCCTACAAACCTATTTCAGAGAAAATAAATTAAAGTAGACGATAATGAAAAGAAATTAAAATTCATGAACCAACACCATTAAGAAAATATAAATTCTAGTTCTATCACCTTGAAGAGTAATCATTTTGACATATTTTAATAATCGGCCAGTTAAGGAAAAAGCGAATCATTTGCTTGTAACAAAACTATCAATCCACTGTGATGGGAATGCAAAAATAAGAATAAAAAATCTCTTACATAGCATGTTGATTGTCTCCAAACAGAAGTAGAGTAAAAATGCAGATAGAATGATAAACTATGAAGTCTCAGCATCAGTTGACAACAAACTTCACATATGTTTCCACACAGTGATTGGTAGTTGCAAAACAAAATGGTCCCTTGAAAGGCTGAAAAATGACAACCAGAGGAAGAAACCATCATCCTGGAAATAAAGTCTTCTAAACTTGTATGCAAGTGTTTATGCACGTGCACACAACGACGCACGTAGAGCCATACACACAAGTACACACACATATACAAGTAAGAAAAAAAAAATACACAAGTAAACGAAAGCCTATGTCACACACAGAAACAAGAGCAAAATAAAGGAAAAACTATAATGAAATATGTCTGCCATCAAAACAAGAAGAATTTGGAATAAAGGAAAACAAAATTCCTTCCACCTTATTGCAGATATTATTACCTGATTAAAAATTCTTAGAATGTTCTGTATGGGCATGAAACACCCCTTAGTGAAACACAGACTATGTTAATTAGTTGGAAAGTGTAATGCGGCTAATGAGACCTGCCCACATGGTTAGGAGCACGAGTTTGGCACCTTCATGCTGAAAGAAGCCATGAGATAATGCCAGGTCGCTTCTCTTGGCACAGTTTGGTGTAAAAGCTGCAAAAGGTTTTGGGCATGGTTGGAGCTTAGTCAATAATCAAATTTTCTACTTTGGAATTGTAGCATGGCATATATGAGGCAACGTAGATGCAACTTCTCATGTGACAAAGCATGCCTTTGACAAGTTGTTTTGGGTCATAAGGATAAATGCCTACTCTATAGTGGACTTAGCTGTATCGTTTGGAGCCATACATGGTAGACTGACTTCGTCCATTTTATCAATCCGAGTATCAACCAACTTAGTTTATTTTAAGCAATATCATTATGAGTAGACTTTAAAAGATCTGGAAGGAAACAATGACACTGGTAAAAATATTATTTTTCAGAATTTTTATTTGCGACAAGTAAATTTTTATAAATTTACATGTAATTTTTTTTTTTTTTGAGGTGAGGCCAAAACCCATGTAGGCCCCTTTGACTCCACCCCTGGGAATGGTGAAAAGAGAAAGAAAGAGGAAGAGATAGCATGGGGTTTATTGTTGTTGTTGCATAGGAGGCAGCAGGCGCGACCATGCTTCGCCGTCAACAACAGCGAATTGTCCCATTCCAGGATGGATAGTGTAGATAAACTTTTTTATCGACGTCGGGTATTGGGTCAGATAAAAAATTTTACAAACTTCCAACTGCAAGTCCATAATTTTTTTTTTTTTTATCGACGTCCATGAAATGTCATTAAAAGCATTGTCATCATATGGACGTTGGTAACAATTACTATTTACCTAGGTGCAGGATCCGACGGTAAAGGCTTCTATACCGATGTTCACAGAGACGCGTGTGCTGGAATTTTGGCGGTAGTTTTCATTAATCTTTTTCGACGACTGTTATAAACGTCCCTAAAACTTTGACCGATGCGTATTCTTGTTTTATTGACAGTTATAAACATGTTTTGCAACCAGGTCATGCTAAATATTTTATAATTTTCAAACAGCAATTGACGCGCCTCTGTTTTACCTCACCAACTGGATAGTTGCCTCAAACACAAAGAAAAATATTTTAGAAATTAGATTAATAAAAGATAGACCAGACCTATAAAAAGGGAATCCCAAGTTCAGTGTATCAATTCTTATAGCAGGTTGGATGGCTGGATATTTTAAATCATAATGCTACCAGTTACTAAAAGAAAAAGTTGTTTTAAAACATTTTTTTTTTCAATGCAATGGCTGGAAGCAACATATTTGTCATCTCTAAGTGCGTGAACTCATAGTTTCAAATCTTTTGGTTCCTATTGAATAGGTTGTTTTATATGTAGTGAAGGTGAAAATTTGGCGTTTAGTATACTACCTTGTAAACAAGCTTACATCTAGGGTATTGATGAAAAAAGTATATACTCAAAATAACCTGTAAGAAAATATATTTATACTTAAATTTACTTGTACATATTAAGTGCGAGTAACCAACAATGACTACAAACAATATATATATATATATATATATATATATATATATATATATATAACACTAGTCAACACAATTCCATCCGACAAATTGCACAAAAAAATATTGGAATGCCATGTCTAGCAAAGCCCACAAAAAGATACATATACAATGGAATTGTTAGTAATAGTAATAACATTTTCATTATCTTTCCGTGTACCATGTGAATGCTGTCAGACAAAGCGCACAAGGAAGACACACATCGGAATTGTTAGTAATAGTAACAACAATTTCAATTATCATTTTTGTGCGCCATGCTATTGTTGGTACTCCATTTTCATCTTGTGTGCTGGTGCTATTGTTGGTATACCATTATCATTTGTGCGTCTATGCTATTTCTTAGCAATCGATTAACTTTTTTGTGTGCCATCTTATTGTTATAACGATGTCCCAAATAAAATACTGCCTAACTCATGAACTCCGAGTTAGGTTAATTGACCATGAACCAAATATATCATGAACAACATAGAATTCAACTTCCCACGTGCATGTAGACCTGGGGATCGGGCCGGTCCGATGTTTGAAACTTGAGTTGGGCCCAGACTCGATGCCAAAAACCTAGGCCGGCCCAGTTACAATAGTTTTTTTTTAAATATAATTTTTTTTAATACAAAATATATTTTTAATAATATATATATATATTTTATTAATAATAAAAAATTTTATTTAAAAGTTATTGGACAGGATTGGGCAGACTCGGGGCAGCCCAGACAGGGTTTTTTCAAGTCCAGACCCAGGCCGTGTACGAAGTACCCACCGGCGGCACAGCCCGGCCTGGCGTCCAGGTCTACGTGCATGTAACTAGATCTGAATGTCTATCAGAGTTGGATAGTGGCACAAATTTTTTGGCAGGTATGGCACTACTGACTGCTATATTTGTTGCCACAAAAAGTCGAAATTTTTGTAAAGCTCTCTGCTTTGGCAAACAGTTCGTTCGTCTTCTTCCAACTCCTCTGCCTCCCTAGTTTGATCGTTATAAATAGATAGTGGCATCTATATCAGAGTACCATCACTTATGCTGGCTCCCCCATGAACATTAGCTACTCCTTCCTTTTCTTCAATGACAACAAAAATAAAAAACTGCATAAAGAAATTAGGTGATAGAAACCAACCTAAAAGAAGTATTAAACTAGATTGCTGATGCCCCCAACCGAAGAAAGGGAACAAAGAGGGGTGGTCAGGGGCGGAGCCAGAAATTTTTTATGAGATGGCCAATTTAAAGTTTCTAAATTTTGACAGGGACTGAAATATCATTTTTTAAAATTTTTATATAGGACAAACAAATTTTTTTTAAAAAAAATTTTTAGAGGTGGGGCCAGGTCCCTTTGCCTCTCCCCTCGAAAATGGTGAGGAGAGAAAGAGAAAGGGACAGATACCATGGGGTTTGTTATTGTTGCAGAGCAGACGACGATCATGCTCGCCCTAGGCTAAGTGCACAATAACTGCCAATTGTTCCATTCCAAGATAGTGTCGATAAACTTTTTTTTAGCGACGTTGGGTATTGGGTCGATAAAAATTTTTACAAACATACAACTGCAAGTCCATAATTTTTTTTTTGTCAACGTCAATGAAATGTCGGCAAAAGCATTATCATCATATGGACGTTGGTAATACTATTTACCTTAGGGTGCAGGACCCGTCGGTTTAGGCATCAGAGAGAGACGTGTGTTCTAGAATTTCGGGGATAGTTTTTATTAACATTTTCTTTTACGACGACTGTCATAAGCGACAGTAAAACTTTTAGGGATGTGTACTTAAGTTTTATTGACAGTTTTACGATGAGTGATTTAAGGGTGGGCATTGAGCCGGCGGTCTGGCCCGGTACGAACTGGGTCCGGACCGGCCTGATATCGGAAAATCAGGTTCAGACTTAGGCTTTGTTATAAGAAAAAAGTTTTTTTTTTTATCTGGCTGGCCGAGGTCTGATTTTTCGAGTCCGAACCCGGGCCGGTACGGCGGATACCCCGTAGGAGAGTTGGGTGGAGGAAGCAAGCTCTGTTGTTGTGACGGTGGTGGTTCGGAATTTCATTGTTGATGTGATGTGGATCGATAAAGGCCCGATGGTAACCTTTTCCAAGTGGCCCCAGCCCCAGCCTGACCCGTGATCTGCACTTCAAGTCATGATCTTTTTTAATTGTCACATCTTATTGCCTGAGTTAGACCTTTCTTTGGAGAAAAATAGAGTTCACTTTCTTCAAACTCTAGTTGAAGAAGTATCTTCCATTAGTTCACATATTGTTTCATATCTCCATTACCAAAAAATGACTTGGCTGGCATTACTAGCCAGACCTAGTTGTGGTGGCAGGACTTTAGAACAGGATCAGGATTTCTACTTTCTAATAGATGGATTGATAAATGTGAAATGCCAGCTTTAATTCACACTCAAAAAGGTAATACGACACACAATACCATGAAGTTAATTTTGGTATGAAGGTTGACTTTTGCAACACTTTATTTCTTCTGTATAATTGTACAAATGCTCAATTAAGGGGATATTTAATAAGAAAATATGGTGTTTTTCATACATATTGTAAAAATATATGAAAAAAATGTCGATGGCTTGATTATTGAATTTATGAATAATATTTGTTTTTGTATTGTTATTGTTAAAACAAGAATATGATGTTTCTCAAACATGTGCTCTAATAAACCATTATTTTCCTTACCAAACATCCTCTAATTTAACTTCATCATTTTTCGCAAGTTTTCAATGTATTTAATGAAGTTTTTGTTATGCTCCTAAGAGCGATGGAAAAATTGTCGACATGCATTGACACTAGAGGAGCACTTGCACAGTGGCTTCGACCAAAGCTTTTGCAGGATCATAACTAACAATCTCAATTGGAAAGTGTAAAAAATCTGATTCTTCTTGCTGGAAGACGGTAACATGGGAATTTTAATTACTTTAGCGAATAATTTTCAAGAGAAGATCATTTACCAATTGTTGATATGTGCATGGAGAAGGGAATACAAACCGTCGAATAAAGTACATAAAAGAGATAATCAAGCAATAGAGTGAGAAGATACCGAGAAACACTCGCTTTCTTTCCTTTAGTAAGATGGAAGAGGCATTTGGTCTCGTAGATAATATGTGAATGGTATTTTAGTACACTCCTCAGTCATTGAACGTATTCCACCAATCTCTGAGCATTGTTTTGTAATTCTTTTCTAATATATATCCTCATTCCCCAACGTCTGTTATTCCTCTTCCTCCTCGTCTATCCGCCGGTGGACATGTGCGATGTAGTTCGTAAACCGTTCGTCTTGCTCTTCAGTTTGATCATCAGAAATTTGTATCTCTATCACAGCACCATTACTGCCGCTGGCTCCTTGAGGAACATGAGCTCCTCCATCATCCTTTATCATCTTTAAACGGCAACAAAAATAGGAGACAACATAAAGACTGTCGGTTAAATAATGACAAATTAATCGTCAGGGCCAACAAAAGGTTGGCCACCACATAAAAAATAGCAACAAACGGAAAAGACTCTATTCACGTAGATGCGTCAGCCGTCATGCATGCATATTTAATGTCCATCTCCAAACGAGAGACAATGATGTTTTAAGTCAGTGGCATAGTTGGCTGCAGTGCAGTGATTTATATTATGGTTACGAAGATGCATCCTTATTCCTTTTTAGCTTTATTACCTCCACCAACGGTTTCTTATGCATTTACTAATGAGATTGAGTTGTGCATTCTCACAAAGGTGTGTGGGGGTGAAGGACATTGTTGTCGTTTTTATAAAGTAAGCGGGCATTTTAGACTTTTTCTTGTTTATCATTTTTTTTTTCGTTCACAGCTTTTTTTTTTTTTTTTTTTTTTTTTTTTTTTTTTTTTTTTTTTTTTTTTTTTTTTTTTTTTTTTTTTTTTTTTTTTTTTTTTTTTTTTTTTTTTTTTTTTTTTTTTTTTTTTTTTTTTTTTTTTTTTTTTTTTTTTTTTTCGTTCACAGCTTTATCTAATCTTTTTTTATATGTAGGCGCATCAACCACTCTTTCATCATGGGCAGGAGGAAAAAGTAAAGGAAAAAGTAAATCGATATTAAAAAAATAAGTATTGGATGGAATAAACTTTTTTTGAACTTTGATATCTTTAGGGATCTGCAGAAATGCACTTTTTTGAACTTTATTCCTAGGATCTCTTGTACACCTAGAAGGCCGCCCTAATGAGATGATAAAATGGCTACAAAATTCTACTCTACAGCATACAATGTATCATCCATTTTTATATGGAGAGATTCGCCCCATCCTGCCTGACAGTGCAACTAATTATCCAATGGGTTCGGGCCAATCCGCAGTCATTTTTATGGCCTGGCTTGGGCCAACCAGACCCACCCCAAGGGCTTCAAAGCTGGCCCGGCTTGGGCCAACCCGACCCACCCCAGTGGCTTCAAAGCTGGATGGGTTCTCTGGTCGACAATTACCTTTAGTTTCGTTCTTTTATCCATAGCCACAAGTAACGTAAGAGAGTTTTAAACCGTGAGAATTTTTTTTGGTATAATATGACTAGTTTAAAAAATATAAAAAAATATGGTAAAATTTTAAAACATTTAAAATTTTTTTAAAAACTAAAAATGAAAAAAAAAAGTAAAATAAATGACAAACTAATAACATAAACATCAAAAGATAAGTAGATTTGCAACAAATAAAAAATAAAAAAAAAACTCTTTGACATTAAAAAACTAAAAAACTAGCAAAAAACACGCTTTATGTTTTTGTCAAAAAATGCATTTTTGTAGTTTTAAACGGCCAGTTAAATAATCACGTTTAAACAAAAAAACAAATTTTTTGTGACTATGCCATTGACATATTATCTACAATACCAAACGCCTCCATCTCTTTCTAAATGAATGAAAATGAAAGCGAGTGTTTCTCCCTATCTTCTCACTCCATCTGCTTGATTATCTCTTCTTGTGCACTTTATCCGACGGCCTGCTTTCCCTTTTCCATGCGCACACCAACAATGCCTAATGATCTTCTTTTGAAAATTATTTGCTAAATAATTAAAATTCCCATGTTTGCTAAATAATTAAAAATTCCACATTTATGATCTTCCAGCAACAAAAATCGGATGTTGGTTTACGCCTGTCTATATATATGATGGCTTCTCTCTCCATCTCTCTCTCAAGTGGTTCACCGCTGCAAGTAGGGAAGATGGATCAATTATGGCTATTGAGATGTGGCTGATCGCTGAGTTCCACCTCCATAAATGATTCATACAAATCGCACCTGTTGAGAGAATAATCGTCCCCCAATTTCCAGCAAAGAAGACGCCCCACTTCATCCCATCCCCGCAAATATTCTTCCATCCTACGAATCAGAAGCCTTCCTTTTGTTAGTCCACAAACTATCATTATTGAGATATTTCTTTCTCACCAACCATGCCCACAGAGAATCAGATTTCAAGCTTTTCAAAGCAAAAATAATATTAGCCCTGTTCAATGTTTTTATAATAAACATTCAAATATGTTTTTTATTAATCTACTTAGAGGTCTTGAAAAACAGACAAATTCTCTTTATACTGATATTTCCCTTAACTTTCTTTAAGGGCATTCCCTTTCCTACCCTATATGATATATATGAATGTACCAAATTAATCTTCTCGAGTGTAGTCAGCTCATGTAGTGTTTCTTTCATGCCTACAACTCAATCTGACTTACTGTCACAAAAAACACGTCTTATTAAAAAAAGACGCATATAATACGACAAAACACAAGTAACCATATAATACCCGTTTTGTTTCCGTCTTTTTTAAAAAACATCAGAAAAAAAAAACGTGTACTACAACGGTTTTTGCATTTTTTTCATATTTTTTTTATAATTTTTAGGATTTATTAAATGTTTTATATATTTGCTCAACAAAAATCTTGTTTGAAGATGAGCTAATTACAGTCAATTTGTTGGGAAACCAGAACTTGCAGTGCCCAACTGCTTCTTATAACTTACAAACACCTTTGCTAAAGCATACGATGCAACCTTCCTCTCTCTCTCTCTCTCTCTCTCTCTCTCTCTCTCTCTCTCTCTCATACCTATCCAAAAGGCAGGATTAGAGAAAAATAAAATGAAGACCACTATGGTGTAGTTAGTAGTAGCGATAACTATATGGACAGTCAAGGCAATAATTTTTGTGGTCATAAGTTGCTCAACAATAATCAATAATTCCGCCTTTAAACCTCTCAGATTACAGAAGGCTGAGAGAAGCTGCCATTTCTTGAGAAGGTAGTAGCTTCCTTATGTTACAAGCCCGAAGCGTTCCAAAGCTTTAAAACAAGTTCATCCAACTTAAGAGAACTACCAAGCAGAGAGCTCCAGCAATGATCCGCTCTCAGCCATTTCATCGAATGACTTGTGGACATGAGCCAGAACCAATTTGAGAGCAGAATATGAGCATATTAAGACGACCCAATAGCTTCGCCTTCTCATGGACTCTCAGTGGCGGTGATCCACACCAGCCTATTAAATTTGGTTTATTATCATGGCGATACTTACTTATATATATATATATATATATATATATATATATATATATATATATATATATATATATATATATATATATATATAAAAGTGCCTCTTATTAAAACTTGAAGCTTAAAATAATAGTGGATAGCGACCTGGAGACATCACAAAGCATCCGTAGACCCTAAGGAAGTGACGGAGGGAGAGGCTAATGCCATGAAGTTTTCAAAATCCGAAACAAGAATATGCAGTAACAAGAATAAGTGAGTGTGACGAGCGATTTCAGTACACAAAATGAAAGTGGACCCATCTAAATTTCAAGGATAAAAAATCAAAGTGGGCCAGGGATATAGCATGAATATATTGGTAGGAACGTGGATCTGGGACTGGTTTTCTTTTGTAGCCGTCATACTCTGGTTCCGGCCGGGAGGAGGGACCCACACGTATTCCTCCTTACTTTCTACGATGGAAATATTCAGGAAGCTTGATGCTCCTTCATTCTGCTTCTCCATTTGCATTTTTCTCAAGTGGGGAACCACTCCACGGATGATATGGAACGAAAACGACCGTTGAGGAGAGAGAGACTCTGCTAGGGTTTTGGCTGGTGGAGCGTGCTGAGCACCCCCACCCCCCTTCCGCTTGGTGGGGTGGGACCATGGACCATGGAAATACCCATGGCATCGGATGATGATTTTCCCCCCTCTACAGGGACAGGTATCATCTCCCTTGGAGAAATGGGCACTTCCCATTCCTGGTTCCCCCTCACCATCTTCCCCTGGCAGTCATAGGTGTGAACGCTCGTGGGCATCCTTGGTTAATGGTGGGCATTCGGCTGGTAGCCTTCCAGACCAACCCTTGGAGGTGGAGCTTCATGATGGCAGACTCAAAATCCTCATCCCCCAAGAAGCATATGAAGAGATGAACAAACCATTCCAATGGGCAGCTTTGGCATGACTGCAAGGTTCTTCCCCCAATGGGCGCACCAACTTCTCTTTTGTGTTTTTAGAACTCACGAGGCTATGGGCAGGTAAAGCTTACCCTAAGTTCACCATGCTCAGTGGTGGCACCTTTCTCATTCGGGTTGAGGATGAACAACTTCAATGCATTCTTCAAAAACGAGCTTGGAGGGTTGGGGGCAGGTCTCTTGTTACCCACCGTTGAAAGCCAGGACAACCCCTCACCATGCCGCCTGAGCTTTCCGCCCCTCTTTGGATTCGACTCCCTAATCTGCCGCCGAACATGTGGACTAAGCAAATTTTCAGCAGCATTGCCAAGGGTTTGCAGGGTGAATTTTTGGAAATGGACGCTCAAACCAAAGACATTAATCGAGGGGGCTTTGCTAGAATCAGAGTTGAACTTCCTTTCAGTGCCCCACTACTTCCTGAATTTCAGTTTGTGTTACAGGATAGCCACACCCTCACCCAATCCATAATCTATGAGGAGAGATTACGCTTTTGCAGGTTATGCGGTGTCAACTCTCATCCACCCGATAAATGCCCCAAGCGAGAATCCTGCAATCCAGAGACTTACCCCCATGAGGCGGCCAAAAGTAAAGACTCTATGAAGACGTCCAGCTCCAGCAAAGGTCCGAAAGGATAAAAGGGGCTACCTACTTCTAAGAATCAATTCACAGCTCTAATGAAGTCAGACGACACCAACGAGGATCCTACGAAGAGCTCCTTCACCACCAAAGACATCTCGTCCCCTCAGGATCATACTGATAGAGGACGTGTGCAGCTATCATACCAATCACCTAGAAATGACACCACTACAAGGAGTGCTAAGGGTAAAGGCATTATAAGAGATGTTACTAAGAACCATACCAGTATGGTTAACCCCTTCTATCAGACCGAATGTCTGCCTTCTGAAATACCACATGGCTTTTCTTTCACATCATCACCTAAGCACAATCCTCAAGCCGTTGCTAAAGCTCCCTATGATGGCCAAGAGGATGTTCATAATGACAATCTAAAAGCTGGTACTGCAGGGGGTATCACTCATAGCCGCGGGAGGGGTAGCAGGCTGGCTGGTCATAGGAAATCTGCTCAGGATACTACGAATCGCAGTTTTGTCGATCCGAAACCATCGGAGCTAGCTGGTAAGCGTAAGCGTGTGAGTCATTGCCGGGTAGAGGGCTCTTCAGACATCGCCCCACCTTCTCAAACCAATGACATTTCTAATAGTGGCAGCGAAGGTAATCCTTCCAACCAGGTAACTGATCCCTCCCCTCTTCAATGAAGTGTTTAGCTTGGAATATTCGTGGTCTTGCTAGAAATTCTGCTAGGCACGATCTACTTCTCACTGTGCAGCATGAGGCCATTGATTGTTTCTTCATTTTTGACACTCTTATTCATGTTGATCATCTCCACATTAACTTAGGTCTCCTTGGATCTTATGCTACCTTGTCCAATGCGGTTTTGTGTGATGGTATTGTTCGTATTCTCTATGGTTGGAAACCACAAAAATTCTCGGCTTCGGTCTTTAATATAAATAGGTATTGGATCCTTCTGGAAGTCACTGACAAACAGACTCATGTCAAGTTCCTTGCTGGGAGTATTTATCTTCCCCGCGTTATGTTGAAAGAGCTTGGGCGCTTATGGCTCTAGAGAACATCATATCTGATTTCCATGGCCCGACTCTTTTAGTAGGGGATTTTAATGCCATGCTGGTTAGCCAAGACAAAACCGGCTGCCCGCCTGACCTGAACTCTTGTTCTTCTTTTAATAGGTTTGTCTCGAACAGCCATTTGTTTCCGTTGTCTGACCCTAATCGCAGATTTACCTACAGCAATAACAGACAAGGTGCGGGTGAAATTTTATGCAGGTTAGATTGGGTTTTATTAATAATGTTTGGAAGGCTAACTGGGGCAGCTATACTGATTTGTGAATCCTTCCTAGATCCACCTTTGACCACTCTGCTCTCAAAGTGTCTATGCGGTCCACTACTAATTGTGTTATTCGGCCCTTTCAATTCAGATATTTTCACTTCTGGACCAGAAGACCACATTGTAATTACCTTGTTCAAGAGGCTTGGAGTACGCGAGTTTATGGCTGCCCCCTGGTGAGGGTAATCAAGAAATTGGAACTCACTCGTTCTAGTCTTTCTAGTTGGGCTAGGAGTTGTGTGGGTGACATTTCACTCCGTATCAAAGCTTTAAGGGAGGAGCTTGACAAGGTCCAATCTCTTGAAATGGCTTCTACTGTTAATGACATGAATTATGAGAAACTTCTCCGCGAGGAGCTGCAAGCTTCCCTTGAAGAGGAAGTCAACTTATGGAGGCAAAGAGCTCGGGTGAGGTGGTTGGCTGAGGGTGACCACAATACGGCTTACTACCAAGCAATTGTCAAAAGCCGTCGCACGAAGAATTCTTTATCCGCCTTGGAACATGAGAGACTGAGAATTAACGATGTGAACCGCATTAGATCTCTCTGTGATGATTTCTTTTGTGCTCTTCTTAGTTCTGAGGTTGGTTCTGGGTGCTGCCTAAATAAGAGGGCTGACCACCCCAGATTGTTGCTTGAAGACAATGCCACCTTACTTCTCCCAGCCACTCTTGACGAAGTGAAAAGAGTGGTTTTCTCCATGAAAGGGAATAGTGCCCCGGGCCCGGATGGTTTCCCTGCTTCTTTCTATCAGCAACATTGGAGCATTGTAGGCCATGATTTACAGCAGGTTATTAACAGCTTCCTTGTCACTGGAAAATTGGTTAAGAAAATTAATCGAAATTACATTGCTCTCATTCCCAAAAAAGAGGGCCTGTGCAAGATCTCCGACCTATTGCCTTATGCAATGTCTTGTACAATATTATATCAAAATTCCTCTCTTTTCGCATGAAAAATTGCTTGAAGAAAGTCATCAGCAAGACCAAGGTGCTTTCCTTCCAGGACGTTCTATCACTGAGAATATTATCTTTGCTCATGAATGTATTCACTCTCTTGAGGGTATGCGTCAGAGTAATATTTGCTTTAAAATTGATTTCTCCAAAGCTTACGATAGGGTCAACTGGGTCTTTCTTAAGAACGCTCTTATCGACGTGGGCTTCAGCTTACAGTGGGTTGACAGAGTCATGATGTGTGTCTCCTCCGCTTCTTTTGCTGTCCTCATTGATGGTGGTCCTGGTGATTTTCACCCCATGCGCAGAGGTTTGAGGCCGGGGGACCCAATGTCTCTGTATCTTTTCCTTGTTGTCATGGAAGAACTCTCTAGGAATTTAGAGTACAGGTGTTGGAATGGTAACTTGAAACCCCCCTATATCCCTTGGGTAGGAGCTTGCCCTTCTCTGCTCACCTTTGCCGATGATCTTATCATATTCTCTAGAGGTGAACATCGTTCTTACAATGAGGTTACGCATGCTCTTGAGGCCCTTAATCTTTCTTCTGGTTTAATTGTTAACCCTCATAAATCTCATGCAATTTCTTTTGGGGAACAAAGAGCTCATCTCTCCTTCATTAGCAACTCTGATTGGCTTCAAGGATCTCTTCCTCTTACTTATCTGGGTGTCTTCCTTTTTGTGGGAAACATGCATGACAGATTATGTGCCTCTCTTATTCTGAAGGTGGAAAAGAAACTTTCACTTTGGTCTTCTATACTTCTTTCTTATGCAGGGCGTCTCTGCTTGATTAGGTATGTCCTCTTAAGCCTCATTGGCTACTGGTGCTCTGTCTTCATGCTCCCTAAGTCTATTCAGCATAAACTTGAAGTTACTATGGCTAATTTCCTTTGGGGCAGCCAAGAAGCTAGGAAAGGCGCGCACTTAGTTGTAGTTGCCTGGAAGACTCTTTGCCGCCCGATGTTGGAAGGGGGTGTTGGGCTAAAGCTTCTTACTGATTGGAACAAAGCTTGTATCGGTCGCATCACGCTGCACATATGCCAGGATTAGGCCCCTTGGGCGAATTTTATTAGGAAGAAATATCTATCTTTCCACATCCTTTGGACCTTAAAGTGCCCCAAAAAGGAGTCTTGGTTCTGCAAAGGTGTTAGGAAAAACTGGGTTCAAATCCATCATCATGTCAGGTGGTCTGTTGGTTCGGCGCCATTCATTTCTGGATGGATAACTGGGGTGGCTTTCCACTCATTGCCCACTTGAATTCTTCGAAAAGATCTGCCTTTGAATTCTCCATGAAGCTTTCCATTAAGCAGGTCATTGACTCTGACTTGCCTATTCAACACAACTTCAAAGAATTCCTTTCCCGAGTTGGGATGGAGAGACTTAACTTACATTCGCAGAAGGACCTCCTTCTTTGATAGAACACTCCAGCCTCTAACACCAAAACGACTGACATGTGGGAGGTGGTGAGACAAAAATGCGACGAGGAGCCTTGGAGGAAACTCATTTGGTCTCCCCATACCCAACCTAGAGCGCAGTGGTTTGTTTGGCTGGCGTGCAGTGATCGTCTCCCTACCTTCGATCAACAGAAGAAAAGTGGCATCTCTTTAGCTAACAGATGTGCTCTTTGTTTTAAAGATGAAGAGTCTGCTTATCATGTTATGTTTTCTTGTCCGCACTCCTCTAAAATTTGGGAATTCATAACTTTCAAATTCAAGAGAAGTTGCAACCCTCAACACACTATTGTTAGGGAGCTAAAACGTTGGTTCTCTTGTAGCTTCAAAAGAGGTTGGCTCATGAAGTGTTGGAATATCTGTTTTCACATCATTTTCTGAAGAATTTGGTGTACGCGCAATTCAAGAATCCATAAAGAGGATACCTCGTTTCCTCAACAAAACTCTTATGTTGTTTGGCGGGTTTGTGTTGATGGCTTCTATGCTATCTTGAGGAACATTGGTGAAGACTGGAGAGACCTACAAGTTTGGTTGAATACGAGGATTGTTCCTGACAAATACCCACGTATTGTGACTGGCCAAGCTTGCCTACAAGTAGCCTCTGTTGCTTCTAACGGTAGACAGCTGGTCGCTTTTCTGCTTAAAGAATCGTGACCAAGGTGTAGCTTGGTGGGAGGTCAACAATGATCTTCCTGAGGATTTGATCCTTCGTCAGCTTTTGATGGGTGGTGTTTGAAGACTTTTCAGAAAATTTTACTAATTTCCAACAACAAGCCTTGGTTCTTTTCTTTGGTGTACTCTTGGTTTGTTTTTCCTTTCCTGGCTCGCTCTAGCCCTTAGGGTGACGTGACTGCCAATTTTTGCTGTATATATTTCTTTTGTTGGAATAAAAGGTTAGGGGGCCTTTTCCCCTGCAGGGTTGTTGCAGATTGTATTTTATCATCTTTTCTTGCATTTTTCCTTTCAAAAAGACAAAAGACTATATTGTCTTTATTCTATGGTGCCTCGACAGGTCCGTCCAAAAAGCGAAAAAGGTAGATAAAATTATTCATATAACTGCATTCACATTAAATGGCAAATTGTTTTATTGTTATGAGCAGATATGCTTTATCATACCAGAGCTCATCAAATGGCAAAGGCCTCTTATTTTTTAAAAAGAAATCGAAATTAAATTGAAGGTGAGCACTGAAAATGCATGAAATTGTTAAATTGTTCGTTTTTTTTTCCAAGAAGGGTAAAAAATGCTCTAAAAAAATCGTTATAGTTTATGTTTGTTGCGTGCACTAGGATGGTGCACACAACAAGGTCAGTTGGGAAAATTTAACATTCACAGTATGTGTTCGGGGCTTGAGATAACAAAAACATCCTTATATCAAGAATGGAGGAACCTTGATCCATAACGACAAAAATGAAGGNATTTTCAAGAATCACAAATGCTACTAATTCAGATGATGCAATGACGACATTAAAACATGAATCACATGGCAACAAGAACACTACCATAGCAAAACTTCAAACATTTTCCATGAATGGTTGTAAATTGATTCATTTTTTTTTTCTCTAGAGCTGTTAACATTGTTAAAGGACCTTTGGAGAATGTATTATTGATCCAAATGTAACTAAAAATGTATTAAAAAGTGTGTTATAAGGTTAAATCAATCAATATAAATAATAACAAGTTTATCTTATTGCAATAGTTCTAATGAAACAAATGCCCTCCCACATGCGTCTGTACAGAACGCATTGACTGACAGGGCAGTCTCCTTTCGAAATTTCCACAAGGAATGCTGCCAATTCCTATCGATGAGTCCCCTCTTCTCCTTTCTCAACAAATCCCTTTTCTCTCTCTCTCTCTCTCTCTCTCTCTCTCTTTTGTTTGATGTCCAGTTTGCCATTCGGTTGAAGCGCCGCTGTCCGTCTGTAGCTGGGTGACTTTGCAGCTCCGTCTTTCATCTCCCTCTTATTTTTCTTTGCATTATATTGTATATTTCTTATTCTTGCTTTTGTTTTTGTACTTAGGAGACCTCTTGTCCCCAAATTTTGTTATATACTTTCATTTTATCCGCTCTCTTTCTCTCTCTCTCCTCTCCCTCAGTAATGGTGAGGCGAGAAAGATCAAGTGGAACAATAGAGCACTCCACCATCCCCTCCTTTTCCTCCTCTTCTCTAGTTTGGCGGTGAGTTCTTCACTCCTTTTTTCTCTTTACACGTCGCTTCGGTCTGCTGCTTTCATATCATGTAATGGGTTCTATTGGTTTTCAAGCCAAGTTTATTTAAGCGAAAGATAGACCTTGGATAACTCAAACAACACACAGGTTCAGCTAAAGGAAATCTCATTTGATAAATTTTTCTTCGGAGGCGTTTGATGGATTGAAATTTTGGATAAAGAATGAAAATTCCAGAATCATAATTCGGCCTCAAACTATAGTTGGTGAGGCAATAAACTATATATTTAAATGTGAAAACTACAAAATGAAAGCAAATGTACTTAAAGCCGAAAAGAAACCGAACTTCGTTTTTTGGTTTTCTAAACTCCTGCGATATACGTGGAAAATTTTTATCTTTAAACGTTCAACTTTATTTATTTATTCAAAACTATGTACTCAAAATAACCTATAAGAAATGAAATTTATACTTAAATTTACCGGTACATAATAAATAGTAACCAATAATGGACATATATATCTAAGAATGGATAAGTTTAGAGCTATTATGTAGATCGTTGGTCCTAATCACAAGTCCAACATCTTGTATCGGATGAGATCAGACCACTGATCCTGACTTTTGTTCCAAGTCCCAAATCCAACATCCACATACATGATCAGATCAGACCTCTGATCAAGTTGTTAAGTCCATTTCTCAAATCCAACACTTTAAATTGGACCAAATTCGACCTCTGATCCATTTCATGATCAGACTTTTCTTCCAAATCTTCAGTTTGAATCTCAAATTTAATGTCATAGACTAGCTGATATATTTCTTAGATCCATATCCCAAGTCTAACATCGTGGATGGGATGACATCAAAAGTGAGAGTTTTTCTATTTTCTCGTAAATGCTTTTCGAACCCTTTATGAATCTTTGAAATGATTTCAAAATTATTGCTTTGCCTATATAAATCTTTGAAACCAAATCTAAGTTTTCCAAATTTTGCAAAGTAAACTCATGATATTTTGGTTTCCTCAAATTTTTTGTACGATCTTCAATTTATTTTTTGTTTTGATTTCTACATTCTTAAATATTCGTCAAATTCTCAAGTTTTTATTTGCACTTTTAGACTTTCAAGTTTCTAAATTCTACTGAACACATTAGAAATGACAGTTTTTCTAATGTGTTGTAAAATCTTAAAATTTATTGGATATGATTTCTTACTTTTCCTAAATCTTTGTTAAATTCTTAAGATTCTATATGCACTTTTCAACATTGAAATTTCTAAATTATACTGGATTCATATGTTCAAATTTGAATCCACATTCAAAGTACGTTTCCAACATCTAAGACTGGATAAGGTTAGAGCTACGATGTGGATCGTTGGTCCTAATCACAAGTCCAACATCTTATACCGGTTCAGATCAGACCTCTGATCCTGACTTTTGTTCCCCAAATCCAACATCTTGTACATGATCAGATCAGACCTCGGATCCACATGTTTCGTCAATATCTCAAATCCTGCACTTTAAATTGGACCATATAGACCTTTGATCCATTTCATGATCAGAGTTTTCTTCCAAATCTTCATAGTTGTAGACTGGATGTGGTCAACCCTCTTATATATTTCTTAGATCTAAATTCAAGTGTAACATCATAGATGGGAAGACATTAAAAATCAGAGTTTTTCTAATTTCTTCTAAATGCTTTTCAAATCCTGTATGAATCTTTGAAATCATTTCAAAATTATTTCTTTGCCTATATAAATCTTTGAAACGACTATCTAAGTTTTCCAAAATTTTGCAAATTGAATTCAAAATCATTTGATTTTGTCAATTTATTGTACGATCTTCAATTTCTCTTTTGTTTTGATTTTTTACATTCTTAAATATTCGTCAAATTCTCAAGTTTTTTGTTGCACTTTTCGACTTTCAAGTTTCTATGTTTTACCAAAGATTTCAAAGATTTTGACCTTTATGGGCCTTCCACAAATACATCGCTTAATTTCACTAGGAGACAACAAAGAGAAAGCTTCTAAATGCAACTTTTGACCATTTGACTTGTGATGAACCATTCCACGAGATGTTCCACGTTATGTCAAAGCATATGGATAATTATCTTTCATCCATATGAGTGTATTGAGACATACTGACATACAATACTATTTAGGTGTTTTAGATGCTTAATTTCACCAAGGTGCATAATGTAAAGCAAAAATGGCAACCTACAAAAGCATCTATTAGTGCCACCATAACCTGTATGCCTACAATCAGCCAAATGCTGATAAATCTGTCATTTAGATATTCAATTGCAAAATCAATATAACTATAAAAGCTGAAATGGAAAATTTGGCTTTGTTGCATAAAAAGTCGACTTAAACAGAAAAGGAAACACTGAAAAAGAGAAAGCAGCAATGCTACTATAAAAGCACATTGCAAGTACATGGTGGACATCATTATGACCGTTTACATGAAATTGCATAAGAACGTGCATTAAAGTTAGAAACTAGAAAGTTGATGTTGATTAAATGTATCACGTGTCAAGAACCTAGACTATGAGAAAGATTTCCCAATCAAGTGAATCAACTAGCTCACTCGCAGTCAATTAAAGCAAACCTCTTATTGGTTCCGAACAAATAACCTGCGAAAGAACATCAAAGGGAAAAAAGAGGATTCATAGATTACGACCTTTATAGCAGACAAACTACGAAGCAGGACAGGGAAAAACTGACTCGGATGCATCATTGGTTACTCCTGAGTCCCGATGCCAATCAAAACGCCAATAAGTCCAACCTGCATCAGTTTCAAATTGACAATTAGTAAGGAAATGGCAAGCAGATGATACGGGATAAGAATACCTGCTCAGTTCCCGGTAGAGTCCATTCATAGCTTACATCTTCCATAGGAAGCTTCTTCCCACCTCTACGCAGAGACATGGACCAGATGCCATACCTATTCCAAAAGGAACAGGTTGTTCATTGTTTTCAGAAATGTGAACCTGATAACAGCACAAAAGATCAAACAAAAATTCTAGGACAAGCTTGCGAAAACATGAAAGCAAAATCCTGTCAGTTTCTGATTTTATACTCCAATCCAATTACCTATATATATTTTATTTATGCACATATAAGCTTATTTTACATAGACATATAAGCTGATATAAGTTGCATATCAAGTAGAATAAGTAGACAATCAACCTATTGTGAGTATCAATTGACTACGGTTCTATTGTAAATACCTGAGATTTTATTTAATGTATTGTCAGAGCATGGTCATATAGACACTCCTCGAAATTCTGCCCATGGGTCTTGAGGTTGTTTATGTCACCACGAGTCTTTAAGGTTGTTTATGTCACATAGACATTCTTGAGAAGGCACCATACTTGTTGACCGAGCTGAACACAGGTGCAACTATGCGGTTTTTTTGGTATATTTTTGTTCTCGGCTTCCTAAATCTATATTTTATGTATATATTTTGCATGGGCTTATTGTTGCTGATAGTCTTTCTTTCTTATATAACTGTTTCATCAAAATGTATTGTTTTTATATATGTTTTTGCATGGGCTTATTGTTGCTGATAGTATTTCTTTCTTATATAACTGTTTCATCAAAATGTATTGTTTTTATATATGTTTTTGCATGGGCTTATTGTTGCTGATAGTCTTTCTTTCTTATATAACTGTTTCATCAAAATGTATTGTTTTTATATATGTTTTTGCATGGGCTTATTGTTGCTGATAGTCTTTCTTTCTTATATAACTGTTTCATCAAAATGTATTGTTTTTATGTTTCTTGGAATTTTAGCTTTTACATGTCCTTGTGGATCTAACATGGTGTGCATTGTCCCTCCAGGAATGCCAGTCATACATAAACATTTCAAGAATGCGGGTTAGGGCTGGGATCCATCATTGTTCCTTAATCACACATGAATATGAATTTGCATAACTTGGTTAATTATGTGTAAGCACTTTAAGAAACATTAATTTAGCAAGCTCAACCTATGAAAAGGTCGGTGTAGGCACTGTCAAGTTCTGCCTTTGCTTTCAGAGACACGCCTATGTTCTGTTTGGTTCAACAAAAAATAATCTTTTGCCGACCAAGGTTAGGCTAAAACAACCTTTTGCAAGTGATAAAAAACAAAAATATTCTCAAGTAAAACAATTTTTAAGTTAAGTCCTTTGTATTTCTTCGAATATAGCCAATTATGTCACAGTATCAGTAGGTCAACTATACTCAATTTAGTTAATTTCTTCAATATAACGTGTTAGGTGAATGATTTTTTTCTTTATTAGTTCTAGCAAATTATCTATTGAAAACTTATATATACACGCAAAGTTATTTCTTTTTCATGAAACTTTTACAAGGCAAACATGTATTGTTTTACTGATTTAACAATTATTCTAACAAACATATGGTGTTGTGGGCTTTTTTATTATTTCAAAAAAGTTAGGTATGTTAATATTAAGTTCAGATATGATTTCAAAAATCGCCAGATTTTTTGTGGTGTGGGAAAAATTTTACTATTATTATTTTTTAGTAAAGCTGAAGTTCAACCTAGTGATGCCCCCCAACAGTCGTTACCTTTTATTGGAAAGCTATACATGAATCCAAACCCAATTCATCGTAAATGTTGAAAATCGATTATCAAATCATTTATAAAGAATGCTTGATTACCAAGAACAATTCAAGATGCCCTTCTTTTAAAGTTATTTGTCAGTTACCCTTATAGTCTTGTTGAGGTCTATGTTGTTCATCCGCCATCCACCAAAAGGTGAAATTCACTTGATGTTATTAAACCTTCTGAAGGTTGAACGTTAAGCTTGACTTCATCTAAATGAACACACAACTTCCAAGGTGCACAAGAGTCTATTGTTGTCAAAGATTTTCTAGAAGTTCAAATTTTATGATGATTTAGTTATTAAATATTCCAAGGAGTATGTGATGCCTGTCCAAAACTTACTTGTTTTAATGACTTCTAAGCGTTGAAATTATTGTGAGTTGTCATTTCTAATTTTTTAATGGAACATGCGTTTTTGTGTGTAGCATAGGCAGCATTTACTTGTTATTTTTATGTTTATGCATTTCATGTTCATGGTGAGAAGTTTCTCCTAGTCTTAAGTTTGTCTTATCTCCATGTATTTTTTTGTTTTCAAAATTTTTGGCTGAATTTTTAATATTTAAAAGTTAAATTTGTTATTCTTTACATTACTAATTTAACCTTGAATCCGGCCAATATGGATCACGTTATGCATCTTTGTTGTATGCGGGTCTTGAATATAAACCACGTTTAGTTGATATCTGTTAAACCACCGATCAATCAACTGTCAGGAACCATAATTCAGTCAGTTCAGTTGTATTTATGTTTAACTTTTTCAATTCATGATCTGTGGTTAGAACGACAAAGTCTTTTATTAAAATGTCTGCTTAATTTTTACTATTTTATTAAGAAACCTCTCGCTTTGCAATTTTTGAGCATAGGTCAAGTATGCATTTTTCCATTTCCTAGATGGTGCATTGATTTTGGTGAAAATTTTATGTTGCATTCTTGTACCATAGTTGCTTCTAAATTCAAGCGCAACTTTGAGAAGGAAAAGCGTGAGGCTCATGTCTGACAACACAAGCAGTTTGATTGTTCGTAGTTTTGTGTTTTTAATCACATTGAGGGAAAACGAAGTTGGAAAGATGCATGACAATATACCATTGATCAATATTAGTGCCATGATTGTTCACAATTCGTTTCGTCTAAATGAACTCCTCAATATTGTTGTTTGCAGTAAAGTTCTGCCTTTGGTTTTGGAAAGATATTGTAGGTAGTCTATAATTTGCCTTGAAATCAGCGAGCTAAAAAAAGTTGGTGGATCCAAACGTCAAGCTGCAACTGGACCCATTTCGTTGGATCTCGTACGGCAAAAGAGATTTAGAGTATAATCTTGGGCTTCATGTGCTTCAGGTATTCAAACCCAAACTTCAATCCTGGATCCAATAAATGTGCAATCCAATTTTGCATAAAAATTGAATCTTGTTCCCGTCAGACGCCGATTTGACTTCAATGTCAAGTTTGGATAGGGTGGAGGGCAGGTGTGCCTTCTTTAAAGGAGAAGATTTGGTTATGCCTCCTATTGGATAGGACTTGAGAGGATACTATGTAAGTATAGAAGAACTTTTACTGGAAAATTACCTTTTTAAAATCAAGAAATTTCTACTGTATATATTTTTATATAACTATAATTTCTTTTGGCGGAGGTACAAATTCTTTTATTAGTCTGCATTGTCGCTGCTATGTGAATTGTGCTATCTTCTTCATATAGTAGCAATATAATATTATGGAATAAAGATAACCTGCTATTTATTGTGAGCTTTTTCTTTCTTATGTTTTCTCGCTTATGCATTTTGTTCTAATGAATTATCTTATTAACAATTTCTAGCGAATTATGTTCTTCATTATTCTTTTCTGTTTTTCCTCTTTTTCCTTTTCTATCTTCTCCTTTTTTTTTCCTTTTTTTTTTTCTTTTTGTTTTACTTTGTTTGCTTGTTTTCTTTTTGCTTCTTTCTTTTTTTGTGTTCTTTTTTACCTTTTTCTACTTCTTCCCAATTGCATGTCCAATAGACATAGATCTGCCAAGCTTGCTTGGTATTAAAATACCATATCCATCCTAAAACCCGGCATTTAATGCCAGTATTATAATACCACATCTGCCCCAAAAAACCTAGATGACTGGCAATGCATCCTGTCTTATGTTCCTGTTGTTTTTGTTCTGGTAGTTGGTCTTTTGGTTTTGCTTGTTGTGGGTCGTTGGTGCAATGCGTCCCTGTTTATTGCTGTATATATTCCATTATTGCTGTATAAATCCATTTGATACACAATTCCGCTTGCTCTTGCTCTTGGATGCGTGATTATTCGAATATCAGATCATGTCGAACAACAGTGCAAAACACAAGGAAATTAGGTTGGAATTTTGAGTTAATATTGGCCTCGACAAGAACTTTTCTAGACTTTGTCTCATTATCCATGAGCACTCGCAATGGATCTTATATTGGTTACAAAGCTCGCTTCTGTCCGAAGATTTTCAAATATTCAAGTTAATGGTAGCCTTGTTCTTTGTTCTGTTGTTGGGTAAGCGGCAAAAAAGCATGGGCATTGGGCTGGGTATCAGCCGGACTTGCGTTTGAAAAAAAGGCCATACTAAGCTCAGTTTAGCTTGATAATATTTTTTAATATTTTTTATTGATTTACATATAATTATAATTTTTTTTATGATTAATTATATTTATATATTATTTTATATACAAATATATTTTTTAATCTTAACCTGGCTGGGGTCAGGTTATTGGTGTCAGGTGGGGCCGCATTTCAGGTGTTAGGCCGGCTCGAGCCGACTCCTTATCAGGCCGGCATGAGTTGGCCCCATGCCCAGGCCCAGCGACAAAGGCTCTTGACTGGAGTGCAGTTTTCTTGGCAATTAATGCAGTTAAATGTTTAGGGAAGTGAATGGGTGGAGTTGCATTGGATCCAGGTGGAAAACTATCATGTTCGAGATGAGTAAAAATCTTTTTCTTTTTGGTTTAATGTCTTAGACGTACCATGTGTATATGGATTTCGTTCGCAAATTCTCCATCTCATCCTTGCATGCAGTCACAATTCCCTGCCTTCCAGATATCATTTGGTCATAAGTTCTTCCTTCTTAAAGAGCCAAATTACCGTCATAGTTGTTCCACACTGAAACAACTATTTAGTTGTTCTTGACCTTTACTATTGAATTCTACTGAATATATCATACTATAGTCTGAGACACACAAGAATATAGTATATGCTGCAAACACTTGCAGCATATAAGATGAACGCGACTTGCAGCCTACAGGAGGCATAGAGAGACTGCATGATTTGATAGCGGTCGACTTGTGAAAGTGGAGAAGCGTCTGCTTTTTTCTCGATTAAAACAGTCAAAGATAATTAGGGCTGATGCCACTCGATCTGGACAATCAAATATTGTTTGGGTTTATTCGTAAGGGAGATAAATGCAGAGAAAATGGTTGTAGAGGTTTTGATTTGAGAAGATTCGTTCTTAGAAATCAAATCAGGTGGCTTCATTTGCTGCTATTGCTGTAGATAGAGGCATTACAAAATTCCTCTTCCTCGATCGTCCTACTCACCGATTATCTTCAATCTTCTTTTTTATTTGTGTATATGTTCTCTCTATGTCTTTCTTTATGTGATCCTTTTTCCCTTTAATCAATTTCTCGGAAGAATTCATTAAAATATTGAATAGAAGAGCCCCTTATTTTCTTCTTGTGTTGATGGTGTTATTGGCTTTCTGTTGCATTATCGATAGTCTTATGGTTCTCCAAACAAATTCGAAGTTCTTGCTAATTTATCGTTTTTCTTAGCCATTTGCAGTAGCACTAATTTTGAGTTATGGATGATGCCATTAGCATGAGCTACACATATCCCATTTGAGCAACCAACTATACCTTACAGTGATGATATAACTACCCTACTTAACTAATTAGATTCATGTTGAAGCTGCAGACTGAGAGAGAGGGTTAGCTAGCTTGGATAACATTAATGATAAAGCAACTAACAACTTTTTCTTGAAGAACACAACGTTGAGATGCATTTCTAGTTATGGTGAAAGCAGCTACTTGTATAATTTAAGCGAATGTTTTTTGATACATTAGCTTGGTTACCAAGTTTCTTTCTTACTTCGTGCAAGAGGTGAGAGCTTATTCAAGAAGCATAATATATTAGAATGGTTGAAGTACTTCAGTTTGGTGAATTTGAAACAGGATGATGATTAAATCAAGAAATGAATTTTAGACGACTTGGTGATACTTGTTGGTCTTCTTAATATGATGCTACACTTAGTTGAATGGACATGTATCCTTCTGTAATTGAGGCATTAGAGTTTGTTATAGACAACAAAAATGCAGGAAACTTGAAGCAGTTGAATTGTTACATAAACTACAAGATTTTGATGTTGTGTTTGGTTTACATTTGATGAATAAAGTTTTGGAAAAACTGAAATTCTTTTACAAGCACTTCAATGTAAAGATCAAGATATTATTTACACTATGAATCTAGTAGCAAGAATAAAACAATGCCTTCAATAATTGTAAAACGATGGTTGGGAGTCCCTTATAAATAAAATTTCCATATTTTGCAAAAAAAAACATTCCAATATCTGGACTACATGACATATACACATCTCAAGGTGGACAAAAAATATAACATGTTTACATCATTTCTTTTTGTTTGAGGTGTTCTAAGCTATCATTGATCTGCAAATTCAAAAACTAAATAATCGTATCATTTACAACAAATAGAGAAATTCTCTTTTCAGTAGAGATTCTCTTTTAAGTGGCATGTTTAAGCTCAAAGAATTCATTTGCTTCCTTTGATGTAAGTAAGTTGCTTTAGTTACATCGAAAGTGATACATTCGACAGTATTACTGATGAAGCAATTATGTATTATTTCCAAAATATGAAGCACTTGTGGGGCCAAATGTAGTTTGTGTCTTGCTTTTTGTGAAGAATAGTTATTTGAGTTTTTTTTTTTGGTCAATTGTAAATTTGTACACAACTATAGTTGTTTCATTTGTTTTTTGGAGTCAATTGTAAATCTACATGTCTATAATTAATTGAGTCATATTTTTGAAGCAAGCTGTAAACAACTATAGTTATTTATTTGGTTTTTAAAGCCAATTGAAAATATGATCGTTATATACTTAATGCCTCGTAGAAAAGGAATTTCTGCCTCTGCCTTTGAACAAAAGCATTTCGTTCTATGGTCAGGTGCTAAGTCACCAAAGCGTCCCAAGATCCAGCAAAGCACAGAGGTCACACCTTATGGCTTTCTAAGGCAGGGGAGGAGCTAGAAAATTTTTACTAAAGGGCACTAAGCTTGAAATTTTGAATTTTAAGTGGCATCAACATGCAACTAAAAAAAATTGTTCAAAAACATCAATAAGAAAATATGTTTTTTTTTTTTTGGGGGGAGGGGGAGGGGGGGGGGGAGGACAATTGCCTACATGTAACCCACACCTTCCTTTGCCTCTACTCCAAGAACTTGCTCTATGAATGGCTTCAAAGGAAACCCTTTTCTTATGAAATTATCACTGAGGTGCGTGTCATAAGACGGGGACCTCCTTTCAAACCGTATGGAACCATAACATGCAAATGGCTTAGTAGAAAAGGTGTCATGGTCTTGTGTTAGAATAGTTTGTGTTGGATAAAAAATGACATGTTTTGGGGCATGTATTTCTTTTAAAATTGAGAAAAGCTGACATGCAGGGATGGAGTCTTGGGTGGGTTTCGTGTGGGCAATTGCTCACTCTGTTTGTAAAAGAATCTTATTTTCGTGTTGTATTTCTGTGCAATTTGTTTTGTTTACATATTGATGCCTTTTAAATTTTAAATTCTTTCGCCTATTGTTTGGCTTCGTCTCAGAGCTTCTATATGCATGGGTCCTCCAGACAAAAGGCCTCATAATCGAGGATGGATATTTTAGTTTTTTTTCAAGAAAATTACCGTTTATCTGTGTTTGTGTTTTCGTTGGGAGGGATTTGTTTATCATTTCAACTTTCAAAAAGCACACTCTCATTTTAAGGTTGAACTTACAACTAGGGACGGACTAGGGATGCCAACTGATTGGAGTAGGGATGCCAACTGATTGGATTCAGATCCGACATATCTTTAATCATATCTGTTTTTTCGGAATCCATATCCTAATCTGATCGGATATTTATGTATATCCAAATCCGATCGGATGTCATTTTTAAATCTGAATCCGATTCAATTTCTTAATTGGATATTAATTTTTTTTTTCCTATTCGATTTTTTTTGAGTTGTTTGGTCAGATATCCAATTCAAATCAGATATATTGACATCCTTACTTACAACAGGACATGTGCCGTAAATGCCATTCACCGAAGTTGTAGTTGTGCATATAAATCTAAAAACTCACCAAAGTTGTAGTTGTGCGTATAAATCTAAAAACTTACAAGAAACACAGTAATGCTAATGTTACGGTGTTTATTATGGTGTGGATTAATTCAGAAATCAGAGACCGACATCTCTCCCATTGACCTTTTTTTTTTTAGATATTGGATTTTAAGTATTATCCTATTAGGTATGATTTAAGACATAGGGGTAAAGTGCTCACAAACATGTAACTAGCGATATTCTTTTTCAAGTCCAACCGGCTATACTATGCCCCTTGAGACTCTTACACAGCTTCATAACTCAGATTGAATAGATAATTTGAAATTAAACTGCCAGATGTGTTGCCGGTCATGTTAACTGTTATGGCCCCTAACAAGAGATCATGCGGTATGTGTTTGACATTGTCAGGATACTTCTATTAGTTATATGGAAATCTACCCTTATAAGAGCAAAATTGGAATCCAAAAAATGTCACCCCTCTAAAATTATAAAAATACCCGTCTAGCAAAAAATGGGAGAAATGTCTTCTCATGTTGGTGACATCTCATGTTGGCTGACCACCTGTTTGTAATAGTTTGTTATAGTTGGACTTATGTCTATGATTTTTTTAAGAAAAGTCATGTTGTATGTCTTCAGTTTGTCTATAAAATGTTGTGATATTAATATTGGTGACAAAAAATTATGGACCTTAGGTTAAAGGAGTGGAATGTTCCCAAAAGCTCATTGTTAGGCCCTTTGGCGTCTCGCGTCCACAAGTGAACTGGTTATGTGCACAAAAGGGAGCCCTGTTATAAAGAAAAAAGAAAAAGATATGTAAAACTTAAAAAGTCAAAGATTCTTAAAATACCCCATCCCACCTACTCATAATTTTTCTAGCACATTGTTCAAAAAGGTCAAAGAAAACTTTCACAAAAATAATGAATTAATAGCATGAGATAATAAAAATTAGTAACTTGATAATAATACTACCTTAATATTAAAATTTTATTGGAAAATCAGAAGTTAAAAGTAATATATATTATGAATCTTCCAGTCTTATTTGAAGCTCTTAATCCCTTGCCTTTATAGGGCCTTGAATTCTTTCTTACATCAAATTGAAAATGAGTCGATTCGGATCGGGTCGGTGATTAGGCCCAATTTTAACAACATGGGAACAAATCACTTGCTTTCTTTCTCTCTTTGCTTTTGCCAAATTCTGTCTATTTGATGTTCTAAACAATCATCTTTTCATAGTTTTGAGTTGTTTGTTGTTGTAGCAAGCTGCATATGATTTACATCAACATGATGTCCGAAACGAATGTTTGGCCTTGTAAAAGTTCCATTTAAAAAAAAAACTGATTATATGAAAATCTAACTATCTCAGCTAGTTATGACTGAAACACATCAATTTTTAAACAAACTAACTTGTTTGGATAGAAAGGAAAGAATAAAATTTATATTACTTTACAATAATACCCTTAACATTCAATTATAAACGTGTATAGGCAACACAATGAACAGCGACAACCCACTGTCCAACAGCAGTGATGATGACTCCGGCGATGGTCGGTATGGTTTGAATGAGAAAGATTACCATGCAAGTCTCGAGCAGTGGGGGGAAGTGAGAGAGAGGTAGAGCAGGCTTCCGTCAAAGTCTTGATCAAGGGTAGGGAGGGATAGAATGAGCCACACAAGGTCAAAAGTATATATGATAGAAAGGGATTAGACTTTTCCTTTCCTTTCCAAGGATTAGACTTTTCACTTCCTTCTCAATCCTTCTGATTTGGAGGACTTGAATTTACATTAAAGCATCATTTTCATTTTCTCCTTTCTTTGTCCTTATTTTGCAACCAAACAAATTTTTTACTTTACTTTCCTTTCCTTCTTTTTAATTAGTGAACCAAACAAATGATTTATTGTTCAACTTTTTCCTTTCCCTCCATCCAAACAAGGCGTTAAACTTTATACTAATTCACTTTCAATTCCGATGGAATTCCATTCATAGATCAAAGAAACTGTGGAAACCAATTATCCTCCACCATTCTTTTCTACCATAATCATATAATCTTATTATTAGCTTATTATTAGCAAGTGATGTTTGAATTGTCCATCAATTAAGCAAAAAACTCTTTGTCCAGACATCATTGCCCATGCAAACGTTGCACAAAAAACGTAATGAACCAATGAACAAATTAAATACTAGTTTGATATTATACAAATGTTTTAGACAATGTATTATATTTCGTCCTTGTGTTTTGGAATCAAATAGTATCTTAGATATTAAAAACACTAACCTGCAGGCCGCTAATATTTTCCTCTTTTTGTTTAAAATATGTGTGTGCAGTAGGTGATGATCTCTCTGATGGCATGTAGGGTTTTTTCTCTTTTTTCATCGTATTCTCAACACTATTGTTTGATTTCTCTCAACGTTAGCGACATTGTCTTTATTTTTTTTCTGTAAGATTGAACACTCAATAAAAAGGGAGACATATTTGATTTATATCATCCTAGCAAATTTTGTCTTCCGAGTTTATTTTTCTCTCAATTTGCTGGATGTTTAATGTTGAATGTATGTTCAACAAAGTTAGATAGATATGAGATTTAGTAAAATTTGTGTGAGAGAGAAAGAGAACAACTGCCCGGTGGGAAAGCGAGCAACAAAGAAAGAAGAGAAGGAAAGTCTCTCCACCTTTTCCCCGTTGAAGCATTTCTTAGTAGGCAGTACTTAGCAGGTGCTGTCACATAAGCAAGAAAAAAATTAAAAAATAATAATAAAGTCCTCACAAGTAGCCCCTTCAGTCACAGAATTTAGTCAGCTGGGCGCACTCAAATCCGGGTGAGCGTTATGGCATTTGTTTTGATCTACTTGAGATTTGATGGTTTTTCTTTTCAAATTTTATAATGAGTTATTTTTTTACTTTTAAAAACAAAAATAGTAAACTACCCAATCTTTTAAATTTATGATGCAATTGATTTTTTTTTTTTCAACCTATGGATTCAAAACCGTCAAATGATTATCCAAATATCCAAGGGGGTAGGTGGCGTTTATGTCATAGAGAAAGTTATTGAAGCGAAAGGGTGTTGGCCCAATAGGATGGTGAAGGGGGTTAGCAGGCGATTAGAACTCTATGTGCTGCAAACAAGGGGCCCCTAATACGCAAGTTGAAGTGTGGCAGAGGGCGAAGTGCTGACATAGACCCTGCATAGTAAGAGGTAAGAGATGAGGGGTTGGTTGGGGGTTTCGGTCTTCTTAGTTCAAATTCTGCTCCATCACCATCAAACATGCATGGCCGGTACACTTGGCAGACAAACCAAATAAAGACATGGGAATTTTGGAACAGACAAAAATGATAAGAGGTCCGGGCAGGATCCAACCCATTTGGACATTATGAATGCACAAAAGGTGATATAACAAAACTGTAGCCTCCATGTCACAGCATCAGCATCAAGATGAAGCTGATCTGGTGAACTTTGTCCCACAACTTGCGGTGCCCGAGAAATCACATGCAATAAAAATCAAACACATTAATTCTAACTTCCACTTCATTTTAAATAAGTTCTGCAAAACTTTGGTGATACACTCGCTTTCATTCATTTACAAAGACCAACAATGGCCTCTTTAGAGAGAGAGAGAGAGAGCGGATATGCGAGAACAAGTAGATTTGACAGTCAGGCTCCAATCGCTCCCTCTTTCTCTTTCTTCTTCTTCATACATCCTCAACCCCCCTCTCCCTTCTTTTTTATATGCAAATCTCTCTCTCTCTCTCTCTCTCTCTCTCTCTCTCTCTTTCATCCAGTTTGTTAATTATGATTATCCATGTTTCAGATCTCCTATCTTACCAATGGTAGTTTTTACAAAAAAAAAAAAGATGGTATGTTGGTAACATAGAAGATCTGAAACATGGATAATCATAATTAACAAACTGGATGAAAGAGAAAGAGAGAGAGATTTGCATATAAAAAGAAGGGAGAGGATGGTGAACTTTGTTGAGGATGTAGGAAGAAGAAGAAAGGGAAAGAGGGAGCGATTGGAGCCTGACTGTCAAATCTACTTGTTCTCGCATATCTGCATTCTCTCTAAAGAGGCCATTGTTGGTGAATGAGTGAGTTGTTTCCTACTAGAGGCCATTACATGTAAACAGCTTACTTTAAAGTTTTAAACTCACGTCAGAGATACTCCCTCCAGCCTGGCCCTAAGCAGCCCCCACATGCTTTCTACAAAAGCATATTCTAATGCTCTTTCCTCTGTCTCTTCTCTTCGAAGATATCTAATACCAAATGCCTCCTCCATCTTTCTAAATGAATGAAAGCGAGTGTATCACCAAAGTTTTGCAGAACTTATTTGAAATGAAGTGGAAGTTAGACTAAATGTGTTTGATTTTTATTGCAGGTGATTTCTCGGGCACTGCAAGTTGTGGGACAAAGTTCACCGTCCAGACTTGAAGATTGTTATTTTATTGTTCTGCAATGAAAAATGGTCGGATTCAAAATCAGAGGAAGAGGTTTTAGTCTTAAATTCACGGTTTTCAAATGTTGAAGATTTCAAATCCAAGGCTACCAAACGCTCCTTCAAATGCATGATCTCTTAGAGGAACGTAACGAGTTACTATGTCCATTGATTCAAACACGCCCTAGCATGCCGCACGCCACCATGCCTTTAGGGCAAGCCAAACTACGAGATTTGCATAATCACTTGACCGTTTTTAATCGGTAGGTTAAAAAAAAAAATGAATTGCTTAATAAATTTTAAAAATTGTGTATTTTACTATTATTGTTTTTAAAAGTAAAAGAATAACTCATTATATATATATATATATATATATATATATATATATATATATATATATATATATATATATATATATATATATATATATATATATATATATTTTAAAACCCATCAAATCTCAAGTAGATTGAATCAAATTATTTGCTTAATTTTTCTGGTTTATATGACAGCACCTTCTAAGTACAGCCCACTAAGAAATGCTTTCACAGGAAAAAGGTGGGGAGGATCATCATGTCTTTCCTTCGCTCCTTTCTTTCTTCCTCGCTTTCACACCGGGCAGCAGTTCTCTCTCTCTCACGCACACACCGAGCAACTTGTTCTAGCCCTGACCTCTATTCTTGGTCTGGTTGAGGCACCTCTTGGCCTGTGCCAAAAGAGTTTTATCTTCTTCATTGCCTCATTCTAAATCTCCTACCTCTTGCTGTAGCATATATGCTTAAGTACTGCCAACACTTATATATATATATATATATATATATATATATATATATATATATATATATATATATATATATATATATATATATATATATATATATATATATATATATAGAGAGAGAGAGAGAGAGAGAGAGAGAGAGAGAGACTGCATTAGGGTTTCAGGGAACTGAATTTGGGTATATTAATTGATTCAATATTGTTTGAGCGGGGACCATTGTAGTCTCTTACACGTGTTAGGCTACCTAATCATATCTTAGGATCCTTGGGCATTTAGGGCAGATGCCCTATTACCCAGGCAAAAAGCAGAAACGAACCAAACCTAAACAAGAGAATTAAAAAAAAAATGTTAAGATTTGGGAAAAAAATTGCAGCTAATTTAATCTTATGCCAATAAAAAACAAAAAAAATCTTATGCAAGCAAAAAATAAATAATACAAGGAAAGAAAAGAAAAAGAAGAAAGGAAAGACAAAGAAATACCTAATATGGTATCTCCTGAAGTTTGTGAATTATTTAGTCCCAAGAAAACTTTGCCTAAAAGATGATGGTTCATCACTAGTTTTTGGGACAAAAAACCAGACCTAGGCCTTTAATGTTTAGCCTAAAACAGACTTAATGTGAACAAAAATTTGGCGAACATGCTCTTTTTCCGCCAAGAAGTGCACAACATAGTTAGGGTTTTTCCAACTCTAGCATAAGCATTTAGCCTTGAAATTTGGTGTCTTGGTCTCTCCCATGCCCTCTCCTTTTAAAATTGTTGAGAGGAAAGAACTTTTTCCTCATAATAGGTATGAAACTAAATTTTGCATGGGAAGTCGTGCCACACACCAAATCAAGCCATTTCCTGATTGACATTTTAAGGTGATTTTTGTTGTGCAACATTATTTAATTGATAAAAAACGATATCACCATGAATCTGGTTTCTGAATCTGAAATCTAAATATGATATCTGAATCCAAATTTGAATGGAATATCCAAAGAACCTTATCCGTGCATGCGATATTCCTATCAATATTGGTCCATTGAGTCCACATAAAATATTGAACAATGTATAAAATAACAAAGACATTTTGAACTTATTTTATGACTAAAAGGAGTGGTAGAGTTTGATGCATATCAGCGTGCACATTAGTTTTTGTGGATCCCAATGTGATTTAGAACACAAAGTGGTTTGTCACCTGATACTTACTATATGGATTTGATTTTTTTGGGACAAATGCTATAATATATGTATCCATTATTGGTTACTCGCATTTATTATGTACAAGTAAATTTAAGTATAAGTTTTCATTTCTTTAGGTTCTTTTTAGTATATACTTCTTTCGCCATTAATATCATTGATGTAAGCTTCTTGAAAAGTATACAAGCACCAAAATTCCACCTTTACGGTTTAGAAAACACCCTATATGCTTAGAACAGAAAGATTTGAAACTCTGAGTTTACATATGCACACAAACTATCTCTTTCTCTCTTCTTTTTCCTTAGATTTTTTGAGAAATTCACTGTTTGTTTGAATGATTGTAGGTCATATTTAACTTATACCTATTTGCTAATACTAGTCCAATAATAAAAAACAGTGGCAGGCATAGTCTTGTAAACTCTTAAATGTGTTTTTTTCCTCCAAACAAAGTTTTGTATGGCCCATGTCATGCTTTTTATGTTGTTAGGATATCAACTTAAAATTGTATGATTTACTTAATATTAACCCAATTAATGGTGCCCTTTTGGGAAATGTGAGCATAAGGAGGTGGGAAAATGTCCATCCATGAAGAAATTGCGACTCAGCAAAAAGCATGACTTGGTAATTGGACCAACTTGCTGTATGTATTTGGAGTTAGAAAACAATCAAATCTGCATTAGGATTTGGCTGCAACTTGGATAAATGATGCACAAAAATTTGAACCTTTTTTTGTGTGGGCAATTTCAATTTCCAAGATAAACCATGTAAACATAGAAAAATGGAAGATGAGGAATCATTTCCTTTTCAACAAAGAAGCACCATGCTGCCTTACATAGTTGTCTGGAAACTCACTTTTCCTTTCTATAAACATTAGAGTGACTGTTTAAGGCTTGCATTTAAACCCCCTTTAATCAAACCTAAATCCAAATGCTACTAAAAATTTTCAAGGGTATGACAACTTATGATGGTACTTTGGAGACAAATTGTTTACGGCATGCAGTTATTGTCAAAAAATGGTTTTGGCGAAAACTCAATTTTGTTAAAATGATATTTCCAAAAGAGACTGAATAATAACAAAATGGACAAGTAATTAAGCTAACAATATAGTTTTTTTATTTTTTATAATAGAGTTCAAATTATTCATCATTTCCTAGATTGACCAATACTTTCTTGTAGATCGCTTATAAGTTTATGAAATATATTTGGAATAAGGACTAAACACGAATGCAAGAAGTGGAAGAGCCAATTTTAGCATGCTTGACTTGAGGCTAAGAAATTATATGTTGGGGCTAGAATATGCGAGTTGTTAGTGTTTGCCAAAAAGTCCAAAATTCCTTCTCAATTTAAAAAAGAGAAACCCATTTCTAAGGGCAAAATGGAACATTGGGATGTTTATTTGTCAAAATGAATAAAAGATTCCTTTTTTATAATAATTATAATACCCTTTTATATTCAGCAACTTGGCAACCATTTTCTTTATGGTGCTAGTATTTCATGTGTTTCTGCTATCTATATGAATGTGGCATTATATATATATATATATATATATATATATATATATATATATATATATATATATATATATATATATATATATATATATATATATATATATATATATATATATATATATATATATATATATATATATATATATATATATATATATATATATATATATATATATATATATATATATATATATATATATATATATATATAAAGAGAGAGAGAGAGAGATAACCCGGTAGAACTATGAAGTAGTTTGATTTAGTACTCAAGATAAGACATTTTCATTTGCCTCGATAGTGAAAGTATCATGTGATGTGAAGGAGAAGGCAACTAGCCAACTAGTTGAAAATCTGGCCTTATTTTAGTATTTAAACCAAATCGATCAATGAGTTCATGCACTAAGGGTCATGAGTACTAGCGTCAAGGTACAGAGTGCAGTAGTCATGCCGGGTTATTTGAAGAGGTATGTCTCTAATTTAATTCAATTTCTTTGAGCACTATTCTTTTGTATCTTAAATAGTAAGGCACAACGACTACGTTGAAATTGATTCAGATGATATAAGATTTTGTCATGATAGACTGACATTCGAGAGAGCTCCTTCGGGACGCGGGTTCAAGCATTTGGTCTCCCAAGACGTCGTTGAAGACGGAGGCCAGCCTCCCGAGTGCAGAGTGCCTCTCTAGATCCATCTTCCAAACCTCCCAATGTACTTATAGAATCGAAAGGTTTTCACTGGAGTTGCTCGGATGCTTGATGGCTCTTTCCTTGATGTTGACGATGTCACGACCTTAACCGAAGGCCTCTATCGTGGCATCATGGCAACAGTTAGTAGGCGTCATGGTCTTAGTTAGTGTTCAGTGTTAGTGTTGAGTTAAGCTGATTGCAGTTATTTTAAGAAGTGGGTTGTTCCACATTTTTAGTGTGAGTTATCCCTGTTAGTGGGTCTGCCACGATCCCTGTTTAGAGAACCACTTCTGCTAGAGAAGTATAAGGCCCTTAGTTGTTAATAGAATGCATATGCTTTTTATCTCAATTCTTCCTCTCCTCTCCCGTCTCCTCCTTCCTACTCTGCTCTCTCTTCTTCAAGACTCTGTTACAACCAGACTGTAACAGACGACTTCACTAAATCGTGCTCCATATACGATTATGCTTGCATCTTGCTATCTATGCTTCTTGATTTTGTTCTCATCTCCTTTATCTTTATTCGGGTTGGTGATCTTGTTATTGAGCGAATTCTTGGATATGAGGGCACAGAGATTTAGATTCTACCCATTTTATCGCTCGATTTCTCTTGAGGGAGATGAATGCCCTATTCGCCGTCCAAATGTTTGGCTGGAATTGGCCTCTCACAATGTGGAAGTTCTGTTGAACACAATGACAACTAAGAGAAAGGGCATAGAAGAGGCTTGGATATGCAATTCTGCTAGGCAATGGTTGGTTTTATTTAAATTGTCATGCTTTATCTTCTACGAATTTAGGACAATGGACCAACGACTGTCTGAACCCCTTTCCTGAATTTTGTCTTTTTTTTCTTCTTGTAGAGCTCTTGCCAATGATTTGTTCAGAATCGATGGTGGTATGTTAATCCTATTCTTTAATTGTCTATGCTAATGAATTAGAAGAATAGTTAATATCCATAAGGATTAAAAAAAAAATGAGCCAGAGGTTCCACAGTGCAAGTGCTTTTTCCCTTCCTGCGCTCAATCCAATTTGTTTCCAGCCTGTTTGTGTTGATCACAAGAGAGAGAAGTTGAATCTGTTGGGATTTCTCCATCTGGATAGTCCTGCGTCGATACGGGTCCATATCCGTTTCGGACCTTAAGTATAAATACACGTGTCTCGTGATGGTGAGAGACACATCAAGTTAATCCGGTCTGGGTAATCGGTCCCCTCAGCCATACGTGAGTTGCCTGTCCCCATCACTGGGCTGCTATGGCTGAGGAGAGAAACCCATTGCCGCCACCGCCGCCGTCAATGCCGCTGGGGAGCGACTCATTGGGGACGGTAGCCGTTCTTCCCACAGCCGCCGACATTCAGTCGGCGGTCGCCTCTACAGGTTCTTCTTCCGCCATCTATGAATCACATGAATCTATGAATGCTTATTTTCGATTTCTGCATTTTCGTTTGTGCGCTATCTATATTGTTCATCGCAAAGCTCCAACAATGGGTTATGGGCCCACACCACGCTTCCGCTGCGCGTTTTCCTTTGCATTCTGTTTCACGCAAAGGGAATAGGGCAGAAATCGAGGAAGGGGGCGACGGCCTCCATCGCGTGGGTGATGGAAGCCGTCGGTTTCCGTTTAGGCGGGCGTCTGTCGAGGAAGGGGACGGCCGAATCTCAGAAGGGGACGGCCTTATCGGCGAGGCGACTGTCGCCGTTGGGCGACGACGGGCTTTCGGCCGATGGTCGGTCGTCTCGCACGCCCGATGGTTGGTCGTTTCCTCCTCGCCCCATTGCAGCCACAGAAACAGAGGAACAGAGAAAAGAGGGAGAGGGGAAGGCTTTAGTCTTCCGATGGAGGGCGGTGTTAGTGGAGGGAGAGCACCGGAGGGTGTCGTCAGGGTCGTCCGACGACGGCGAACCCACTGGTGCTCGGCGGTTGTGAGTTTCCCGCCGCCGCCGCTACCGATTTCAACAACGCCCAAATCTGGAAACTTAGGGCTCAGGGACAGGCGACCAAAGGGAGGGCGTCGGATGGTTAGAGGCCCGCCGGCGGCTTCGCCATCACCGGGCGGCGCCGTGAGGTCTGTCGGCTACCACCCAAAGCCTCCGGAGGGCTGCCGGAGGTGAAACCGCCGTTCTCTGCTGTTGCAGGCGAGCGGCGGTTTCTTCGTTGCCTGAAACCGCAGGTCGAACGGGAGACGGTCGGGCGGAAGCGGGAGTCAGGTCGGACCCGGGTCGGGTCATTCCTGACCCGACCCGGATCCATAAAGTTAAAAAAAAAAAAAATCTCCTCTCGTTCCCGCTCGCCTTCCGCCCGCTCGGGTTTTTCCATTTAATTTTGGATCGGGTCGTGTCCGGTCGGACCCAATCCGTATCCATTCGGCCTGATATTATAAACAGAACCGATTCGGTCCGTTTCAGACCTGATTCGGTTCGTTTTCAGACCGGTTCGGACCTTCTGGAACCGATTCGGACCTTCCAGAGACCGGTTCAGTTGATCTTCAGACCGGTTCATTCAGTTTCAGAACCGATACGGGCTTTTTCAAACCGATTCAGTGTTGTTTGAGACCGGTTCTTTCCCTTTTCAGACCGGTTCGTCTAGCTTTCCACCGGTTCGACCCATTTAGGACTGATACGGGACCGGTTCTAAGCTAGAGGATGCTGGTTTAGGTGGTTTTATGCCCATTTAAGGTGTTTAATGGATTGGTTCGATCATTTTAGATCGATACGGGACCGATTCATTATGTTTTATGGAGCTTTAATGAATAACTTATATAGCATTAAGTTGATTATGCAGAAATGATTCATGTGATTCGTATGTTTCATTTTAAATGTGTTATTATGAAATATTATATTTTTTGTATCATGTTTAGTTTAGGATTATGCTAAGGTGAATTTTTATTGCATGATCATAAAGTTGTACGATAACGCTAATGTAAGGAGCCTATGATTAGTTAAATCATGTTATACCTCACCAAAGTGACTACGCATGACTTAAAGGCACATTAGTGTTTCATGTTGTACTTATTCTCATTTGAAGTAGCATTATTACCCAAAGGTAGTGTGTTATGTTCAGGAGAATAAGTAGAGTAAAATAGGAAAATAGATCCTTACATAGTTTTGTCATTTTACACCCAAAGGTGTTATGCTTAACTATAGTTTGGATTTACATTTCCTAGTTTTACTAGATAAAGTTAAGACGGAATACGTTTGCGTATTAGGTATATTACCAAAGTAGTATCCTAATGACCCCTGGTATTTGTCTTGGAATTAGTAGACATAAAGAGCCTTTTATTTGTTTTACTGTTTCATATGGTTTGTCTCATATAATGCATGTCAACTTATAAATGTCTTTTGTCATCTGCAGTGCCTGGTTCTATTTACTTTAATGGCTCAAATTCTATCCCTTTACTTGATGATTCGAATTATGCTGAATGGAAAGAAAATGTTGTATTTATATTGGGGTATATGGATCTGGATATGGCTTTGAGGCGACCTGAGCCACCACCTCTTACACCAGAAAGTACACATAATGAAATAGTGTATTTTGACAAGTGGGAGCGTTCTAACCGACTGAGCTTGTTGCTTTTGCAATCAAGGGTCGCTAAGAACATACGTGGTGCTATCCCACCTTGTAGATCGGTGAGAGAGTTCTTGGATGCAGTTGAGGCTCAGTTTGTCAGTTCTCATAAAGCCAGAGCCAGCACCCTAATGTCGAAGTTAATATCTATGAAATATCAAGGAGGGGGTAACATTCGCCAGCATATGTTAGAAATGAGGAACATTGTTTCTCAATTGAATGACATGAAGTTGACTATTTCTGAATCATTCTTGGTATTCTTTACTTTGACCTCTTTACCAGCTGAATACACTCCTTTCAAGATCAGTTACAACACACATAATACTGAATGGACATTCAATGAGTTGATGTCTAAGTGTGTTGAAGAGGAGGAAAGGATGAAGGGTGGAAAGTTGCAAAGTGCACATATGGTTTCTCACTCTGGGGTTGGTAAAGTTGGCATAAAGAAAAGTTCAATGAAAAGGAGTGCCAAGAAGAAGTCAACAACTCAAGCTAATTGTCAAACTGCACAGACTAGCTTAGCTCCTATGAAGTGTTTCTTTTGCAAGAAAAATGGGCATAAGAAGTCAGACTGCATCAAGTATAAGAATTGGTTAGAGAAGAAAGGTAACATGTCATTTGTTTCACTTGAAAGTAATATGTTACATGTTCATATTAATAGCTGGTGGATTGACTCTGGTGCTACTGTGCATATTGCCAATAATTTACAGGACTTTCTGAGCAAAAGGGAACCAACACTACATGAGGGAAGCATTTTCTCAGGAAACAAAATGCGCTCACATGTGAAGGCTATAGGAGAATGCCAGATTAGGCTTGATACTGGCTTTGTTTTGGATCTTCATGATGTTTTCTTTGTTCCATCATATAGTAGAAACCTGATTTCTGTATCCAGACTGGACAAATTTGATTTATGTTTGAAATTTGAAAACTCAAAGATGTTTATTTATAAAGATCTTGTTGAAATTGGTTCTGCTATTTTGTGTGATGGTTTGTACAAATTGAATGTGAAGATCCAATCTCCTGAATTGTTGGTTTCTAATCATTGTATAACTGGCAATAAGCGTAGTACCATAAAGGATGATTCGTACATGCTATGGCACCGTCGTTTGGGTCATATCTCTGAAAAGAGAATAAGGAGACTCTTGAATGAAGGGATCTTACGATCTCTTGATTTTACGGATAAAGACACATGTGTAGATTGCATAAAGGCAAAGCAAACTAACATGTATAAAGAAGGTGTCGAGCGATGTACTGAAAAGTTAGGAATTGTTCACACAGATGTTTGTGGACCTTTCCCTCCTTGTTACACAGGCGAAAAGTATTTTGTCACTTTTATAGATGACTATTCTCGGTATTTGTATCTCTATTTAATCTTTGAAAAATCTGATGTGTGTCAAGTTTTCAAAGACTATAAGAAAGAAGTAGAGAAACAAACCAGTGAGGTTATCAAGATAGTCAGGTCAGATAGAGGTGGTGAATATTATGGTAGGTTTACTGAGATGGGACAAAGGGAGGGACCATTAGCGTGATTTCTAAAGGAAGAAGGCATTGTGCCTCAATACACTATGCCTGGCAGCGCTTACCAAAATGGTGTTGCTGAAAGAAGAAATCGTACGCTTAAAGAAATAGTTCGAGCTATGTTAAACTACTCTACTCTCCCTCTAACCTTGTGGGGTGAAGCTCTTAGGACAGCAGTGCATATCCAAAATAGGGTTCCTACTAAGGCTGTTCCCACTACTCCTTACGAGTTGTGGACAGGTAGGAAACCCTCTCTCTCTTACATGCACATATGGGGATGTCCTGCTGAAGCTAAGTTGTACAACCCTTACATAAAAGCCTTTGATCCTAGAACAACCAGTGGTTTCTTCATTGGTTATCCAGAAAGATCGAAAGGCTATAGGTTTTATTGTCCATCTCACACACCACATATTGTGGAAACAGATAAGGCTAAGTTCCTGGAAGATGGCTCATTTGGATTAGATGCATTACAAAACCTCAATTTTGAGGAAATACAGGATACTGAAAGTAGACCTGATAAAGAACATGTAAATGTGTATGATTATGTTGTCTCTCGTGATGACATGAATGCAAATCATACGGGTAATGCATCAGATCCAGATGAATTAAATGTAGATCATACTGAAGAACACGAACATGATGTAGACATACAAATTGAAGATGATCAATTACCTGTTCGTAGATCTACAAGGGCCAGGAGATCTGCCATATCATCAGATTATGTGGTATACCTACAAGAGCCTAGTGATTTCATAGATATTGATGATGATCCTTTCACATTCATTGAAGCTGTTGAAAGCAAACAATATAGACACTGGATTAATGCCATGAAAGAAGAGCTTGACTCTATGGCTAAAAACCAGACATGGAGCCTTGTGTCGTTGCCTGAAGGAGTAAAACCCGTAGGGTGTAAATGGGTCTATAAGACCAAGAGGGACTCTAAAGGCAACATAGAGAGATACAAGGCAAGATTGGTTGCTAAAGGATTCANGTCAATGGTACATTAAGTTTTCCAAAGTCATTACGACTTTTGGGTTTACAGAAAACATCATTGATCGATGTGTGTACCTTAAGACATGTGGGAGTAAGTTCATAATTTTGACTTTATATGTGGATGACATTTTACTTGCTTCAAATGATCTTCAATTGCTAACAGAGACCAAACATTTTCTCGCATCTCATTTTGAGATAAAGGACATGGGTGAGGCTTCATTTGTTCTCGGCATTGAGATTCGTCGAGACAGATCTAAATGTGTTTTAAGTCTCTCCCAATCAGCATACATCAAAAAAGTTCTTAAGAGATATGGGATGGAGAATTGTTCTCCTATTTCAGCACCCATAGTTAAAGGGGATAAATTGAGCCTAAATGATTGTCCTAAGGACGAATTTGAAAAGGCACAAATGATCAACATTCCATATGCATCAGCGGTTGGCAGCTTGCAGTATGCGCAGATTTGCACTAGGCCTGATATTTCCTTTGTTGTTGGCATGCTTGGTAGATTTCAGTCTAATCCAGGCATGGCACATTGGAAGGCCGTAAAGAGAGTCATGCGGTACTTGCAAGGGACAAAAGATTACATGTTGACATATCGCAAGATGGACCATTTAGAAGTGATTGGCTATTCTGATGCCGATCTTGGAGGATGTACTGATAGTAGAAAGTCTACTACTGGTTTTGTCTTCCTTCTATCAGGAGGTGTCATCTCATGGGGGAGCAAAAAGCAGACTGTGACTGCTGCTTACACCATGGAAGCAGAATTCATTGCATTATATAAGACTACCTCGCAGGCAATTTGGATAAAGAACTTCATTTCACAGCTCAAGATAGTGGAATCTATTGAGAGACCACTTAAGGTTCACTGTGATAATGAAGCTGCAGTGTCTTTTTCCAACAACAACAAAAGTACTACTTCTTGTAAGCATATGGAACTTAAGTATTTTGTTGTTAAGGAATGGATAGAGAATCAACTAGTGTGTATTCAACACATTGGAACTACAAATATGGTTGCAGATCCTCTTACTAAAGCGCTAGCATCTGGTATGTTCTTTGAACATGTTAAGAGGATGGGTTTGTGTAGTTCAATGTAAGCACACTATTATGCAAACATTTATGAATGTGATCACATACAGTTTGTTGATTCTCATTAAGCTTGTTGTCTATTTTGTATTCTCATTTGTTTGTTGAGAAGTCTTGTAAGACAACAAGGTGAGACCTTGGAATGGATTTTAAGGCTAATTCATTCATTTTGTTTACCATTGATATCGACTTGGACTAGTGGGAGATTGTTGGGATTTCCCCATCTGGATAGTCCTGCGTCGATACGGGTCCATATCCGTTTCGGACCTTAAGTATAAATACATGTGTCTCGTGATGGTGAGAGACACATCAAGTTAATCCGGTCTGGGTAATCGGTCCCCTCAGCCATACGTGAGTTGTCTGTCCCCATCACTGGGCTGCTATGGCTGAGGAGAGAAACCCATTGCCGCCACCGCCACCGTCAATGCCGCTGGGGAGCGACTCATTGGGGACGGTAGCCGTTCTTCCCACAGCCGCTGACATTCAGTCGGCGGTCGCCTCTACAGGTTCTTCTTCCGCCATCTATGAATCACATGAATCTATGAATGCTTATTTTCGATTTCTGTATTTTCGTTTGTGCGCTATCTAGATTGTTCATCGCAAAGCTCCAACAGAATCCGCTCAATGCAATTTTTTCCCCTTTAGGTTCCTAACAAATATGAAATGGCAACCTCTGTTCTGATCTAAGGGACGAGGCATTGACGATTCATTCTCAAGAATGGTCTGCTGTGGCTCCCTTCATTTTCTCTCCAGCGCCCTCACATGCGCCTTCTTGCTCATGTTAGAACGCCATGGCCTTCAGCGCCCCTAACCCATATGCTATACTGGCACACTATTTTCCTGCGCGGTATAGTTAATGACTAAAATGTCCTTAGTTCACAAAACTTTTTGTAAAGACAAAATTGAAAATGGAAAAAAAGTAAAAGGACAGGGAAGGACATTTTTTATTAAATAACCAGAATGTCCTCTCCTCATTTCCTGCACACGGTGCTCCCGGCGCACCGAAAAAAGTGCACTCTATCCCATTTATTATTTATTTTAAGGGCAAGTTGTATAAGGATTTCTTATAGGGGTGATGAAAGTTCCAAGATTAGATCCTAGACTAGATGGGGTTGGAGTTATCATCTATGTTGATGATTCAATGTTTTTTGTTATCATCTATGTCGCTCTATTAGAGTTTCCTCAAGTTTTGGCATGCAGGTTAATTCCAGAAAAACTCAAAGTTGGAGAGTATGAAGTATCATGGATCAAATTTTATTTTGGTTGGTCTAATGGTACTTTTCCTACCAAGTACCTTTGTCTCCATTTGTCTACTTTTGAACCTGGAATGAATTGTTGAGATGACATAGTTCTTAAATTACAAAACAAGCTCAATCTGTAGAGTGACAAATTGTAGTCAAATGTGGGCAATGTTTGGTCGTTAAAATCGAATTTATCAAGTCTACCATATTATTGGCTCTATGGCTTTGAAGTGCTGGCTTAAAAATCCAAGGTTTTACTGACGGACAGAAAAACATCCATTAGTAAAAATGAATATTCATCGACGATGAAGACTTGCCATCAATAAAAGTCAAATATTCATCAACGATATCACGGCAGTGACAGTAAAAACAATTTTTACTGACAGTTTGGCGTTGTCGTTAGAAAATCTTTGAAGTTTACTGATGTGCCATAGAGAGAAGTTGATAAAGACCTAAGATTATAACTGACATTCTTTCAGCACCGTCAGTCATCGATGATTTCACTGATGCTGGCGCAGCTGTCATTAATGGTGGTGGTCTCTTATGTCCCATAGTTTCACTGACATGTTTCCGTACGTACTTCCACCGAAATATCCACTTGCAGAACCATATCCACCGATGATGTGCGCACTGTCCACCACTGGCGGACCGTTGAACGTTCACAACTTGCGCGCTGCACTGTCCTCCACCAACCATCGTCCTTGTGTTTTGAAATCGAATAGTATCATAGATATTGAAATAATAACGTGCAGGCTACTAATGTTTTCCTCCTTTAAAAACAAAAAAAATATTTGTGTGTAGTAGGTGATGATCTCTTTGATGCCATAAGAGGAATTTTTGTTATGGAAAAGGAAAGGTGTATGTTAATTAGATATATTTTTTACTTTTTTGCAAAAGTATCTTATCCTTCTAGGTGAGCATTAAGAGTATTTCATCTTGTATATCACCTAGAAGAAATCAGAAGTTCCAACCGGATCCCTCATCCTTTTAATATACAAGGCATGGCTTCAGTACCTCTGCTCCTGCCACACTTCAACTTACACGCAGGTGACTCTCTGTTTACAGTATACGGAATTTGATGTCCTGAAGATTTGAAATAATTTGATGTCTTGAAGATTTGAAATAGAAACTGCCTGCTACCAGCCCCCGCTCCTTCCGTTATGCCAACCCCCTCAAAGGACGAAAGCATTCCCACATTCAACAACGAAGAAGAAGAAGATGGTGATGATGATGACAAATGATGAGTTGGAGAATGGAAATGCCGAGGGCTGATGGGAAGAACAAAAGAGTGTGCGCTACACTTATGGGAGGATGCCACCTTAAGGAAGAAGGTAGGCAGGGGACACCAGTGGTTCTGATACAATTAAATATTTAATGAGTCCAAGTCCAATTAATCAGATTTGGATTGTTCGGCAAGAAAGCTTACTTGGGTTTCTAACTGGATTTGAATTTGACGTAGGAAACCCAAACATATAAAAAAGGATTGCATATGAAAGTTTGAATGAATGTGAGTCTCGATATATTTCCATTCATCAAATGGAGTGAGCTTTTAATTACATGGCCAACTTATCTTTTACAGTGAAGTTGAAGACTTCAGATCAAGTCACATTAATATGCAAGCTTTAGGCAACATAATGACAAGGCCTAGACCAAAGGAGGAGTCGCGGGTATCACGTTCCGTAAACTTTTCATGGAACTCTAAGTAAGCACAAATATTTATGTATTGGTAGTCTTTTACTAAAATTTACAAAATTCCACTCATCTAAACTTCATCTGAAATCTTCAACTTAAGAGCAAATGGTCAATGGATGTTAGCTAGTTTGGTCCGTTGCGAACTAACTAAAAAGCACACAGTGTCTAATATTGATTGGGAATAGAAACTCACATTCAAAACTTTCACATGCATGTGTTTTTCAGATTCTCAGTTTCTCCTTCTCCAACTCATCTTCTGTAGTCTTCTTCTTCTTCTTCTTCTTCTTCTTCTTCTTTGTTGAAGGAGGGGAGGATTCACTACAAAGGACATACCTTAGCTGGTCGGAAAGGCAGCCATGTAAATGGTGCATCATCGATTTGATTCTCATGGGTGTTATTTCTATAAATTATAATGGGTGGGATCATGACACTCTAGTTGACAGATATACCGTACGTATCCCACCCATAGAGGGATGTCAATGCATTGGATTTGAATTGAATATACCCTTAATTATATCTGTTTTTTGGGATATTCATATATTTGGATTCACATACAAATAAAAAGTCATATCTGAAATCTTGTTTCATAATCTGAATCAATATTCATATCCAAATCTAAATGAATTGTAAGGGGTGGATCACGACACTCTAGTTGACAGATACTGTATGTATTCCACCCATATAGGGATCTCAACACATTGGATTTAAATCGAATATACCCTTAATTGTATCTACTTTTTCGGATATTCATATATTTAGATTCACATACAAATTAAAAAAAAAAAAAGTCGTATCTGAAATCCCATTTCATAATCTGAATCTAATTTTTATGTTCATATCCGAATCTAAATCCAAATTTTGAACGAAAGTTTTTCAATTTTCAAAATGTAAATAATTAGAAATAGGATATTTGTTTTTAAAATAAATCCGATCTGAATCCAAATCTGTATCCAAATCCAATCAAATATTTATGCATATCTGAATCTAAATCCGATCGAATGTCATTTCTTAAATCGAAATCCGATCTGATTTCTTAATTGGATATTAAATTGTTTCTCTATATTTGATTTGAGATCCAATCTAAATTGGATATATTAACATCCCTACACACATATCTCGACACAAACTACAACTTCAAGTACAAGGAGAGGCCTTCAGGTTGTGAACCTGCCGCTCACTTGAAAGAAAGGAACGCTTTTGAGGAAGAAAAAATAATTATATATAAAGTTAACATTCACCTATTCATCCGTGTTAAAAAACCCTCTTATAGCATTTGATAGGTCATCACCTACTAGATGCTAATAATTTTGAACAAAAAGAGAAAAAAACATTAGTAGCCTGGAGGTCAGCAAATATCTAAGATCCTGTTTTATTGCCAAACACAAGGACGGAACAACACTATGCAGAACATTTTGAACACTTCGGGCCATTATATTTTTTGTGCAATGTTTGATTCATATGGGCAATGACAATTGCAGTAAAGAGTTCTTTATTTTATTGCTGGACAATTCGAACACCACTTTGCTTCCTAATAATATTATGAATACATGATTATGGTAAAAAAGGATGTGGAGGATAATTTTTCGGTTAGTTGCTTTGTTCTACAAATAGAATCTTATGAAGATTGAAAGTTAACTAGTAGAACTTTAAAATTTGTTTTGCATCATAAAATCTTATTTTATATATAAAGAAAATTGATGGGCCTCCTCAGTCATGACCAGTTGAAATAGAACATTCAATGTCTTAAGAGTTAAGCAGGTTTCTTGTTCAATTGCTTGAATTGGAGCTATGAATCAACCAATTCAAGCTGATTCGTCCATTTTTTTTTGGGCTCACTTTCCATCAAGTTTTTTTTTTCTTTATAAATTTTTAGAGAATTATTATAGATGCCCGATTTTCAGGTGAGCATGGCTTCCACTGTAAGATCATTTGGTGGGCCGGCATATGTCTATGAGGAATTTCAGACATTATGACTATCTTAAAGTAAATATCCGCTTAAGTGATTGCATTTTGGGATATTACGTCATTTTAGATGGTATGGGGTAATTTTGAAATGTATAGATACCGGTACGCAATTACGGACTCTTTGATAGGTGAAATCCGTAATTGTTCTCATTATAAAATGGTAGTGGTCCCCGGGGTCGTGCAATGGTTGCCTGAAACGTTGGTTTCTAGGGTTTTCCTCTTCCCCATCTGAGAGAGACCTCAAGTGCGCCACACGTACTCTGGAAGATCCTACCGCGATCTGCTGTCTGTGCGCTTCAGATGGAATCAGGTACGCTTCCGCTTTAAGTTTGAGATTTTGTTTAATTCAATGATTTAGCATGAGCATGATCCTGTTTAGGGCATATACGTTTTGGTTTTGTGTATGCGTTCTGGGGAGAAATCCCAACAGTTGGTATCAGAGCCTATGCTCGTTGTTAAATCGTTGAATTTTTTGGTGATTGTTTGTGTGCTTTCCTTTGGGATTTTCTCTTTTGTTCGATTGTCTCCGAAAATTTGCTTCACTGGCGCGCGTGTCCCTTGCTGTGAGCGATGGAAGATGGAAGCCGTGGGGCTTCCATTGAGCCACAGAATGAGGAACGAGGACAGGCGGCGACCGAAGGAGTGGGCGATGGAAGCCGTCGGGCTTCCATCGCAGCAACAGACAGAAACAGAGGGAGGGGCGACAGCCGGGGGGTCACTGTCGCCGGACCGGACGGTGTGACCCACGGCTGTCGAGCCTCCGCGTGGGCGACGGAAGCCGTCGGGCTTCCGTCGCAACCACGACAGAGGCAGAACAACAAAAGGGGCGGCTAGGAAGGACGTTGGGTTTCGACCGTCAGGCAGGCGTCGGCCGGCTTGTATGGCGCCGATCTACGGTCTCCGGTGGCCCGTCGGTGGCTTCGTCGCCGCTGCAACACACAAAAAAAAAAAAAAAAAAAAAAAAAAAAAAAAAATCGGAAAGAAAAGGGGCACAGGGAGGAACGAGGCAGTGAGGAGCGACGGTTGGGAGGCACGATGGACGGCAAAGAGGGACCGCCGGCGACATTACATTTGCCGGACGGGCCCGTCAGGCCAGCCAGCGCCCACCCAACGTCGCCGGTGGCCTTCGCTGCCGTTGACTGCCGTTTTTTCAACCGTTTTTTTTTTTAAGAACACAGAAAAGGGGCGGAAATCGGTGGCTCCCTCACCCTTTTCTGCCGGTTTCCGGCGGGCATCGGCCTGCCATCGCCGTCGCCGACGTCCGACGGCCCTGGCGGCACCCGCCGGCGCTGACCCAACGTCCACGGAGGCCAGCCGAACGGCAGGCGAGCGGTGGAGACGACGATTCGCGGGCAAACGATTTGGGTCGGACCGGGTCGGGTCTGGACAGACCTGATCCGGATCCATCAGGATTTTAAAAAAAATTCTCATTTTTGCCGCCCGCGTTAAGTTGTGATTTTTCGGACCGGGTCGGGTCTCGTTGGACCCAACCCGTATCCATTTGGTTTAAGTTTTTTAAACCAGTTCATTAAGTTCAGAACCGATTCGGTTCGATTCAGACTTTTAGAACCGGTTCGGACTTTTTTAGAACCGGTTCGGACTTTTGGGGACCGATTCTGGCATTTTCAGACCAGTTCAGTGGCATTTCAGACCGGTTCATTCAGTTTTAAAACCGATTCGGGCATTTCAAAACCGATTCAGTTGATTTTCGAACCGATTCAAAGATTTTCAAACCGATTTATTCAGTTTTCAAGTCAATTTTAGCCTTCTTCAAACCGGTTAAGTGGGTTTTGGAACCGATACGGTCTATTTTTGACCGGTTCGTCCAATTTTTAGACCGGTTCAACACCGTTTAGGGCTATGTTGGTGTTTTAGTCGTGGTTTAAGACCGATACGGGTCATTTTAAGGCTGATTCAGTGGTTCTTGACCCACTTAAACACACTTGTGGTACCGGTTCATAAAATTTTGGACTTTTTTGGGTTCATTTCATTGAATCATTTGGTTTTAGATTCAATGAATGACAAATTTTGTAAATAAATTTTAATTCATGTATTATGTTTTGCATGTTTTAAATTTGTGGATGTACTTTAGATGATTGTTTGGATTTTGAATTTGATCTTTGGCCATGTCTGTTGTTTGAAATGAGTAAGTTTGTACTTATATGTCGCCAAAGTGACCTCTATTGTACGAATTTGTCTGTTTTGAACAATGGATGATAGTATACTTAATCCATGCGGGCAATGATCAGCCTAAAGGAGGATTGTTGCTTGGTCAGGTTTAAGTATACAGGACAATGAATATGTGATAATTTTTTAGGTTTCCATGTGAATAGCGAGTCAATCCAAAGATAGGCTCGTTGTTTGACAGAGTTAATTATCTATATTCATTGTTGACCAAGAATACCACTTGCAGTTAGTATTTCAATCCAAAGATTGGATATTAGCGTTGCACCGGTACCTTGTGATGGGTTTTGGGCCATTGTATTAAATTCATTTATATTTGTCTTTGTACATGTATTGATTGTGAGCATGCTTTGGTTTGTTTTTTGTATAGTGAGTTCTGCTTATATGATATTTGCAAATTTTGAGTATTATTCCTGAGTTAAATGATTCGATTTTTTTAAGAAAAGAAAGACTATTAAGGACCAGTCATCCATTTAGAAACAAAATAAACATAAGGAAAGCCAATTAGGCTGCTTCTTTTGTAAGGGTGAAGGTCATATGAAGGAGGATTGTACTATCACGCATGGCGTGAAATGAATGGTACATTTCTCATTTTGGTTTGTTCTGAGGTTAATTTAACTTCAGTACCCAGAAACACTTCGTGGGTAGAGTTGGTGTTACCACTCACATAGTGTCTATGCAAGGCTGCCTAAATTGTCGAACGCCAAATGATGCTGAAAGATTCATCTATGTGGGCGATGACAAGAAGGCGAAGGTTGAAGCCATAGCAGATTTTCGGTTATTGTTAAAGACTGGTAGTTATTTAAATTTGATAGAAACTTATGTGGTATCGTCTTTTAGACGAATTTGGTTTCTATTTCCTCGTTGGACAAATTTGGTTATTATTGTTCATTTGGAGGAAGTAGATTTAAGTTGTTTCTGCATTCAAATTTGAATTTCACTAGTTCTTTGTGTAGTAGTGATTACCTCTATTTGCTTGATACGGTTGCTTCATATCATGAAACCTTGCATGTTATGTCTAGTGGTACTGAAAGAAAATTAGCCAATGAGAATTCTATATTGTTATGGCATAGGCGCTTAGGTATCTCTGAAAAGAGAATAAAAGGCTTATGTCGAAATGAATTCTTAAGTCTCTTGATTTTGCAGACTTTAACGTTTGCATGGGATGTATAAAGGGAATATGAACAAACATTAAGGGGTTATAAGTTTTATAATCCATCCAGTAAGTCTTTCTTTAATACGGGAAATGCCCATTTCTTTGAGGATATTGAGTTTGGGGGAGGTGATCAGGTTAGAACCATTGCCTTTGAAGAGGGACCTGAGTCCACTCTATTCAGAAGAAGGCAATGATCTCGATCTCCCTACTGAAGAACAAACTCAACAAACTCAAGAAAATCAAGTAGAGTTGCCACTGAGGAGATCCACTAGAGAGAGGAGAAATACAATTTCAAATGATTTTGTCTATCTCCAAGAGCATGATGTTGATATGGGCTTAATGGAGGATGATCATGTCAACCTCCAGCAAGCAATAAAGAGTTCTAAATCTCTTGAGTGGATGGATGCCATGAATGAGGAAATAAAGTTCATGATGGATAATGACTTATGGGAAGTTGTTCCCTTGCCCGAAGATGTGAAACCCATTGGTTGTAAATAAATATTTAAAACCAAGAGGGATTCGTTAGGAAACATCAAAAGGTATAAGACACGTCTTGTTGCAAAGAGCTTTACTCAAAAGGAAGGCATTGATTATACAGAGACTTTCTCTCCTGTTTTGTTGAAAGACTCTTTCAGGACTATAATGACACTTGTAGCTCATTTTGACTTAGAGCTGCATCAGATGGATGTTAAGAGAACGTTTCTAAATGGAGACATTGATGAAACGATATATATGGTGCAACCAAAAAACTTTGTTTTAGGTGATGCAAAGAAAATGGTCTGCAAACTCAAGAAATTCATCTATGGGCTAAAGCAAGCTTCCCTACAGTGGTATTACAAATTTCATCAAGTTGTAGTTTCATTTGGCTTTGAAACTAATATGGTTGATGAATGTGTATACCAAAAGTTCAGTGGGTGTAAATTTATCTTTCTGATTTATATGTCGTTGATATATTGCTGGCAAGTAATGATGTGGGCATATTGCATGAAACTATGAAATTTTGTCAACAAAGTTTGACATGAAGGATCTTGGTTGTGCATCTTTTGTATTGGGGATCCAAATATTTCAAGATCGTTCTCGGGGTATTCTTGGATTATCACAAAAGGCCTACATTGATAAGGTGCTTCAGCGATATGACATGAAAAGTTGTAAGCCAGGAGATACTCCAGTTGCTAAAGGAGACAAGTTTAGTCTCAAACAGTGCCCCAAAAGTGAAATCGAATCTAAGGAAATGGAAAGGATTCCCTATTCGTCTGTTGTGGGCATTCTCATGTATGCTCAGGTTTGTACTCATCTGGATATTGCATTTATCGTTGGAATGTTAGGCAGATACTTAAGTGATCCTGGTATGGATCATTTGAAAGCAGCCAAAACAGTTTTGAGATACTTACAAAGAACATAAGATTTTATGCTCACATACAGGAAGTCAGACCAGTGGGAGATCATTGGGTATTCAAATTCTGACTTTGCTGGGTGCCAAGACAGTAGCATAGTATGTTACAAGGCATCCAATTAGGTTTTATGATTGCAGAATTTTGTCACGGGGCTGCGCATTGTGAGTGGTATAGAAATGCCACTATGGTTGTTGTGTGACAATAATTCAGCAGTTATGTACTCTAATAACAGCCGTTTGTCAAAGTCATAGCACATCAACATTAAGTTTTTTGGCTGTTAAAGAGAGAATACAGAATGGTCAGGTGTCTTTAGAGCATATTGGGACAAACTCCATTATTGCGGATCCGCTTACCAAGGGTTTAACACATAAGGTCTTTCACGAACATGTTGTTCATATGGGGGTGTTATCCTTGGATGATGTGCAGGTTTAGTGGGAGTTTGTATTTTGTTTGCTCTTATGTATGGACACATATTCAGTTTTTCTGCAGAATAAAGTTTAAAGTTCTTTGGTTCCATTCTGTGCTTATGTGTTTGTGTTTTGATCTCCATAAAGTTTTAAAGTTGGACCAGTTGAGAATAGACATGTTGTAATCACATTACATGTAATTCTCATGCTATACATCCATATCAGATCTATGTCATTGATTATGTTTAACATTTGTGATCATTGAAGGTTTAGCTAATTTGATTATAGCGAAAGCCGCTTTGGTTCTATGTTGATATGGTCATGGACGAGATTGGTAAAAATGACATTTAATAAGATAGCAATTATGAGCTCCTAAGATTATGTGTAATGTCTGAATGTATAAAGACATATTTGGCCCAAGTGGGAGATTGTAAGATCATTTGGTGGGCCGGCATATGTCTATGAGGAATTTCAGACATTATGACTATCTTAAAGTAAATATCCGCTTAAGTGATTGCATTTTGGGATATTACGTCATTTTAAATGGCATGGGGTAATTTTGAAATGTATAGATACCGGTACGCAATTACGGACTCTTTGATGGGTGGAATCCGTAATTGTTCTCATTATAAAATGGTAGTGGTCCCCGGGGTCGTGCAATGGTTGCCTGAAACGTTGGTTTCTAGGGTTTTCCTCTTCCCCATCTGAGAGAGACCTCAAGTGCGCCACACGTACTCTGGAAGATCCTACCGCGATCTGCTTTCCGTGCGCTTCAGATGGAATCAGGTACGCTTCCGCTTTAAGTTTGAGATTTTGTTTAATTCAATGATTTAGCATGAGCATGATCCTGTTTAGGGCATATACGTTTTGGTTTTGTGTATGTGGGGAGAAATCCCAACATCCACCACCTGGCAGGAGACTGAACCTTACACCCAACTCATATTTCCTTTATGTTTCAAGGTGCCACTCCTGCCATGCTTTAACTTGCATTTTTTTGAAGCATGGAGGGTTAATATCATGAATATTTGAAACTAAAACCAACTGCCGACTTGCCTCCACCCCAACCGTTGCGTCAACCCCCTTCAGAATTACAGATGCCCTACTAAGAAAATGACAAAGTTGCCTTTCCAATTGAGGGAGGAAGAAATATTTTTTGGAGAGAGACAAGGGGGATGGAGAGGTAAAGATCCTTCATAAATTATACTTTTTTCTGATTTTCATTAAGATTTATTGATAAGGTAGCATTGTTACTATCATATTTGTAAACTAAATTTGATTCATATATGGATCTAATAGGATATTTATGTATATCTGAATACGAAATTGAATCTTGTCATTTCTGAATAATCTGAATCTGATACCTTAATCAGATATTAAATTCGGTTTCATATATGATTTTTTTGGAACGACTCAATTAGACATCTCATCCATATCAGATATATTGACAATCCTACCAACCAGTAGCCCCACATTTAAAATTTAAAATGTTAAAAGCAATAGTTGAAATACAAAAAACACCACTCCATTAAATTTATTTTAGTTAAAAAAACAAAGGAGATGGATCGTCATTGTGAGGCGAGTGAGTCAAAAGCCTCAACCCTTGATTGTCTCCAATTTTGATTATGCATTCTCATTTTACAGGCTCCATGAAGTGCATCACTATATGGCCGATGCATATATACTTAAGTTGTCGTTCACATATTATGAAACTATGTCATTCCAGCATAATTGGATGGTCCTGCTGTTATAATGATTACTTGCTTAAACAGCTTTAAGTTTACATTTATATTTTGTAACTGTGTAGCCAGCAGCGGAGCCACATGGTGGCTAAGTTGCCCACACCATCCTCACAAACTTTACTTACTTTTATGTTAATAATTTTTTATATTTAGTTGTTTATATATATAAGCGACCCTTAAAATACTAAAATTATTGAACTAGTACACCCAGCAGCCAAAATTTTTGCCTCTTAATGTGTGCAGTTGCCCACACCATCCTCACAAACTTTACTTACTTTTATGTTAATAATTTTTTATATTTAGTTGTTTATATATATAAGTGACCCTTAAAATACTAAAATTATTGAACTAGTACACCCAGCAGCCAAAATTTCTGCCTCTAATTACTTTGGGAAAGCATCACTGTCATTGGTCACTATTCATACTCATGCTTGACATTTATACGTAGATTGCCGTGGATTCAGTAAAGAGGGCTCAAGATGGTCCAAAGGGCACCTATACCGCGCAAAGGCTATATATAAAAACAAAAATATCGAAGCTATCTTGGAGGAAAATGGGCATCGAATAGGAGTTGAGAGTAGAGCAGTAAAAAACGACAAGATTAGAGAAGGATTATTAAATTAAAGATGATTATTAAAGAGTACAGCTTCTGTCTTCACACTTCCCATGCCTCTTATCTATCATGTTTCAATGCACCAATTTGACGTTTTGGCGCCCTTTTAAAGACCCCTTTTAACTCATCCATCATTATTGCCCACCAAGCAAGCACCGCTTCGATGCCTACGCCGTTGACGTTGTACCTACTTTCCATCCGCTTCATTTAATTTGCTACCATGTCCAATTACTTGTACACTTCAATTGTATGCTCTGCATCTCTGCTTTTTGCATCTCTGCTTTTTACCTCTTGATCTGTTTCCTCGTTTTCCTTTTTCCTGCTCAGTTCGATTAAATCATGTTCCAGAAAATCGGATTTGATTTGGTCTGACAGTAAACACACATAACAAACTCAAATGAATTGGCAGTTTGCTTACTCTTTTTCTTTTTAGCAGTATGTGAGATCTTTTGGGGGAACCTGGACTTGATTATGTTTAATTTGAGCTTGATCAAATTAACATGAATCTCCCACTCGAGAAAACCCAGTTTTGCTTCTAAAGTTGAGTCAAAGAAACTCGGAACAGTGATGGTAAAATTTTTAAAACTGCTAGGAAGCACATAACCATCACAAGAAGTAGACATGTCATCCCTTGTAAATGCACAGCAAACCGTGATTATACAACGCAAAACGTCACTGTAGATGATCAGCACCGACGGTTAGACGAAAGGTTAGTGAACCTTTCTAAAACCGCAGCATCCGTAACTGGTCTGTCTGATGCTTTCCGTCAGTAAAATCATCACTCACGGTAAAACCCGGTATAAACGTTCGCGAGATGTAACCTTTCTTGCTCAACAGCCGGGCATATTTGACTCGGCCGTAGGGCATCTTAAATTAATAATAGCAGCGAATGAAAAAATAAAGTATGTCATTAACGAACTTGACTTCCCATTCCCAAGAAATTTAGCAATGAAATTTGACAAGTTCTGTCCCAAGTTCACAATTTCCATTTTTGAAAAATATTGAAATATTTAAAAATATATCTTTATAAGCGGAGACATGTCAGCCTTGAATCGGCAACTGTATCGATTCAGATTCACCAATTCAAGCCTATTTTGGTAACACTCTCCTTGCAATCGCCTCCTTGGAGACATAAGATAAAAATGGAATACTCTCCTTGCAATCGGCTCGTCTATTAAATTATCCAGATTCGACGGGTCAGGACAACGTAATTCAGACAAGGTATTGTTAAGTATATTCATTTGAAAGAAAAACAATATATAACTCGTCATTTAAATGTAAAAAGGTAGAATAATGAACCAATTACTTGCGCACTTCAAGAATAAGTTAAATTAACATCAAACAAAACTTTGACCAAGTTAGATTTTGCTCACGCATTAATCAAAACCATAATCCTACTTTTTGTTTGCAGATTTCAACATGTATTGAGTTCCAAGTATGAATATATTCATGAATAACGATTACTCTAGAGAAACAATCAGTATTGCCAAGATAACTCTAGCCTCAAATTTTGGCCAAGGCATGCAAGGTTTCGGCCAGTAACATTGGTTTTGAAAGAGAGTTTCAGATAAAACTAATCACATCCCCCTAGTAGGTTGACCAGCTGGTAGGGGGCCAAGTCGAGCCGAGCAACATGTTCACTTGGTTATTTTTCACCATTGATCTTTTTCCTGAAACTATGATTCTTGGAGTGTTGGACACAAATAAATTCAGATTAATGAAACACAATTTTTTTATTTTCTTAGCCATTTGCATTAGCATTAATTTTGAGTTATGGATGATGCCATTAGCATGAGGTACACATATCCCATTTGAGCAACCAACTATACCTTACAGTGATGATATGTCTACCCTACTTAACTAATTAGATTCATGTTGAAGCTTCAGTCTGAGAAATAAGGTTAGCTAGCTTGGCTAACATTAATGGAAAAGCAACTAATAACTTTTTCTTGAAGAACACAACATTGAGATGCATTTCTAGTTATGGTGAAAACAGCTACTCGTATAATTTAAGCAAACATTTTTTGATCCATTAGCTTGGTTACCAAGTTTCTTTCTTACTTCATGCAAGAGGTGAGAGCTTATTCAAGAAGCATAATATATTGAATGGTTGAAGTACTTCAGTTAGGTGAATTTGAAACAGGATGAGGATTAAATCAAGAAATGAGTTTTAAACGACTTGGTGATACTTGTTGGTCTTCTTAATATGATGCTACACTTAGTTTAATGGACATGTATCCTTCTGTAATTGAGGCATTAGAGTTTGTTATAGACAACACAAATCCATGAAAACTTGAAGCAGTTGAATTGTTACATAAATTACAAGATTTTGATGTTGTGTTTGTTTACATTTGACGGATAAAGTTTTGGAAAAAATGAAATTCTTTTACAAGCACTTCAATGTAAAGATCAAGATATTATTAACACTATGAATCTAGTTGCAAGAATAAAACAATGCCTTCAATAATTGAAAAATGATGGTTGGAAGTCCCTTATAAACAAAATTTCTATATTTTGCAAAAAAATTGACATTGCAATATCTAGGCTAGATGACATATACACACCTCAAGGACAACTAATTACATCATTATTTTGTTGAGGTGTTCTAAGCTATCATTCATCTGCAAATTCAAAAACTAAATAATTGTATCATTTAAGACAAATAGAGAGATTCTCTTTTTAGTGGCATGTTTAAACTCAGAGAATTCATTTGCTTCTTTTGATGTAATTAAGTTGCTTTAGTTACTTACATCAAAAGTGATACGATTGAAAGTATTACTGATGAAGCAATTATGTATTATTTCCAAAATTTGAGGAGCTTGTGGTGTCATCAAATGTACATTTTCATGATTGTAGTTTTTGTTTTGCTTTTTGTGAAGAATAGTTATTTGATTTTTTTTTTTGCCAATTGTAAATTTGTATACAACTATAGTTGTTTCATTTGTTTTTTGGAGTCAATTGTAAATCTACATGGCTATAATTAATTGAATCATTTTTTGAAGCCAATTGTAAACAACTATAGTTATTTACTTTGTTTTTAAAGGCAATTGAAAATATGATCGTTATATATTTAGTGCCTCATAGAAAAAAAATTGCTGCCTCTGCCTATGAACAATGGTATTTCGTTCTATTGTCAAGTGCTATGTCACCAAAGCATCCCAAGATCCAGCAATGCAAAGAGATCACACCTTATGGCTCTCTTGGGTGGGGGAGGAACCAGAAAATTTTTACTAAATGGCACTAAGCGTGAAATTTTAAATTTTAAGAAGCATCAACATGCAAACAAAAAAAAATTGTTCAAAAACATCAACAAGATTTTTTTTTTTTTGGGGGGGGGGGGGGGGGGGAGGAGAGGGGGTCAGTGTAGACAATTGCCTACATGTAACCCACAACTTCCTTTACCTCTACTCCTAGAACTTGCTCTATGAAATGGTTGAAGGGAAACCCTTTTCTTATGAAATTATCACTAAGGTTCGTGTCATAAGAAAGGGGCCTCCTTTCAAACCGTACGGAACCATAACATGCAAATGGCTGACTAGAAAAGGTGTCATGGTCTTATGTTGGAATAGTTTGTGTTTTGGATAAAAAATGACATGGGAAAATTGAGAAAAGCTGACAAGCAGGGATGGAATCTGATGTGGGTTTCGTGTGGGCAATTGCTCACTCAGTTTCTAAAAAAATCTTATTTTTGTGTTGTATTTCTTTGCAATTTGTTTTGTTTATATATTCATGCTTTTTAAATTTTTATTTGTGTTTGTGTTTTCATTCAGAGGGATTTTTTTGTCATTTCAACTTCCGAAAGCACACACTCATTTTAAGGTTGAACTTACAACTAGGATGCCAACTGATTGGATTCAGTTCATATATATCTTTAATCGTATTTGTTTTTCTGTTATTCACATATTCGAATTTGAATACGAATAAAGAAAAGTTATATTTGAGTTTGAATCCAAAATTTGATTTTAGAATTCAAATCTTATTTATATATTCATATTTGAATTTTGAACCGGATTTGGCTAATTTTCAAATGTTAGAGCATTAGATACAGGATATTTGTTTAAAAATGATCTAATATGAATCCATATCCTAATCTGATCGGATATTTATGTATATCTGAATTTGAATTCAATCTGATGTCATCTTTTAAATTCAAATCTGACCCAATTTCTTCATTGGATATTTTTTTTTTGGTATCTGATTTTTTTTGAGCTAGTTGGTCCGATATCCAATTCAAATAGGATATATTGACTTCTTTCTTGGGCTATAAAGGTCATTGACTCAAGTTGTAGTTGTGCATATAAATCTAAAAACTTACAAGAAAGACAGTAATACTAATATTATGGTGTTTATGATGGTGTGGATTATTCATAAAACAGAAACTGACATCTCTACTACTGACCTTTTTTTTTAGATCTTGGATTTTACGTATTATCCTATTATGTATGATTTAGGACATACGGGTAAAGTGCTCACAAGCATCTAACTAGAGATATGTTGTATCACATGTCCCTAGCCCAACCGGCTATACTATGCATTGAGACTCGTACACAGGTTCATAACTCAAATTGAATAGGTAAGGAAATTAAACAGCCAAATGCATTACCGATCATGTTAACTGTAATGGCCCCTAACAACTGATCATGCCTTATGCGTTTGACAACGTCAAGATACTCCTATTAGTTAAATGGAAAACTACCCTTATAAGAGCGAAATTGGAATCCAAAAAATGTCAACCCTTTAAAATTATAAAAAAGCCCGTCTAGCAAAAAATGGGAGAGATGTCTTCTCATGGTGGTGACATAACATCAAAAGCACTCTAATGACTCAACTAAAAGAAATGTCTTCTCATGTTGGCTGACCACCTTTTTGTTATAGTTGGACTTGATGTCTATAATTTTTTTTTACAAAGTCATGTTGTATGTCTTTAGTTAATCTATAAAAGGATGTGATATTAATATTGGTGACAAAAAATTATGGACCTTAGGTTAAAGGAGTTGAATATTCCTAAAAAGCTCATTGTTAGGCCCTTTGGGGTCTCGCGTTCACAAATGAAACTGGTTATGTGCACAAAAGGGAGCCCTCTTACTAAGAAGAAAGAAAAATATGTGAAAAACTTAAAAGTCAAAAAGTATATTTCATTATAAAGATTCTTAAAATACCCCATCCCCCCCACTCATAGTTTTTCTAGCACATTGTTCGAAAAGGTCAAAGAACAATTGAAAAGTATAAACACTTTCACAAAAATAGAGATAATAAAAATTAGCAACTAAATAATAATACTACCTTAATATTGATATTTTAGTGGAAAATCAGAAGTTAAAAGTAATATATATTATGAATCTTCCACTCTTAGATGAAGCTCTTAATTCCTTCCCTTTATAAGGCCTTGAATTCATTCTTACATCAAATTCAAAATGAGTCGATTCATATTGGATTGGTGATTCTGCCCAATTTTAACAACATACGAACAGATCCCTTGCTTTGTTTCTCTCTCCGCATCTGCCAAATTCCATCCATTTGATGATTGAAACAATCACCTTTTTCATAGTTTTGAGTTTTTTGTTGTTGTAGCAAGCTGCATATGATTTACATCAACCTGATGTTCGAAACGAATGTTTGGCCTTGCCAAAGTCCCATTTTTAAAAAAAATGATATATGAAAATTTAACTATTTCAGCTAGTTATGATTGAGACCCATCAATTTTTAAACAAACTAACATATTATGATGCAAGAATGTTTTATGCTTTGTTTGGTCTCTCTTTTTGCAACTAAACAAATTTTTTACTTCACTTTCCTTTCCCTCTTTTTAATTAGTGAACCAAACAAAGGATTGATTGTTCAATCCTTCCCTTTCCCTCCATTTCCCTCCATCCAAACAGGGCGTTAAACTTTCTACTAATTCACTTTCAATTCTGATGGAATTCCATTCATAGATCAAAGCAATTGTGGAAACCAATTATCCTCCACCATTCTTTTCTACCATAAACACATAATCTTATTATTAGTGAAGTGATGTTTGAATTGTCCATCAATTAAGCAAAAAACGCTTTGTCCAGACATCATTGCCCATGCAAACGTTGCACAAAAAATGTAATGAACAAATTATATACTAGTTTGATATTATACAAAATGTTTTAGACAACGTATTATATTCTGTCCTTGTGTTTTGGAACCAAATAGTATCTTAGATATTAAAAACACTAACCTGCAGGCCGCTAATATTTTCCTCTTTTTGTTTAAAATATGTGTCTGTAGTAGGTGATGATCTCTCTGATGCCATGTAGTGTTTTTTCTCCTTTTTCATCTTATTCTCAACACTAATCTTTGATTTCTCTCAATCTTAGTGACATTTTCTTTATTTTTTTCTGTTTGATTTATATCATCCTAGCAAATTTTGTCTTCGGAGTTTATTTTTCTCTCAATTTTGCTGGATGTTTAATGTTGAATGTACGTTCACCAAATTTAGTAAAATTTGTGTGTGTGAGAGAGAGAACAGCTGCCCGATGGGAAAGCGAGCAAGAAAGAAACAAGAGAAGGAAACCCTGGATGGTCCTCTCCACCTTTTCCCCGTTAAAGCATTTCTTAGTAGGCAGTACTTAGCAGGCGCTGTCACTTAAGCGAGAAAAATTAACAAAAATAATAATAAAGTCCTCACAATCAGTCCCTTCAATCACAGAATTTAATCAGCTGGGCACACTCAAATTAGGGTGAGCCATATGGCATTTGTTTTGATCTACTTGAGATTTGATGGTTTTTCTTTTCAAATTTTATAATGAGTTATTTTTTTAAAAAGCATATTCAAATGATTTATACGAAAGCATATTCAAATGGATATGTTAAATAAATTTACTTCAATTTGAGATCAACTTATAGAATACTCATGTGTCTAATACAAAACAGGAGATCCTCTAATACAAAACAGGAGAAAAGGAAAGGGTGGTTCTCTTAATGGGAATGGGATGAAACACTCTTAGTGGGAACACTCTTCATACGCTAGACATCTTAGAGATGGTGTTCTTATTCTAGGCGGTAGGAAGAAAGTTGTCGCTCTATGAATATTTTAGTATGGCGGCACCTTAATAGCGGTTTCTTTGGTGCATACTTGTTGCATGCACAGAGGTGTACTTGCAACTCAATCTCCTAATGCCTAGCCTGGTTCTTCTCTTTAACTAAAGAAAAAGTTCACAATTAGAATTCTAAGTTTCCTTGGAAAACAAGTCAGAGCTCATACAAAGTAGAAAAGGTTTGTTCATGAACTATTCTGCACTGTTGTCTAAAATTTCTGACCAAAAAAAAATTCCAAAAAAAAAAAAAAAGTCAACCTCCTGTCAAACGCCCCTTAGGATTCAAAAGTCCCATTCCTCTCTGTAAAAAAGAAAAGGGAAAGACAATAATCTAAAACCCAATATAGAGAGTGATAGTTCCCACTTCGCAGCATCCCATCTTGAATGATAAAATCTGAATTTGGGCTTGAATAATAAGATTTAGATCTGAAGATTGTTTCTTTCTATACAAACATTTGGNGTAGAAGCATTAGATAGGCAAACACTAATCGAATCTGAATTGGCCAACAAGATTGCTTCCCGGATTTCTGTAGTGTTGGCATCAGAGATGACAACTGTTGACCAGTGAGTTGGCCCAATTGAGATGTCAAACTTTGGAAAGACACTACTACTGTCAAAAAGCCCATACAGAAAAGTCGCTCTTACAAGATACCGAATTCCAGATGTAACACTTAATCTATAACAATACTTTCTTTCATCTGGAGGGAAATGTCTGAGTGTTTGATACTGCTTCCGGCTCTCACCTGCCACAGAAATATTTGCTATTTCACCATAGCTAAAGTTATTATCTGAAATCCATTCAAGCCCAATTTCATCAGTATAGTTTTCTGTTCCACCACAATCTATGCTTATAAAGCCTGTCCAAGATCAAGCGGACAACATGTTAAAAACAGACTTGCATTTTAACATGTTGTCCACTTAATCTTGGACAGGGTTTATAAGCATAGATTGTGGTGGAACAGAAAACTATACTGATGAAATTGGGCTTGAATGGATTTCAGATAATAACTTTAGCTATGGTGAAATAGCAAATATTTCTGTGGCAGGTGAGAGCCGGAAGCAGTATCAAACACTCAGACATTTCCCTCCAGATGAAAGAAAGTATTGTTATAGATTAAGTGTTACATCTAGAATTCGGTATCTTGTAAGAGAGACTTTTCTGTATGGGCTTTTTGACAGTAGTAGTGTCTTTCCAAAGTTTGACATCTCAATTGGGCCAACTCACTGGTCAACAGTTGTCATCTCTGATGCCAACACTACAGAAATCCGGGAAGCAATCTTGTTGGCGAATTCAGATTCGATTAGTGTTTGCCTATCTAATGCTTCTACTGGAGTTCCATTCATCTCTACGCTAGAGCTTCGGCAGTTTAATGATTCAATGTACTATACCAACTTTGAAACTCGGTATTTTCTTAGTGTTTCAGCAAGAATTAATTTTGGGACTGATGACACAACACCTGTCAAGTAAACTTAATTTTCAGTCGCCATTTTTTGAAGGATTCATTTTTCATTCGTCATGCATTTGCCTCTTAAGAGTGGTTTATTTAATCTTTCCCTGCAAAACTATTTTTGACTCAGATGGTTACATGTTCATTTTCCTATAGCTGAACAATAAATATTGAATATGAATGTGTGGCATATGGTTCTACCAGTTTTGTGATAAGAACATATGTTAATTTGATTTCTTTGCCTTATAAGTGATAGTTGAGAAATTTTTGTAGATCTTTCTATGATCTTCTAGACTTCTGTTGTCCCACAGTAGCCTGTTTTATGCTTGGAACTCTTTGTACCTATAGATAGCATCATTGTCACAAAAAACGTGTACGGGTATTATACGGCGAAAAATTTCTCGGGTATAATACGGAAAAATTTCTCATCCACAACTCAATGCACTAGAGGTCAATAATCACATTTTTTCATGACTCAACTTTATAAAGCTACTCTTAATAAGATCATTAGGTAATTTGCCACCTCTCTTGCTTCGTCTTCTTCTTATTCTTCTTCTTTTTAAGTGCTGTCTGCAAAAGCCAGTAGTTGGGTTTTCTTTTGCTTTTTCCCTTAAGCAAAGATGTCGGTCTTCACGTATTTTCTTTTGTTTTTGCAGGCTAGAAAGTGGAAGTGTTTATTCCTCAGCTCCAAAGCAAAGCAGTCCGACTCTGCCTCTTTTATCTTTTTGTCGGGGTACGAAAAGAGTTCCACTCGTTCCAAATGTTTGTATAGAAAGAAACAATCTTCAGATCTAAATCTTATTATTCAAGCCCAAATTCAGATTTTATCATTCAAGATGGGATGCTGCGAAGTGGGAACTATCACTCTCTATATTGGGTTTTAGATTATTGTCTTTCCCTTTTCTTTTTTACAGAGAGGAATGGGACTTTTGAATCCTAAGGGGCGTTTGACAGGCGGTTGACTTTTTTTTTTTTGGAATTTTTTTTCTGGTCAGAAATTTTAGACAACAGTGCAGAATAGTTCATGAACAAACCTTTTCTACTTTGTATGAGCTCTGACTTGTTTTCCAAGGAAACTTAGAATTCTAATTGTGAACTTTTTCTTTAGTTAAAGAGAAGAACCAGGCTAGGCATTAGGAGATTGAGTTGCAAGTACACCTCTGTGCATGCAACAAGTATGCATCAAAGAAACCGCTATTAGGGTGCCGCCATACTAAAATATTCATAGAGCGACAACTTTCTTCCTACCACCTAGAATAAGAACACCATCTCTAAGATGTCTAGCGTAAGAAGAGTGTTCCCACTAAGAGTGTTTCATCCCATTCCCGTTAAGAGAACCACTCTTTCCTTTTCTCCTGTTTTGTATTAGAGGATCTCCTGTTTCGTATTAGACACATGAGTATTCTATAAGTTGATCTCAAATTGAAGTAAATTTATTTAACATATAAACAAGTGTCACATAAAGCTACTCCAAAATCACGTAAGAACAGCCTGGCCCTAAGAAGCCCCAACATGCTTTATACGAAAGCATATTCAAATGCTCTTTCCTTTGTCTCTTCTCTTCGAAGATGTCTAATACCAAATGCCTCCTCCATCTTTCTAAATGAATGAAAGCGAGTGTATCACCAAAGTTTTGCAGAACTTATTTCAAATGAAGTGCGAGTTGGAATTAATGTGTTTAATTTTTATTGCAGGTGATTTCTCGGGCACTGCAAGCTGTGTGACAAAGTTCACCATGCACACTTAGTGATTGTTATTTTATTGTTCTGCAATGAAAAATGGTCGGATTCAAAATCAGAGGAAGAGGTTTTAATCTTGAATTCACGGTTTTCAAATGTTGAAGATTTCAAATCCAAGGCTACCAAACGCTCCTTCAAATGCTTGATATATGCTTGATCTCTTAGAGGTACGTAACGAGGTACTATGCAATGAAACACGTCCTAGCATGCCGCACGCCACCATTTCTTTTTAGGGCAACCCTAACTACGAGATTTGGATAATCACTATACCATTTTGAATCGCTATGTTAAAAAAAAAATGAATTGCTTAATAAATTTTAAAAATTGTGTATTTTACTATTGTTATTTTTAAAAGTAAAAGAATAACTCATTATAATTTTAAAACACCCATCAAATCTCAAGTAGATTGATTCATTGAATCAATTTTTTTTTTTAATTTTTCTGGTTTATATGACAACACCTTCTAAGTACAGCCCAGTAAGGAAATGCTTTCACAGGAAAAGGTGGGGAGGATCATCCTGTCTTTCCTCCACTTCTTTCTTTCTTCCTCGCTTTCACACCGGGCAGCTGTTCTCTCTCTCACACACACACACTCAGAGAGCAACTTATTCTAGGCCGGACCTCTATTCTTGGCCTGGTTGTGGCACTTCTGTGCCAAGAGAGTTTTCTCTCCTTTATTGCCTCATTCTCAATCTCCCACCTCTTGCTGTGGCTTATATGCTCAAGTACTGTGAGAACACTTATATAAATAAATAATATATATATATATATATATATATATATATATATATATATATATATATATATATATATATATATATATAGAGAGAGAGAGAGAGAGAGAGAGAGAGACTGCATTAGGGTTTCAGGAAATTGAATTTGGGTATATTAATTGATCGAATATTATCCTTGGGCATTTAGGGCAGATGCCCTACCACCGAGGCAAAAAGCAAAAACAAATCAAATCTAAAGAAGAGAATTCAAAAAAAGCATTAAGATATTGGAAAAAGATTATACCAAATAAAAAATAAAAAATCTTATGCAAGAAAAAATAAATAAATCAAGGGAAAAAATAAAAAGAAGAAAGGAAAGAGAGAGGGAAATACCTACTGTGGTATCTCCTGAAGTCTGCGAATTACTTAGTCTCAAGAAAACTTTGCTTAGAAGAGAATGACTCATCACTAGTTTTTGAAAAAAAAAAAAAAACATATATAAACCTTTAAAGCTTAACCTAAAACGGACCTAATGTGAACAAATTTTCGCCAACATGCTCTTTTTCTGCCAAGAAGTAGGGTTTTCCCAACTCTAGCACAAAAGCTTTTAGCCTTGCAATTTGGTGCCTTGGTCTCCCCCATGTCCTCTCCTTTTAAAATTGTTGAGAGGAGAGAACTTTTTCCTCATAATAGGTATAAAACTAAATTTTGTAGGAAGTCGTGCCACACACCAAATCAAGCCATTTCCTAAAATATTGACATTTTAAGGAGATTTTTTATGGGAAACATTATTTAATTGATAAAAAACGATATCACCATGAATCCGATTTCTGAATCTGAAATCTAAATCTGATATCTGGATCCAAATTTGAATAGAATAACCTAAGAATCTTGTCCATGCAAGCAATATTTTTATCAATATTAAAGATATTTATCTTGATCTTATTTTATGACTAAAAGGCGTGGTACACATTAGTTTTTGAGGATCCCAATGTGATTTAGGACGCAAAGTGCATTTGATTTTTTTGGGACAAATGCTATAATATATGTAGCCATTATTGGTTACTCGCATTTATTATGTACAGGTAAATTTAAGTATAAGTTTTCATTTCTTTAGGTTCTTTTGAGTATATACTTCTTTTGTCATTAATACCATTGATGTAAACATATTGAAAAATATGCAAGCACCAAAATTCCACCTTTACGCTTTAGAATACACCCTATATGCTTAGAACACAAAGATTTGAAACTCTGAGTTTACATATGCACACAAACTATCTCTTTCTCTCTTCTTTTTCCTTAGGTTTTTTGAGAAATTTTAAGTTATACCTATTTGCTAATACTAGTCCAATAATAAAGACCAGTGGCAGGCAAAGTGTTGTAAACTCTTAAATGTGTTTTTTTTCTCCAAACAAAGTTTTGTATGGCCCAAGTCATGCCTTTTATTGTTGTTAGCATATCAACATAAAATTGTATCATTTGCTCAATATTAAACCAAATTAATGGTGCCCTTTTGGGAATTTGAGCATAAGAAGGTGGGAAAATTTCCATCAATGAGGAAATTGCAACTCAGCAAAAAACATGACTTGGTAATTGGACCAACTTGCTGTTATGTATAATGTATTTGGAGTTCGAAAACAATCAAATCTGCATTAGGATTTGGCTGCAACTTGGATAAATAATGCACAAAAATTTGAACCTTTTTTATGTGGGCAATTTCAACTTCCAAGATAAACCATTTAAACATAGAAAAATGGAAGATGAAGAATCATTTCCTTTTCAACAAAGAAGCACCATGCTTCCATACATAATTGTCTGGAAACTGGCTTTTCCTTTCTATAAACATTAGAGCGAGTGTTTAAGGCTTGCATTTAAACCCCGTTTAATCGAACCTAAATCTAAATGCTACTAAAAATTTTCAGGGGTACGATTGAATGACAACTTAAGGTGGTATGTTGTTTTAAGGCAGGCAGTTACCGTCAAAAAATGGTTTTGGCAAACAATCAATTTTGTTCAAATGATATTTCCAAAAGAGACTGAATAATAACAAATGGACAAGTAATTAAGCTAAAAATATAGTTTTTTATTTTTTACAGTAGAGTTCAAATGATTCATCATTTCCTAGATTGACCAATTGTAGCTCGCTTATAAGTTTATGAAATATACAGAATGTTTCTTGCATATGGTTTTAGTCAAATTTATATTTAAAATAAGGACTAAACACGAATGCAAGAAGTGGAAGAGCTAAGACAGGTAATTTCAATTTTAGCATGCTTGACTCGAGGCTAAGAAGTTATATGTTGGGGCTAGAATATGCGAGTTGTTCGTGTTATCCCAAAAAGTCCAAAATGCCTTCTCAATTTAAAAAAGAGAAACCCATTTCTAAGGGCAAAATGGAATGGTGGGATGGTTATTTGTCAAAATGAATAAAAGATTCCTTTGTGTATATATATATATATATATATATATATATAGAGAGAGAGAGAGAGAGAGAGAGAGAGAGAGAGATAACCCGGTAGAAGTATACAGTAGTTTGATTTAGTACACAAGATAGACATTTTCATTTGCTTCGATAGAGAAAGTATCATGTGACTGACTATCTTTTAGTATTTAAACCAAATTGATCAGTGAGTCCATGCACTAAGGAACATGAGTACTAGCGTCAAGGTACATAGCATGCCGGGTTATTTGAAGAGGTATGTCTTTAATTTAATTCAATTTCTTTAGGCACTTTTCTTTTGTATTTTTAGTAGACGCAATAACTAAGTCGAAGTTGATTTAGATATAAGATTTTGTCATGATAGACTGACTTTCGAGAGAGCTCCTTCGGGAGATGAGGGTTCAAGCATTTGGTCTCCCAAGATGTCGTTGAAGACGGAGGCCGGCCTCCCGAGTGCAGAGCGCCTCTCTAGATCCATCTTCCAAACCTCCCAATGTACTTATAGAATCGAAAGGTTTTCACTGGAGTTGCTCGGATGCTTGATGGCTCTTTCCTTGATGTTGACGACTTCACTAAATCGTGCTCGATATACGATTATGCTTGCATCTTACTATCTGTGCTTCTTGATTTTGTTCTCATCTCCGTTATCTTTATTCTGAATGGTGATCTACTGATCTTGTTATTGAGCAAATTCTTGGATATGAGGGTACGGAGATTCAGATTCTACGCATTTTATCGCTCGATTTCTCTTGTGCTTGATGAATTCCCTATTCGCCGTCCAATGTTTGGCTGGAATTGGCCTTTCACAATGTGGAAGTTCTGTTGAACACAATGACAACTAGGAGAAAGGGCATAGAAGAGGCTTGGATATGCGATTCTGCTGGCAATGGATGGTTTTATTTAAATTGTCATGCTTTATGATCTACGAATTTAGGACAATGGACCAACGACTGTCTGAACCCCTTCCCTGAATTTTTTGTCTTCTTGTTGAGCTTTTGTCAATGATTTGTTCAGAATCGACGGTGATATGTTAATCCTATTCTTTAATCGTCTATGCTAATGAATTAGAAGAATAGTTGACATTCCACAGTGCAAGCCATTAACATGTACATGTAAAGTCGCATTCATGAATCGAAGAAGCTCCTCCCACCAATGGCTTTTTCCCTTCCTGTGCTCAATCCAATTTGTTTCCAGCCTGTTTGTGTTGATTACAAGGGAGAGAAGTTGAATCCGCTTAATGCAACTTTTTCCCCTTCATTTTCCAAACAAATATGAAATGGTAACCTCTGTTCTGATCTAAGGGACGAGGCATGGACGGTTCATTCTCAAGAATGGTCTGCTGTGGCTCCCTTCATTGTTGAGATGACATGGTCCTTAAATTACAAAACAAGCTCAATCTGTAGAGTGGCAAATTGTTGTCATATGTGGGAAATGTTTGTTCGTTAAAATCAATTTTATCAAATCTACCATATTAATTTGGTTCATGCCTTTGAAGTGCCAGGCTTCTATGGTGAATTAACAGTACAGAAAAAACCAAGGTTTTTACTGACGGACAGAAAAACATCCGTTAGTAAAAATGAATATTCACCAACGATCAAAACTTGCCATCAATAACAACCGAATATTCATTCTTCGACGATATCACAACAGTGACAGTAAAAATTCTTTTTACTGGCAGTTTGGTGATGTCGTTAGAAAAACTTTGAAGTTTACTAACGTGCCATAGAAAGACGTTGATAAAGACCTAACATGATTATAACCGACATTCTTTCGGCACCGTCAGTCATTGATGATGCACTGATGCTGGCGCAGCTGTCAGAAATGGTGGTGCTCTCTTATGTGCCATAGTTTCACTGACATGTCTTCCGTACGTCAGTAAGTATGCCCTTTTACTCCAGCATTTGTCGTTTGTCAGTAGTTTTCTAATTTTCACTTACAGTATGAAAGCCCTCGTTTCGCCCCACTGCAGTATCCACCGAAAGATCCACTTGCAGAACCATATCCACCGATGATGAGCGCACTGGCGGACCGGCCGGACCCTTGACAGGACGAACCCTCACAACTTGCGCACTGTACTGTCCTCCACCAACCGTCGTCCTTGTGTTTTGGAATCAAATTGTACCTTAGATATTGAAATACTAACGTGCAGGCTACTAATGTTTTCCTCTTCCTTTAGGCGAGCATCAAGAGTATTACATCTTATATATCACCTAGAAGAAACTAGAAGCTTCAAGCTGACCCCTCGTCCCCTTAATATACAAGGTATGGTTTGAGTAAGTCAGAGTGCTGCTCCTACCACGCTTCAACTTACACGTAGGCGGCTTTCTGTTGACAACATAGAGAGTTGATGTCTATTATGCCAACCCCCTCAACGAAAAAATCGTTAGGACATTCAACATCGAAAAATAAGATGATGATGACAAATGATGAGTTGGAGAATGGAAATGGTGAGGGCTGATGGGAAGAACAAAAGAGTGTGCGCTACAGTTATGGGAGGATGCCACCATAAGAAAGAAGGCAGGCAGGGGACACCGGTGCTTCTCTGATACAATTAAATATGCAATATGAGTCCAAGTCCAATTAATCAGATTTGAATTGTTGGGCGAGAAAGCTTGCTTTGGTTACTAACCAGATTTGAATTTGATGTAGGAAACACAGACGACAAAAGGACAAGGCCTAGACCAAAGGAGAAGTCGCGTACATGGGGTATCACGTTCCCTAACTTTTCCACGGAACTCTGTGAGCAAAATATTTATGTAATAGTAGTCTTTTACTAAAATTTACAAATTAATATTCCACTCATCTAAACTTCGTCTGAAATCTTCAACTTAAGAGCGAATGGTCAATGGATGTTTGCTAGTTTGATCCATAAGTTGGCGGAGTAACTAAAAAGCATATTGTGTCTAATATTGATTGGCAATAGAAACTCATGCTCAAAACTTTCACATGCACGTGTTTTTTGGATCCCCAGTTTCTCCTTCTCCAACTCATCTTATCTAGTCTTCTTCTTCTTTGTTGAAGGAGGGGAGAGTTCGCTCCAAAGGACACATTTTAGCTGGTCGAAAAGGCAGCCATGTAAAAGGCGCATCATTGATTTGATTTTCATGAGTGCTATTTCTATGGACTGTAAGTGGTGGGATTGCGACACTCTAGTTGACGGTTATACCATATGTACTCCACCCACATAGGGATGTCAACAGATTGAATTTGAATAGTATATACCCTTAATTGTATCCTCTTTTTCGGATATTCATATATTCAGATTCACATAGGAATAAAGAAAAGTCATACCTGAAATCCGATTTCATAATCTAAATCTGATCGGAGTCCAATTTTTATATTCATGTCAGAATCTAAATCTGAATTTTGAACTGAAGTTTGCCGATTTTCAAAATGTAAGAGCATTAGATAAAGGATATTTGTTTTAAAATAAATCTGATCTGAATCCGTATCCAAATTAGATCAGATATTTATGGATATCTGAATATGAATATGATCGAATGTCATTTCTTAAATCTGAATCGAATCCGATTTCTTAATTAGATACTAAATTTTTTTCCTATATCTAATTTTTTAGATCAGTTTGAAAACAAACTACAACATCAAGGACAAGGAGAATGGAAGGCATTCAGGCTACTTTTCTGTGCAGTAGGTTGTTAACCTGCCGCTCATTTGAAAGAAAGGAACACTTTTGAGGAAGAATAAATAATTATATATCAAGTTAACATTCAACTATTCATCCGTGTTGAAAAAACCCTCTTATAGCATTTGATAGGTCATCATCACCTGCAAGATGCTAATAATTTTGACAAAAAACAGAAAAAACATTAGTAGCCTGGAGGTAAAACACAAGGACGGAAGAACACTATGTAGAACATTTTGAACACTTCGGGCCATTATATTTCTTGTGCAATGTTTGATTCATATTGGCAATGACGATTGCAGTAAAGAGTTCTTTAGTTTATTGCTGGACAATTGGAACACCACTTTGCTTCCTAATAATATTATGAATGCCGGATTATGGTAGAAAAGGATGTGGAGGATAATTTTTAGGTCAGTTGCTTTGTTCTATAAATAGAATCTTATGAAGATTGAAAGTTAACTAGTAGAAATTTTAAATTTGTTTTGCATCATAAAATATTGTTTTATATAAAAAATTGATGGGTCTCCTCGGTCGTGACCAGTTGAAATAGAACATTCGATGTCTTAAGAGTTCAGCCAGTTTTTTGTTGAATTGCTTGAATTGGAGCTATGAATCAACCAATTCAAGCTGAATCATCCATTTTTTTCAGCTCACTTTCTTTCTTTTCTGTATAATTTTTTATGAAATTATTATAGACGCCCGATTTTCAGGTGAGCATGGCTTTCCACCACCTGGCAGAAGGTTGAAGCTTATACCTAACTCCTTATCCTTACGATACATGGCTTGCTTTTGGTGTCTCAAGGTGTCACTTCTTTCATGTTTTAACTTGCATTCTTTTGCAGCACACAGGGTTAATATCATGAATATTCAAAACTAAAACCAACTGCCGATGCCTTACTAAGAAAAAAGACAAAGTTGCCTTTCCAATTGAGGAAGGAAAAAATATTTTTTGGAGAGAGACAAGGGGGATGGAGAGGTAAAGATCCTTTGCCTGTAAGGAAGACTGGAAGATTCATAAATTATACTTTTTTCTGATTTTCATTAAAATTTATTGATAAGGTAGCATTGTTACTAGGATATTTGTAAACTAAATTTGATCCAAATACGAATCTAATAAGATATTTATGTATATCTAAATCCGAAATTGAATCTTGTCATTTCTGGATAATCTGAATCTGATATCTTAATCAGATATTAAATTATGTTTCATATATGATTTTTTTGGAATGACTCAATTAGCTATCTCATTCATATCACATAAATTGACAATCCTACCACCCAGTAGCCCCACATTTAAAATGTTAAAAACAATAGTTGAAATAGAAAAAAAAACCACTCCATTAAATTTATTTTAGTTAAAAAAAAACAAGGGAGATGGATCGTCATTGCCAGGCGAGTGAGTCAAAAGCCTCAATCCTTCACTGAAAGATGATTTTTTTTTTTGTTTGCAATCTTGGTATAGAGTCTGCAAACTATGTTTTTCTTAATAATGTGAAAAATTAAAATTTACATTTTCTACAACAGACTTTTACTTGGAGTGGCATCACTTCAAAAAAAATTTATTTCTTTAGAGGCATCAATATATAAATGAGAATTCGGAGAGAATTGGTGCAATGGACATGAAAAAATTTGGTAGACAGTCACTGCCTGTTTCAAAATATTTAGTAGTCAATATTTTATAATATTTTAAAATGGTATGGATATACAAGTTGAAACATAGTAAAAACATCAAAAGCACTAAAAATAAGCCTAGCATGTACAAAAAATGGAGGAAAGGGAAGGAGCTTCGATCTTGTTGTTGGAAGGATGAAAGATTTGTTCTATTCACCTAATATGTATATTAGCAAATAATTGAATATATTAATATAAGAGTAAAAAAATTTGGTGGGGCTGGTGTGGCAGCTGGCTATACCTACCCACATGTGGCATGTCAGTCCTCTAACCCATGGTACATAATTTTTTGTCACTGGTATTATTAAGTCTTGATCTAAGTGAACTAATAACATGTAATATGACTTCTAAAAATTCATAGAAATTAAGCCCAAGTACATGCTTTGGTGTCTAAAAGGACCATTTAATAATAGTAATATGTTATTATCGTCCAATGAATCTGCCCAAAAGAATAGGTCAGATTCACGAACCAGTATGTTACAGGATAGCATGAATCATGAGACAATAACAATATGTTACCATTTCATACGACTCGACACGGATCATGCACTAATATGTGTCACTTGGTATGTTGCTCGCACCAAATTTTCGGCATAGAGAGGAGCAACCACGAGAATCAAACCAACTAAAACTATAAAAAGAATAAATTCTCCTAGTGTTTTATTTTTTTAATGTTTTTTTTTTTTTATTTATCTGTGTCAACAATTTCAAATTTACATGCCCCTGCGACCCAGGTCCTACAGCGAAAACGTTGAGTTCTAAAATCTGCCGGGAGAAAGGTCTCCTTACCTGTATTGCCCATGAATCGAGAAGCATAGAAGGATGTGTTTATGGAAGAACGCCATTGCAATTGCTAATAATCCTGAAGGTTAACGTTCCCGAGTCTTACGGAGATATCTTAGCAAAGAAGGAACCGGTAGTGAGCTTGTGCTCTGTGCACTCTTTGTGGCACTGACGATCATAATTCAATTTAATAAAATAACTGAAAAGCCACTGCCTAGAAAATCAAAAAATAAATATTTAATAGCAAAAAGAAAAGCTCCCTTTACATTTCTTTTGATTATTATATCGCGCTACTTGAAGACCACACGGTCTTATGATATGGTTCTGGGCTTTTGGGTCTTTTGAGAGCTTTCCAATTTGATCCAGATTCCCTCCATTGTGAAGATTGCTTAATTTCCATGGGGCCATTAGCTGCTTTCTTTTCTTAGCTACGGGTGAACAACGAGTCCAGCTCGATTCGTTAAAGCTTGGTTCATGAACAAGTTTGAGCTGAGTCATTTGCTTAACGGATCGAGATCGAGTTCATCAGTCGACTCATTCAAATAATCGAGTTGAGTTCGAGCTCAATACGTAACTACCGAGTCGAGCTCGAGCCTTAATCGAACTTGTTGTGCCTTAATCAAGTCGATATGTTCAAACGAGTTTACGAGTTTGTCGAGCTTTAATCGAGTCGAGCTCGAGCTCAACACGTAACAATCTTGATATCAATGGATTGAATGTGGATCAGATATTTGATTGAATTATTTATAAAAGCTCGCATATGAAAAAAATTAATAACTGATAAAGAAATTGGATTGGACCCAAATTCAAAAAATGACATCATTGGGATTCAGATTAAATAAATATTCGATTTGAATTTAGTTTTAGTTTTAGATAAATAATCGATACCCAATATCTATATAATTTGAAATTCAGATTTTAATAAAGAATAATGCAGTTTAAATACAATTTGTGCATTTAAAAATTGGATTCAGTTTTGGTTGTGAACTTGAACGTCTGATTCAGAGTTTAAATCTAAAATATTTGAACATGGATATGGTATTAGATTTTTTTCTTTGTTCGCATTCAGATCCGAGTATATGAATGTATGATAAAATGGATAATGGTAAATGGCGCATCGGATTTAAACCCGATACATTGATATCCCTACATGAGACGCGCAATAGCTGGCCTAAGTGGTGTGTTGGTTCTTCAGCAGCACTTCAAAGGGCGTAATGCCTGGCACCAGACTGATTAAACTTGAGTTTTTGATGTTGTTGTGTCTTCGGTCCGGAATCGAATGCTTTCGGTTGTTTGTTGTTCTAAGAATCTACCCCAATCATCAGTGTCCGATCGAGACCTGATAGATCAACCGAGCATTGGCACATGGGAGTTCGAGCATTTGTAGTACTAAGACATTTGAGGCTTTATGGTAGCAACAAGACTAATGCTTAATGGGGAAAGAAAGCATCCAAACAACTTTTTCTCATCCTTAAATGAAAAACAAAATAATAAAATTTAAAATTGTAGGAGAGTGGAGTACCTAATGGGTAATTAGGTATCCGGCTCGATACTTGATCTATGGTTCAGCCAACTGAAAAGAATGAGCTGAGTGAGGCCAGCCTGGACCAGGTATTGGGGGCCCAATGCGGCCCGATACACACCTTATTTTTTATTGCATGTTTTTTCTCTCTCTCTCTCTCATCTTCCTCAAAGAGATGCTGACAATTGGCTCTCTTTTTCTCAGAAAACATATCTTCTTGTCAGGTTACCATGGCTTTATTAAAAATAATAAAATGCCAATTATATTGAATAATGATAGACAGTAGGCTGAGTATAAAACAAACAAAATTTTCTAAAATTTACATGTATATATATATTGTTTTTAATTGAGGTGGGTCCAAGACTCAAGCCGGCTCTACCTTGGCTCCACTCCTAGTAGACAGCTGGCCAGGTATTTGATAGACATGAAGTTGATGGTAGGCTAAACTTGGGAAGCCATCACCGTCTTCAGACTTGCCCGGTCCTTTGTTGAGCCTTGGGCTGGCCTGGCCCACCCCAATGCGCAACCTTCGGATCAAAGGACAAGTAGAACCAAGTAACAAGTAAAATATCTATTGATTTGAAACTTAATCACAGCTCGGTTCTCGTATCAAATTTCCTAACTGTAAGTCGCTTTGTATATGACTTACAAGGACTGGCCCATCATATTAGGAGTAAAAGCACATGTCCGCACTGTGTGGGCAATTGCCCACACACCCATAAACATTCATACCCACGTTGCATGGGCCCTTATCATGGAGAAAACTCTCTTTTTTGTTCCCACTAGAGACATGCTTGACCAGCTGGAATGGGTTGGAGTCAGAATATAGATCCATGCATGTAGTTAATCTAAGATCATCACCAATTGTGATGCAAAATATGAATTAATCAATCAGTTGTCAGCAGAAATTAAAACTTTTTCTTGTGTTGGATTATGTTACATAGCATTTAGAACTCCTAACTCAAAGAAGTAAATTGAACTTCATTGCTAAAGGACCGCTGTTGCCGCACCATCCTGGGCCAGCGGCTGGTATGTGGCCAGTCACTTGTTTGAGTGGACCATGGCCTCCCTTTAGATTTTGAAAAAACAAAATTTACGACCCATGATTTTCAAAAATTTCAATTTGGCCCCAGTAAAAATGCTGAAAAGTATTATTGTTCAGCCCCCATAAGGATCTTGAAAATACAATTCGCCCCACCTCCACCTCCCCCCCTTTAATGAAAAACTTCTTGGCATCATCCCTTTTGTGTTAATGGGTGGAACCACACATAACAACCCTAAACCACAAGCGCAAGTAGAAATTTAGTTTTTTTCCTTTTTTTTTTTTTGTTGGGGAGGCGGAGGGGGCATGGTTCAGTGTGGTGGGGTGGGCGAGGTGAATGTGGGGGCGGATGTGAGCAGGGGCGGAGCCAAGGAAAGGGCTGCATGTGCCTTAACCCCAGCTCAAAACTCTTTTTTTTTTTAAATTTACATGTAATTTTTAGAAAATTTTACTTGTTCGATATAAAAATTTTGAAAAATGATATTCCGGTCTTTGTCAAAATTTAGAAACTTTAATTCGGCTTTTTTTGTTAAAAATTTCTAGCTCCACCCTTAGATGTGAGTGTGTGGAAGGTAGAGGGGGCGCAACTCTTAGCGGTGGGATACTCCTCCTACTAACTCCAAAAAGGCACTAAGAATTGTTGTTCTTGAAGGGGTAGCTTATTCTGGCTGGTCTGCATAATACATGCCCTAACATATTGACATTTTTTCATCTTATTCTCAACATTAATCTTTGATTTATTTCCATTCCAACGGCATTGTAATTATGTTTTCTACAATGAATGTTTTAAGATTGAACGCTCAATGAAGAGTGAGGGATACTACAACTATTATTGTGTTGTACATAAAAAAATACATTTTGATTTATACCATCCTAGCAAATTTTGCGAGTTTATATCTCTCCGTGCCGGAAGTAAGCTGGCTAACATCCATCGCCGGATGATTTTGTTTTATTTTGCAACGTCAAAAACCGCTGGAAATAATGCATTCAGTAATAACGTTTGACTAGCTATGGCTTTTACCACAAAATACATCGTTTGTGACTGTTTTAAGTATCGCAAAATATAGAAAAAGCCATTCAGCCATGAGCACTGACTTGTTAATCTCAAGTTTATATATATATATATATATATTGTGAGTGAATCATTACTATTCATTCAAAGTCATCCAGCTATTTGTTGTAAATAGATAGTTCATAAAAAAAATAAACAAAAAAATAAAAAAAATAATATTAAATGACAAAAATATCCATCATATTTTTTTCTTTGTTTTTCTGTTAACCATCCATATCATATCCAGTAACTCTAAAAAGTTATAATCACGATTTAATTTATATATATATATATATATTCATTCAATACCTTAAAGAAATTTCAATTGTAGATGTCATATCATTTTCTTGATGACATGTAAAACAATTTTTTAGATGAGAAAAATGGAGGTAAGTCTTACTGCCTAGTCAGCTGGAAAGAAAGTGGCCGATCTAAGGAGACCCCACATCGAGCACATCCTTTTGATCAGCATCAGTAGTTTCAGATGGACGGTTCTGGTGGCCCGTCCGTATGCGCCCCCATGTGAGAGAAGAGCGGCCGTGTGAAAGCAAGAAAGAAAAGAGAAGAAGGAAAGTCCGGATGGTCCTCCTCACCTTTTTCCTATTAAAGCATCTCCCAGTGGGCAGTACTTAGCAGGCGCTGACGCTGTCATGTAAAAGCAATAAAAATAAAATAATATAAACTAAAAGATAAAGTCCTCATTAGCCCCTTCAATCGCAGAATTTACTCACCCGGGCTCACCTCAAATCTCGGCGATCGTTGGATCATTTGTTTCGATCTACTTGAGATTTGATAGTTTTTCCTTTTCAAATTTTATAATGATTTATTATTTTAATTTTAAAAGGAATAATGACAAAATACATAATTTTTTAAAATTTATGAAGCTATTTTTTTTCAACCATCGGATTCAAAACGGTCAATGATTATCCAAATCTCTCAGTTAGCGTGGCCCTTAAGAAATGGCGGGGCTTTGCTTCAAGAAGAGACAAGTTAGGTCGTGTTTGAATCAATGGTGAGAGTACCTCGGAACTTACTTCTAAGAGATCAAGCACATATCATGCATTTGAGGGAGTCTTTGGTAGTCTCACATTTGAGATTTTCAAGGTTTGAAAAATAAGAATTTAATATTAAAAATCTCCCCATCAGATATTAAATCCCACGTTTTTTCAACGCAGAAAAAAACAAAATAAATAATGTCTTAACTTTAAGTAAAATCTGATGAACCATGAATTTTTGATTTTTTTTCATATAAAAAAAGCATGTCATGTCAAATCTACATCATATCCATAAATTTTAAATCTAATCTACATCATATCCATGAATTTGAAATCTGAGCCATCGAACAGTCCATAAGGCTACGTCGCTAGTGCCACAATTTCAAATCCAAGCATCAGATCTCTCGGGACTTAAAATTGCATAAAGGGGCAAAGTCCTCGGAATAGACCGAGGATGGATGTGTTTGAAGAACAAGACGTTCTTCACATCCAGGCAAGAATGTCAGCGAGGTGCCTCTCCCTTTGGAATTCACGAGTTATGTACTTTCAGGTATCAAGTTTATCATGGTGAAGTTGTCCAAGGGAAAGAACCGTCGCCATCAAACACGCCCCACCCGTGTAAAGTCGGAGGCAAACCAAAGAAATGAATGGGACAGAAAATCCTACCTGTTTGCACCCCAGGGCATTATGGTCATTTCAAGAGACAATGAATGCACCAGGATGATATAACAAAACTGTAGTAACTTTCATGTCACAACATCATGATGATGCTGGTCTGGTGAACTTTGTCCCACAACTTGCAGTGCAGTGCCCAAAAAATCATTTGCAATAAAAATCAAACACATATATATTCTAACATCCACTTCATTTAAAATATGTTCTGCAAAACTTTGGTGTATGAACTATGAACTGGCATGGGAAAAGGGCGTGGTGTGGGAATCCGGCCCCACCTCCAGCATCTCCAGTTCTCTGTCTTCCAGCTTCTTCCTTGTATTTTCTTTCTCTCTCTTCTCTCTCTCTCTCTCTCTCTCTCTCTAAAAGTGGATCCACTCAAAGATATGTTTGTTAAAGAGATAAAGATTTTCACTTTCTTTGGGTTACATTTTTTTTTTTATCACATATGACATGGTCAATGCACTCCCCATGAATATTTTATGTCTTTGGCTGAAAATGACAATTTTACCCTTACCAAGGGCATCATTTGTGTGAAACAAGGGCGTTAAAATACTAATAACTATAGCAGAATCATACATGTAACAAATGCTCCTCCAACGGTTGACAGTATAAGCTTTCCTTTTCTTTTTTGAGACAAATTCAAGTTTTATTGTTGCCAAATAAGCTATCATTGACTCAAACGAGAAGTGAACTTATCATTAGATTTGGTTTGATGGTTTATATTTTTCGGGTTTTCTAGTGTACCAAGTGGTAATTTTCAACCAACCTCTTATGTATTTGGCTAGTTTGGATCCCACCAATGTGCTTCCTTGATTTACAAAATATGATTTGTTGAATTTGAAAAAATCAATATTATGTTAATGAAAATGAAACACCTTGTGACTGTAATATGAATCTGTCATAAACATTAGAGTAGATTCATGTGCTGTTCTAGTGTTCCATGAATTTGATCGAATATTTAAAATAGATTTATGAAACCTTCACTACTTAACATTTCAGCTGCCAAACAACCCTTAAGAAGCTTGATGGGTTTATTAGATGAAGGTAAACTTAGAGTACATTTTTTTGGCATAAACCGATAAGATAACATTACTAACCCAATTTGCCTAAAAATAACGAGCTTGGGATCCCATGAAAGCGGGATTTTCAAAAATAATTTAAAATAATTGAAAAATGAAAAAGTTAGTTGGACAGGGAATGGGAGAATATAAAATTGTTGGTCCGGGGGTATATGTGTCAATGAAACGATCGGAGGTCCACGACCGTCTGAGATGAGGCCCACACATTTGACGAAATTCTTCCGAAGTCTGGTCCATCACTTTTCCCTCGTTTTCCCGAGGTTCAGTGGAATTATCAAACTATGATAAGGGTATCGTCAGTGAAACCGACTGCTTTCTTTCCTTCTTCCACCTCTCTCTCTCTCTCTCCATGTCATGGCTGCATTTCGTCTCCTCCTCCTTCTTCTTCTCTCGTTTGTCTTCGCTTCCTTCACTACAGATGCTCAGTCTCCTGGTACTTTTCTTCCTTTGCTTCTGCTTTTTGCTTTGTTTTTCTGGGTTCGTGCTTCCTTACTCACTGCTTTTTCCCTTTAGTATGACACCAAGATTTGTCAAGATGAAATTTCACCTGGGTTAACTTGAATTTTATGCTGTAGACTATGAAATGAGACGAAGTCTTTCGATTTGTGCCACTTGATGCATGCAACAGCTTGAACTTCTTTGGTTCTTGGATTTTTCCTTTTCCTTTTCCGGTTTGCTTGCCACAGAATAACCTGTAACGGAGTATTATGTACTAAAATTTGATGCATCCAGTAAGCAAGACAGAACACGTGTTTCAGTTGTAAAGAGTTTTTGCAGTTGGTGGTGAATTCGAGTCATGGTCCATTATAAATAAGAGAAACCCCAAAAGAATACTTGCCATTTTCCAATTTGAAGCTTTCAATGTTGAATATGATGGACAATGAAAAAGTCTAGTGTAAAATCTGGGGTATGAAACATGTACCCAGTGCTCAAGTTAAAGTGGCACCATGAAAATCAAAACTTCTGAAGTTGACCTTTTAGTAGTTAGCACCTGTTGAGTGCAAAAGCTTGTTTACAGAAAAGTTGCTGAAATATTCTATTTTGTGTAGATCAAATTGAGGTTCTCGCTTGAGGACCTTGGAAAAAATTTAGGGGACAGACTTGCTTAAACTTGGCTAGCTGTCCCAGAGTGTACCTCTAGTGGACATAGCATGCTGCGCTTATCTTGGTCAGAATCTTGTGTTTGTTTCCCAAGACCTGCTTCATGCAAATGAGTTGTAGAGAATTCAGAGACAAAATGCAACCCGTCTTGGCTCCTGAAAGTGCTTTCTGAGGAGCTTCAAAGAGTCGTAACTTCCATATCTGTTTCAGGACCTCATCTTATGCATACGAAATGCATTGTGAAAATATTTTTTCATCACAACGTCATTATACTGTAGTCACTGTAGCTTATAGAATACTGAGGAAATGAATGTCTTTGTTGCAAGATGTAGATCATGCTTAAAATGCTTTGTGATACATCATTTTCTTATTTAATTTCATTTGGTTCTTCCATTTTCACTGTCATCTTTGATTCTGTTTTTAACATGTTGTCCGCTTGATCTTGGACAGGCTTTATAAGCATAGATTGTGGTGGAACAGAAAACTATACTGATGAAATTGGGCTTGAGTGGATTTCAGATAATAACTTTAGTTATGGTGAAATAGCAAATATTTCTGTGGCAGGTGAGAGCCGGAAGCAGTATCAGACACTCAGACATTTCCCTCCAGATGATAGAAAGTATTGTTATAGATTAAGTGTTACATCTAGAATTCGGTATCTTGTAAGAGCGACTTTTCTGTATGGGCTTTTTGACAGTAGTAGTGTCTTTCCAAAGTTTGACATCTCAATTGGGCCAACTCACTGGTCAACAGTTGTCATCTCTGATGCCAACACTACAGAAATCCGGGAAGCAATCTTGTTGGCCAATTCAGATTCGATTAGTGTTTGCCTATCTAATGCTTCTACNTCATTTTTCATTCGTCATGCATTTGCCTCTTAAGAGTGGTTTATTTAATCTTTCCCTGCAAAACTATTTTTGACTCAGATGGTTACATGTTCATTTTCCTATAGCTGAACAATAAATATTGAATATGAATGTGTGGCATATGGTTCTACCAGTTGTGTGATAAGAACATATGTTAATTTGATTTCTTTGCCTTATAAGTCATAGTTGAGAAATTTTTGTAGATCTTTCTATGATCTTCTAGAATTCTGCTGTCCCACAGTAGCCTGTTTTATGCTTGGAACTCTCTGTACCTATAGATAGCATCATTGTCACAAAAAACGTGTATGGGTATTATACGGCGAAAAATTTCTCGGGTATAATACGGAAAAATTGTATATCTCGGGAATAAAATGGGAAGATCTTGGCAAATTTTTAAAAATTTTAAAACATTTAATAAATCCTGAAAATAATAAAAAATAAAAAATTATAAAAATAGGAAAAAAGTGCAAAAAAAGACGTATAATACGCGTTTTTCACGTTTTTTTATTTTCTAGCATTTTTTTACAAAAGACGCATTTTTTTTTTCACGTTTTATATGGCTGACTCTGTTTTGGCGTATTATATGTGATTTTTCCAATAGGACTCGTTTTCTATGACAGTGGATAGCATATAGCAGGTGCAGGTCATTCATTGCTACTTTTTTTCTTTAGTGGACATCATCAAGCTTCCAAGCTTTTTTACACCTGCCTGCTCTTACCAGTGTCTCTTATATGAGTTGGCACCATTGCAATTGCAAACATAGGCAGTTCAAAACCACTCCATTTTACAAATCATGCCATAGTTGGACTACCACTTAAATATATAGCTTATGGCACTTCATGTTTTTGAATGCTATGTCGGCGGGCCGGTGGCTTGGTGCCAATTAACACAAATTTAGATGGGTTCATGGATCTTGAGCAACTAATCTGGTAGGACAACTCCAAAACTACAGTTTTCAAGTTATTAGTTGCCCAAAAAAATTGGCAGATTGACTTAATTCAATAAAAATGTGGTGGATATAGACAAGATATTGTACCAAGTCCAGATCACCTTGGAAAGGTTTACTGCTATAGCTTCATTGGCATGTGAACAGCAAAAAAGATTATGTTATATGCATATATTGAAATATAGGAATAGATTCGCCCCTTGAAAGGACATCTGAAGTTGATTGTGACAAGGACTCGTACGGGGATAAATAGAAATTAAAGACACTTATTTATACCTAGCGAGATATTGACTAGTCTTCATACAAGGGGGCATGCTAGAAGTTCCCAAACTTTGAAAGTGATTTCATCATTGCTATTTAGTATTTACGAATTCACTCTGCATAGTTGTGTTTTGTTTCTGACCTGATGTATGCCATTTCAGATATCCTGATGATCCATTTGATAGAATATGGACATCAGACTCATTAAGGCGGGCAAATTTTCTCGTTGATGTTGCTGCTGGAACATACAAAGTGTCAACCAGAAGGCCTGTATATGTCAATAGAAATGAGAGACCGCCAGAAAAAGTGATGCAATCAGCAGTAGTTGGTCAGAATGGGACATTATCTTATCGACTGAACTTGGATGGTTTCCCTGGTTCTGGTTGGGCCTTCTGTTACTTTGCTGAACTTGAAGATTTGGGTCCAAATGAGACCAGGAAATTCAGGCTCATGATTCCAGGCATGTCTGCTGAGTACAGCAAAGCCAGCGTAAATGTTCAAGAAAATGCTCAAGGCAGGTTCAGGTTATATGAACCGGGATACCCAAACATATCATTTCCTTTTACTTTGTCATTTGAATTTGTCAAGACAATTGATTCGACCAGGGGGCCTATCTTAAACGCTTTTGAGATAAACAAATATGTACAGATTAGTGCTGGTTCTCAAGATGGTATGAGCATTCTACATTTCCTGTTTACTGATTTATTCAATGATTTTGGTGGTCTTACCACCAACTAAAGAAACTACAGACGGTAATTTGAGTTATTGATGCATCGCTTCTGTAATTCCAGCATCAAATGCTGCTGCGTTATGTTCACATTATCCACTAGCTACTTGGGCACAAGAAGGTGGTGATCCATGCTTACCAGTTCCATGGTCATGGGTGAAATGTACCTCGGATCAACAGCCAAGAATAGTTACAGTGTAATCTGATTCATTTTTAAACTAGCTTTTGCTTTTCTATTGGTTAATGGCTTATCTGATGAATTACTTTTTTGCCATATCACTTGTTAAACTGCTGCATGCCCATGGGGTTTCTGCTCTTCTACTAGGAGCAGCTCATAACATCACCAAGTTGACAAGATATCATGAGTTGAAATGCACAGATGCATATCCCTTTGCCAAAATGGCAAGTCTGTTTGTTCTCCTTGGTGTGTAATTGGGCCAAGGAAGACTAAATTACCTAGATAGAAGGAAGATCGTTTAAATGATGCAAAGTATTTCTGTCTTTTTGCAGTAATTTGTCTGGAAGAAATCTGACGGGGAATGTTTCTTCAGAGTTATCAACTTTGACTGGCATAACTGAACTGTGAGTGTTTCTCAAATCTCATGCCATTTGCTTATATAACAACTTTGTTCAATGTTTCCAGAATCATTGTTTCAGATGGCTCGATAACAACTCATTCACTGGTCCAATACCCGACTTAAGTGGATGCATCAATTTGAAGATCATGTAATCAGCATTTTGCTGTCTTATGCACTTGTTGCAGTTAGTCTTGTTTTTTGACATAGTGATGGAGGACTGACCATATTATTTCTCTCAGTCATCTCGAGAACAACTTCTTTACTGGTGAAATCCCTGCATACTTGGCAGCATTACCAAACCTTAGTGAATTGTAAGTTGAAATTTTTAGACTTTTCATGACTAAATCAAGAATTATTGCTTTCTAATGGAAGCCCTTAATTGTTAGCGGTTTCTTCAAAAGAAATAGTCTTTCATAGATGCTTCTATTTTATTACATTCTGAACTTATATTTAACATTTTCTAACAATTTGTTTTATAAAAGTTCAGATACTTGCAGAATAATAGGCTGTCTGGAGTGGTGCCTCCTGATCTGCTTCATAAGAACATTGTACTGAAGTGGGTATTATCTTCTTTACTTTGTCACATGGTGGGCCTGGATATCTATTATTTGCATGGTTTTCTCTTCATAAAAATGCCTTATCTGCATGCTGGTAGGATATGAATTTTTCAAGGACTTGGGCTTCTCCACTATATCATGTAGATGCACCTTTCAGCCTAAAGAAGAAGGCAAAAACAAAGAGAAGGAGAATACAGTTTATAAAGCATTGTCCTTTCTTGTAATTTACCAATAACTTTCAAAATTTAAAACATATCTTTGTTCGACTTACGGAAGATTTCCTTTTACAGCTTACAAAAACTTATTTTTATTTCATCCACACCTAATTTTGCTTTAGAAATCTCACAGCAGCATCAACATCTGCACCCAAGTGGCCTAGTGCTAGAAGATTGGCTGAGACCCGCTCAACTGAGGTCAACATTCTCTTCTGCCTCTTTCATGCAAGAAGTGTAGCCTACAGCACCAAGCTACTGGTTCATCTTCTGCAAGCTCAGACAGGCTATCTGGCCATGCCATGGGGCTGGAACAGCAATGACATTATACTTCTATTTTCTGCAATTCCTTAGCCACTGAGGAATGGCTAAGGAGCTTGGTGGTTGTATACTAGCATATAAAATATCAGTCCAATTGGACTTCCGGTCAGGGAGATATGGCCCCTAATAGCTCAGACTGTGACAAGGTGGGTTTGGCACTGGTGGGCCAACTGCCAGACAAAACTGGCAGAAGATCGTGAATCTTGTGGTGAAGATTGGTTGCTTCTGACCGTTGCAGAGGTTATGGACCTGTCTGAGTGTTCGAGAAGGCAATCGGAACTGCAGAGAAGTGTGCTCACACATTTGTGACATGCCTAACCTTTTAGCCAATGATGTTCCCTAGGCCTTTGGTTTCCAACTAGCTTCTTGGATTTTGCAGCTGTCGGTTGCTGTAGATTCAAATTTTGCAGCCGAGTCTTTGTTCCCTGTGGATGGGCTCATATCACCTAGTTTCTCCACTTGTCATTCCTAATAACAACCCTTCCTTTGCAGGAAAGGGCGCTCATCAAGACCATAAGCCTATGTTCTCATCCATAATTTTATGTGCTCTCTCTCTTTTTGTCCCCTCTGTCTTCTGTTCCAACTGAAATTGTATGATTCATCTACATTAAGCTTGAAGGTTCTCATTTCCCTTGTCCGGGTGTTGCGCCTGGCCACTAAAATTGCTGGCTAAGTAGGGTCAAAGATTAAAGACAGATGGAGCATCTAGCTTGCGTATTAGTTGAAGTTAGTATGAATGGAGCATGTAACTCACTATAAATGTAGCAGATAATAAGCCCGCATGCTGGTTTATAATGTTGCTACTTTTTGCAATTAAAACACTATGCTTGGCTATGTTAGCTGTTTTCGAAGAAACAACCATTTCTTAAGACTTACTGATGAAAACTGTGAATGCATGACCACAATATTTTCAGAAAGCAAAAAATACTAAATGATGGGTTAAATTGTACATTTGAAGTGCCAGCACAGAAGTAAAAGAGTAGGAAGATGATTTTACTCGGCCAATTTCTGGTTATAGGTCTCTTGGGCAGACATATTTTGTCCAAAGGGGGACCTTCCATATAAGTCACACAGACACTGCAAAGTGATTGCTGCACCCGTGTCGACGCGACTTGGGTGCGGGTGCTGCTCGGAGTCGCACCCAACACAGGTCAACAAGAGTTGGGTGCGGCTGACAGCACCCGATCATTTTCGTCTATTTTGGACACGCACCCCACTTGAGTTTGACTCGAGTCGGGTGCGGTCAAACCGCGTCAAGCCTATTTTCGTTCTTTTTCAATATCTTTTATTTTAAAAAATTTTAATGTTAGAAAGAGGGTTTAGCATTTTTTTTTCATTTCTGTGTTCAGTCCTGGTTTTGTTGTTTTTTGTTTACTCGTTTAGTACTTTGTAAGCATGTTAATGCTTACTATGTTACATTCATTATTCATATACACAATACATTATAACTTATAAGTATGTAATATATAATATTCATACATACTTTATCCATAAAGTGTGTAGTGTAGAGTGTATAGAGTCTATAGATTATAGTGTATACTCTAAATTTCTTGATTCTTATATGTGTGTGTATATATATATATATATATATATATATATATATATATATATATTATAATAAATTATTAATAATAAATAAATATTCTTGCTGCATTGCCACACCTAAATTTTTGGAGATATGCCGCTCTGGCACTCGCACCCCTCACCTATGTGACATAGCTTTCCATCTTAAGACTGATGGCAAATATGAGTGGGCAGTGGGTGCTTTGATTTTCTTGAGTTACTGCATCCATCGTTGTATACGTGTTTCAAGGGCATAAGGGTGTTAAAAGGGAAAGAAGGAAAACAGTTTAAATGTGGTTTGGAATGGACGACTCCCATGTCCACATACCCTCAGCACAGGCACAGATTTACAATCCATGGTGAGAGTTGACACTATTTATAAATGTGATTACAAATGGTTGTACATGCCAGCAATAGGAGATGCTGAATCTTCTTTGGTTTAGATCTTGATCTACGGTCGTTACTTTCTTGTTGTTATCCTTGTCTTCTTGACAGTCTCCTTGACCCGTGGCACTTTCCATCCTTGCTGCTTTATCATTGTCCACAACCAGGACTGCATGGATGGTGCAGATGAATACTTTCTAACAGTTGTCCACCACACATTCGTATTATGAAAGCTTTGAAATGAGAATGGTACATATTGTGTTCTGTCTATTTCGCCATCTTAGCCGCCTTCTCTGGTATCTTCTCTCTTTTCCATTTGTTCCTCTTTCTTTTCTCCCCCTCATGCCCCCTTTATGTGAATCCCTTTCATCATGTAGAACTCGAGTGCCTAAGAATCAGCAAGTACTAGAGATGAATGTGGGTCTTGAAGTCACCGACTTGATTCAAGGTTCTGAGGTCTGGATAAAAGTCTCTTGTAAGTTCGTTTAAATAAAAAAAATGGAAATAATCACATGCGTGGCCAATGTTTGGTGCTTGACAGCCACCAACTTCCTTGCCAATCTTTCAGGTCTTGAACCAGGGTTTTAATCTTGAGATTCTTGAAAGAATGAGATCCCATTCTTTTGTTTTCTTCTATGAGATGACTGATTATGATTCTTCGTGTGATGCAATATTCTTTCTGCTTCTTGCATGGTTGACAAAGTGAAATGTTTTATCCCTGGGCTAGCGTTACCCATAAGCAGCAGATCAGGAATAGGTTTTCTACCTTCATCTTCTTGACTCGGTCCACCTCTTTTCTTGATTTTGTTCATTTCTGTTTTTCAAGTACATTCAACATTCTCATCTAGGTGCCACAACATTACTGTTCCCAAGGTTCTTTTTAGTACCTCATAATCTTTGTGACTAGAAAAAAGTTTTTTATACAGAAAATAGTTTTTTTTGGGGGTTTAATTTTCTGTTATTTTATTTTTCACAGTTCTTTGTTTTGTCAATATAACCTCTCTTTTTCATAAGCACCATTACGAGTTTTCACTACAGGAAAATATTATTCTTGCATCATGTAGCTCCTTGCCTGTTTCCACACTATCATAAGGTTAACTGTTCAATTATGATGCTGGAGATAAAAACCTCTTTTTGTTTTTCAGTTTTTAACCTTGGCTTTAGACTTCTTGGCCACTTCACATGGACACACCTGTAAGGGTGCTGCACCTGTGTCGACATGGCTGGGCACAGCTGTGCAGGTGTGAGACATGGCTTGAATGCAACTTTTGGTCGATTTTTGTATTTTTGGTTCAGTAGTTTAATGTTTAGTAACATAGATAATGTTAATATGTTTCTGACATTTTGTTTCCTAACATCTTACTGCAGTCAAGTTTTTTGAAAATGTTCTGCATCAGTGTCCGGACATACAACCATGTGATATAGCATCTTTGTGATTGCACCTATTTGCTTACGATGATTCTGGAAGGAAGGAAATTGGTCTTTTTATTATGAATTTGCATGAATGATCTCGAGTGTATGAATTGCTTGATCGCTTTAGTTGATAAAATATCTCATGCACCTTTGCATGAAAGGACTTGGATTAAAAAGTTAAAATGTGATGTGGGATTTGCCTACATTTTTCCGATCTATTGGACTCTTGGTTTTAGTTTAGATGTCTATTTCATGAGGTTGATTTTATGTTTGATTAATTGTTGTGATATATCTATCATCTTTTGACCAAGATCCTAATTGTCATTAGATTCTGATGTTTGTAGCTAGTAATTTTTGACTTATATTTAGCTACATGCAGATAACTCAACTTTGTTTTCTTTTCTCAGATATATCTAGGGTTATAATTTATGCTTTTATTTTAATGATCTCTTTTGCAGCTATTCTGGAAATACGAATCTTCATATAGAAAGAGATCAGAAAGTCAAATTGATTATTATCGGTGTTGTCATTGGGATATTCTTTCTTCTTATTACAGCAATGTTTATATATTGCTGCCTCTTACGTGCTCGAGGTGAAAAGAAAAAAACTGGGAAAGGTAGTTCACTGACAATTACTTTTGCTAGAAAACTACTACTTAACTTAATGGTCTCACTGTATCTTTGTGTTTTTGTAGTTGAACTTGTTGAACAAATGGGTGCAGCGCCTTCACTTCCTGCAGTACCTTCCCTTCCTGCACCTCCCTCAGAAAAGGCAGTTTCAGTGTTCAGTGATGCTGCCACAGAAGGATCACATTGTTTCACACTGGCTGAAATTGAGACTGCAACTGGCAAGTTTGTAAAGAAAGTAGGTTCTGGTGGATTTGGATCTGTGTTCTATGGCAAGCTAAATGATGGAAAGGAAATAGCTGTCAAAGTCCTATCAGCTAATTCGTATCAAGGGAAAAGAGAATTCTCAAATGAGGTAAAAATGAAATTTGGGGAATTATTAACTAGATAACGGAGCAAACCTCATCAAGAAAAATGTACATTTTTTTTACTGTATCTTAATTTCTATTGGGGGTGGGTGCACACATGACAGACACACACACACATGTATTGGCATGAGTTTATTCTGTCTTTACCTTATGCAGCTTACTAACTCATGAAATACAAATGGATCCTTATATTACAACAAAGGGTGGAAGTGGTTAGGTTTGGCACAAGACATCTATCAATTTTTTTCGTGATAATGTTTTCAAGGAGATGAATTCATATCTTCATATAGACAAATGAATTAAGTATGACTGTATCGGATGTATAAAATTTGGATATGTATGATACGTTACAGTGCAGGAAAACCTGTGAATGCAATGTTTCAATACAAACATAGTGTATCCAACTACATTTGGAACTAATAATGTGCAGTAAGAATCCTTTTATTTCTATTGTGAAAGAGTTATGAGAAGTTTTAAGCAAGTCTTTGTTCTGAAAGCTAGTTTTTAACATGAATCATCAGTTTTCTTCTATTTTGCAGAGCATTTTATTAAAAGATATTACTATTCCATTTTGATGCAGGTCTCCCTGCTCTCCAGGATTCATCACAGAAATCTTGTTGCATTTCTTGGATACTGTCAAGAAGAAGGAAAGAGCATCCTTGTTTATGAGTTTATGCACAATGGGACCTTGAAGGAACATTTATATGGTCAGTGTGGCCTGATCTTGTGAAGCTTTGACTACAAAGTTTCTTGTGCAGGCTGATCATGTTGATATCAAGTTACATTTTTGCAGGACCTTTGACTCAGGAAAAGTCTGTTAGTTGGACCAAGCGTCTTGAGATAGCCCAGGATGCTGCGAAAGGTTAGACCTGTTTGTATTTTACTCTCTCGTTTTCTCATATGCAGAACTTAATCTTTACCATTGATTAGGCTTGGCCTGATATCCTCAAGACAACCTATTTTCAGGCATAGAATACCTACATACAGGATGTGTTCCAACCATAATCCATAGGGATTTGAAAACTAGCAACATACTTCTTGACAAGAATATGAGGGCTAAGGTCTCAGATTTTGGGCTATCAAAAGTTGCAATAGATGGATCTACGCATGTCTCAAGCATTGTACGAGGGACTGTTGGCTACTTGGACCCTGAGTAAGTATTTATCCAGTGACATCCTGTTCTGCACTCTTTTTTATTATGAAGCATTTAAATATATGCCACTTTGTTGGTGCACTCTCCTCTTATTCTAAAAGTTGACTCATCAAATCTTAAACAAAAAAAAAAAAAACTGTACTTTCTGGCTAGATAATTCTCTTCCTTTAATTCACCTTGAATCTTGTTTAATTGCTTTAGCAATTTCATCTTATGCCTTCACCTATATATAATATCTTACAATCATTTTTACCTACAGTTGGTTTATTAGAAACCAACTTTTGAGTTTACAAATCTCAAGAAGTTTTCTTTTAGTGATCTCAAAAATCAATGGTCTGAAATGTTGCAAACTTTGTGGCTAGAAAACTGCAATTTCTTGCTTTTGAAACTTGAAAGGATATAAAACATAATTTATCATCTAAGTATTACTATTGGGTTTTTGAAATTGTAACATAACTCAATCCATGCAGTTAAATTAGTTAAAAACACTCTTATGGTGCACATCACTAACTTTAGGCATTTTGAAGGTCATGGATCATATATTGTAGGTGGCAAGAGGTAAGGACTCGTGTCTTTGTGTGTGTGTGTGTGTGCATTCTAAATAATACAGACTCTTCCAAAGGGTTGCCACACCCATGACTCAGGTGGGTGTGCAGCTCAGGAGCGACAACTGACAATTTGCTCTTCCTCTTTTTTGTTTCACACACACACACACACACACACACACACACACACACATATATATATATATATATATATATATATGTCTGTGTATGTTAATCTTAACGTTAAACAAGCAAGAGCGAAGAAAGATGAGACAGGAGATAATCAAGAGAAGCTAGAGAGGAGAGAAAGAGAGGAAAGGAAGTCGTTTGTCGTGGCTCCTCCTCTTCCTTTAGATTAATAGGAACTAATTATGGTTATGTCTAACCCCTTACATAAAGAGTCCAATAAATAATTAAAAATTCAAAGGACTACTGAATAATAAAGTTCCATAGAAAACCTCAAACCAACATGTTTTCTCAACACTCCCTCTCAAGCTGGAGCATAGATGTCTATCATGCTCAACAGTTTTGGTAAATATATCTGCAACTTGATCTTTTGAGGCAACATGTTTAGTAGAGATAATCACTGCTTGAAGCAAGTCCCTAATATAGTGACAATCCACCTCGATATACTTGGTCCGTTCGTGGAAGACCAAATTATTGGCTATATAGGTGGCCGCCTTATTATGACATTACATTTTTATAGGCAATTCTATCTGAATTCTAAGGCCTTCTAGCATGACTCTCACCATTTTGAGCCATGGTTCGGTACTTTGACTCTGCACTAGACCGAGCCACAACAACTTGCTTTTTACTTCTCCAAGAGTCTAAATTACCTCCAACAAAAATATAGAATCCTGTAGTGGACTTTCTTTCATCAATAGAACCTGCATAATCTGCATCAGAATAAGTCTCTATCTGGAGTGATGAACTTCTTTTAAATAATAAGCCATAAGGGAACCTTTTAGAAAATTTAATAGTAGCATAGCTGCATCCCAATGTGCTTTTCTGGGCTTGTCCATAAACTAGCTCAGTTTTCCCACAACAAAGGATATATCTGGTCGAGTGATAGTTACATATACTAGCTTTCCAATTAGTGACTGATATGATTTGCTATCAATAGGTTTAGATTTATCATCATATAAGTGAATTCAAAAATTCATAGGAATAGATGCTGGTTTAATTCCAGTCATACTTGTTTCTTGTAGTTGTAGCAAATGAAAAACATATTTTCTTTGGAAAAGAACTAAACCTTCTTGACATCTTGTTACTTCTATCCTCAAGAAGTAACACGTAGAGCCAAGATATTTAGTAACAAAGTATTGTTGGAGATACTTCTTTGTGTTTTGTATTTATTGCTCGCTGTCACCAGTTAAAATAATGTCATCCACATTTTTTGAGGTCCTTTTTATGAACAATGAATGATGTAAAGGAGATCTATGAAACAGAACTTGGACATAACATCACACAACTTCTGAAGCTATGCTTTGGGACTTTGTTTCAAACCATATATAACCTTCTTTAATAAACATACTTTGGCACACTCCCCTGACTCTCAAAGCCTGGCGGTTGCTCCATATAAACTACTTCAGATAAATCTGTATACAAAAATGCATTTTTGACATCCAATTGGCACATATTCCATTCATAATGAACTGCAACAAATATAATTAGCCGTATAGTATCCAAACGTATCACAAGAGAGAAAGTTTCAAAGAAATCAATACCATATGTCTGTGTGTACCCTTTGGCTACTAATCGTACCTTGTATCGCTCAACTGTACCGTTAGAGTTATACTCAATAATAGATACCCATTTCTAGCCTACAATATCTGCCCCGGATGGAGGATCAACAAGATCCCAAGTGTGGCGAGATAATAGACAGTCCACCTCCTTCTTGATTGCTTGGTACCACTTAGAGTCCAAAAGAGCTTGTTCATGCGAGATAGGGACTGAAGTAGCTGACAAGACATCAATAAATTTGCAGCACATATAATCTCCCAAATGAGATGTACTAACAAATTTATAAAGATGATGAATTGTGCATTGTCTGATCCCTTTACGTAGTGCAATAGGCAATTCATCAGGATGAGAAGCATCAATAGAACTCTTAGTCATCTTATGTAGTTTAGAACTCCATACGACAGTGCAGGGCCATTAGATGACGGATTCCTTCTTGAATATATGAGAGGAGGGTCTTTAAAGTTTAAACGCAGAATGGAGGAATTGGGACAAGTGGGGGATGATATAAAAGGAAGTGACTCAAGTGGAATAGGAGGAATTGAAAGTGGAACAGACGGGGACATCTAAAACTGTGGATATGAAGGGCTTGTAGGAAAGAATGGAGAAGAATCGAAAAATATAACACTGACAAACTCTTTATTAGATATAGGATCTAAGCATTGGTACCCTTTCTGATTTCGAGAGTATCTCACAAATATACATTTGGTTGCTTGCACAACTAGTTTATCTCGATTAAGTCCAAGTCGATGTACAAAGCATGTGCATCCAAATACACGTAGAGGTGAAAAGAACAAAGCCTTGTTCGGGTAAAGAATTTGAATTGGTATTTTATTGTCTATGGAAGATGATGACATTCTATTTATTAAGTAACATGTGGTTAAGATTGCATCTCCTCAACATTTGGAAGGCGTATGAGAATGAAGCATGATAGTGCGGGCTACATCCAACAAATGACGGCGTTGTCTTCCAACCATACCATTTTGTTGAGATGGGTGATGGCATGTAAATTGTAGCACAATACCATGGATTTATAGAATTCAAGCAAAGAAGTAAATTTGAACTCGAGAGCATTGTCAGTGCGAACAACCTTGACACAAGAATTAAATTGAGTTTTTATTTTCAATATGAAAGATTTCAAGATACAAGGAGCTTCAGATCTGTCCTTCATCAAAAAACCCAAGTGACTCGAGAGAAATCATTAACAATGAACAAATAGTAACGAGACAACAACTGACTTGGGCCCCGACTAGGTCTCCATACATCAACATGAACTAAATCAAATAGATTTTGGCTAAGATTGACTTTGACTCGATGGAAAAGACATACGACTATGCTTGCCCAGTTGACAAGCTTCACACTCTATAGAGGTTGTAGAAGAAATTTGAGGACATAACTGCCAAAGTTTAGGAAAAGATGGATGACCAAGTTTGAGATGCCATTGGAGCACACTTGAAGGTGAATCAACTAAGAATTACGCCTCTTTAACTGATGTATCCAAGAAGTAGATTCTATCTCTCTCATGGCCTCCGCCAATTTTCCTCTCAGTCGATAGGTCCTGAATACACAAGTACCCAGGTAAAAAATAACTCGGCAATTCATCTCTTTAGTTAATTTGCTTACATATGGCAAATTTTTTCGGAATTCAGGAATATATAGCACTTCATGAACATGTAAAGATTGAGATAGACGAACATCTCCATGTCCTTCTACCGGAGATAGCTTTCATCCGCCAATCGAACATGTTGTGAGGGATTAAATTTCTGCAAATTTGAAATACTAGCATTTCCACAAAAGTGTTTAGATGCTCCAGAATCAATTATCCAACAACCATTGTATCCTGTAGGGAGTTCTAGTTGCAAAATATGCTGAATTTGTGATAGCAGTGGAAGCCGATGAGGTAGAAGTTGCAATATTTGATCGATGCTCCTTAATTAAGTCAAGTTCAATTGGACTTAAATTGAGAGGTGTAACATCTACAAAAGCGACAATGAGATTCACCTTAGAGCCAGATTGTGTGGTTGGAGCTGAAATGGATGAAGATGTCATAGTCGAGGATACATATGTGTTAGGTTTACCCACTTTGTTCCAACACCTATCCTATAAGTGGCCAAGTCGACCACAATATGTGCATTAGAGTCTTCTGCGTCCTCCTGGACCACAACCTCTTTTTCTACCCAAGGTCTGATGATGGCGCTCTACCTGCAAATAGGTGAAACCTCAAACGCACAAGAAATTTACCCTTGTGATCAGTAGTAATTGGAAAGTGTTCTCTCAAAGCCAAAGATAGCAACGCCAGAAACTTTTAGTATAATTTCTCAACTGCCATAGATGCTCCTGAAGTTAAAAGTTATTTCCGAATCATGCTCTTCTTATTTGAGTTGTATATGGGTCTTTGTAGTTGTTTCATGTTTGTCAAGCCACGTTGACATTGTCTATTTTCCTTCTATGCATCTTCACTTTTGGGCCTTGGCAGGTATTACATCTCTCAACAGTTAACAGAGAAAAGTGACGTTTATAGCTTTGGTGTCATTCTCTTGGAGCTGATTTCAGGACAAGAAGCCATCTCAAATGATAGCTTTGGTGCCAATTGTCGGAATATAGTCCAATGGGTAAGTACATAAGTATTCTTCTCCCTTGAGGTATCTTGAAGCAGTAGTGTTAGGGGTTTCTCATGTTCTATAACGTAACTACAGGCAAAGTTGCACATAGAAAGTGGAGATATACAGCAAATAATTGATCCATCACTGCATGGTGAATTTGATATTCAATCAGTGTGGAAGATTGCAGAAAAAGCAATGATGTGTGTACAGCCACATGGGAGGTTCAGACCAACAATATCTGAAGTACTTAAAGAGATACAGGAAGCAATTTCCATTGAGAGAGGAGGATCAGGTTCTGGGGGAGAAGATGACTTTGATATGCTGTCAAGGAACTCCAGGCATTCATCCATTAACGTAAGTCCTCTTGAGTTAGCTGTGTCTGACTCATACTTGTTACTCGATGAGTCAGTTGTCTTGCCAACAGCCAGATAGTTGACTTGCCTAGAAGTACTTTCTGGAGACACTTGATTTGGGTTATCATCATCATCGTATTATATGAGTGGGAAGTGCTGCACAACTCAACGAAGTAGATCTACTGTATCTCTGGTGGGAAATCGGCTCTTAAAGATTGTTGAAGAAGCTGTCGCTTGTGTTGGCCTAAGGATGAAGATTTAGGATGCCAAAGCCTTTATTTTTTAAACTCCCCCTGTCAAGGGTTTCTTGCCATGGTAAATCCACTGAGTCCTGATTGTTGAATATATCATTTTCTTATATTTTTTTGTCACTTTTCATTATTTTCCCCTGTTTGGGCGTCTTGTCTATGGTTCCACTGAGTGATGTATATTGATGATTGCCTAAAATATGTTGAAGAGAATCTCAGGTCAGAGACTTGCATTTTCTTTCCCCATTTCTCTTTCGCTTGAACTGAGAATTTGAAAAAGCACACATGCTTTCTTGACATCCTACTGTCAAACTGAAGGTATCAAAATGTGGTGCTTGCCTTCTGCCAGAAGCAGGTGCTGATGATTATCTAAGGCTCTACTCTCAAGTTGGGAATCCTTTTCTTTTTTTTGATAGGCAGGTGAAATTTAATATCGTCGTGAACTTGTTGAAGACGCTTTGGAGAAAATTGCACGAGAAACCCATTCTTAATGATCAAGTGGGGATCTCACTTTCTTTAAGGTCAGTTTCGAAACGTTTACAAAGAAAAACATTGTTCACTCGCATTTCTCGGGTAACGTTCATGCCTTGTATAAAATATGTTAATGTTCTTTGCTAAACAAAGTTAAGGAGACATGCCATTGAAATTGCAAGAATTTCTGAAAAAATCTCATTAAACACATACATATGTGAGGAAGAGAGTCGCTTATAAGGTGCTTGAGACGGATAACCAAAAAAATTTTGAAAAAGGTTTTCCCCTTCTTACCTAATCTTTTTACTCCAGATCATGATCATTGGACAAGAAGCCTCAAAAAAGGAAAAGAAAAAAAAAATTGCAAACATATGATTTGAATTATTTGAGTTCTTTATGGATCCAAAGTTTCATTCACTGCCTCTTAGTGGTGGGTGGTAGTTGGGTAGGTTAGAGGAAAAAAAGAATGAAAAAAGAAAATATAAAAGGACATGGCTGAAGTTGTATGTGACACTGGGTAGCAGAAATTATTAATGTTAATTCCACAGCAATCTTTCTTAGCTCAAGTAAGGTATTTGACTAAAATTCTTGGCAGAAATTTCTGGTGAAGAAGGCATGGGGCATATAAGTACTAACATTAAGTGACCAATTATATATCGACAATATTAAGCAGGTCTAGGCAACAGAGGCCAGTTTTGGTGTTTTATCCTTTTCTATATATAATAGTCTCTTCATTACTAGCTATTTCTGGGTTTGCCTTTCATTTTTCAAAAATTTTCAAATTCATCTTTATTTTTCTTTAATTAGGACAGTTCGTTGTTAAAGTTGTATCCATAGATTTGACGAGGAAAAACTGCCAGACTTGTTTGAGGGGTGATTTCCGTTATAATAAGGTAATGATGAATCGAAGATGATCTATAAGATCATAGATCTGGGAAAATTCAGAATCTTGGCAGAAACCGTTTTTTTGATTTATACCCAGAACTTTATAAAAATCTAAAATCAATGGTCCAAATATTTTGGGTTTATAATTTAATATCTACTACAAAATCAAAGCTGATTTTTAAGTTAGTTTTCAAGTTTTTAGATACAAAATTCACATTCCAGAGGTTAATCTCATATGAAAACTTCTCTTTGCTTTACCAACTCAAGTTGGTTGGATGGTGATAAATGGGAGGATGAATGCACCAAACTATCTAAAACTTTGAAATGAATTTGAAAGACTTTAGAAAGAGAAATAATGAATAAGCCGTCGTAACCTTCCAGGAAGATTCAATGAGGGGTCAAATCCCCTTTCTAACCACAACGCAATAGGGTCCAGAACTGCATTGGCTTCGGCAAAGGGTTGATGGCCATGTCATTCAGAACGATTACTGGGCATAAACTAACCACTGGCCTGAGCCAATTCACTAAACCTCTGGGGCAAACATCCTTATTTAGTTTCAACGTTCCTTCTTAATTTCTCTGAGAATAACTTCGTAATTTCTTCAGAAAGCTTGACTTTCAAATTTCTTCGTTAACCAAGCTTCTTAATTTTTTAAGGAAACCTACCTTCTGAGTTTCTTTAGGGACCTAGCTTCTTAATAATTTTCAGGAACCTAAAATTTTTGTTGTAACCCCTCATTTTCCTTTATTCCAATGAGACCATTTTAAACAAAAACCATTTATTAGAGCATGTTTTCATGAAGTAAACTAATTTTCAAATTTTAGTGCAGAATATTTTCAATTTACGTTTAATAACATCTATACTTTTTTTTTTTAAATTATTGAGAATTCATATATATAGGATAATACATCCTACCACGCTCAAAAGAATTTGCCATGTGAAATTTATATCTTACCAAATAACTGTGGGTATTTCACTCACATTTTCCCCTTCGATTTCCAAGTACATTCCCTTACCCCATGGTGTTGCCAACACGCTCTAACCAAAAGAATATCCTTATTATGTAAACACCAACTGCACTTGCTCCACAATCTCTTTTGGTTGCCCCTCATAGGTGAGACCTTCGTGAACACTTACCTTTTATTTTTCTTATGATGAATCACGTAAGTTGATTTTGGAAAGTTGTTTCGTATAATGAGATAGTGAAATATATTTATGAATCTTATAATACTATATATGGAGGTAAAACAACTCATATTATGTAGCTTCTGCAACTCAATTTAAAAGTACAGAGGGCTCAACATATTTCACACTTGAGTTGCACAAGATATCATTGGGAACAGCATCACAAACATCTTCAAGTATATAGTTTGAGTACTATGTTTGTCAGGTCGACCAAGGTAGTTATATATTTTCTGTCCATCTGTGGGCCTTAGAGTGTTGGGGATTCCCTCAGAACCTTCATTTTATATGATGACAAAGAAGGGCAGAAAATATGTTTAATTGTTGGGTGGAATACTTTTTGAGAATGTAGTAAAAGTAAGAGGCCGCACAACAGAAATGTTTTTCGTCATAAGTTGCAGTAATGGTGGCACGTCAAAGGGACATTTGGCAACAGGAATACAAATATGGTGTTTTATAAATAATCTGTGGCACGTATGCGGGTACATTGATAGAACATTGCATTTTCAATGTTTTATGAATCTGCTTCAATCTTTAAGACATTCATGAATTTAACTGTTAGTATTTGCTGCTGCCAAAGGTGGCTTAGAAACTCTAAATCAATTTAAGTAAGAACAGAAATGGGCAGATGATTGTATCATTTGTTTATTTTCTCATGAGTAGGCAAAGATATAGCATCACAAACTAAGTGGAATCTGTCTTGAAGGGGGTTGATGCCCTAGTTTGGGGTGGAGGCTGGTAGGTGTTTGCATCCCAAAATTTTCATTGGTTTTGGAGTGCTCCAGAAAAATGAGGTTTTGCTTTGAAATAGGGAAGAAAGGGACTCGCCCGTCAGTACGAGGATCGACCGTTCCCGGTGCCTTTATCGGGGGTAATCAACCCAAGGACTATGTTTATTATTGATGCATTTCGTTTTAACTTAAACATCTTTTTTTGTTCTATATGCGGTGTAGAAAAATATTGAGAGTTTGATGTTTCAAACTTTTGAAAAGACTCTTGAAAAGTTGCTTGTGAATGTGGAATGTTTTGGGAAAGCTAGAATTAGTAAATATCATTTGAAAATTTGAGAAATCATTTTGAAATCACTTTAGTGTTCTCTTAAGACTTTAGGTAGACTTGAAATTTTGCTCTAATTCGGTTACCACCTAGTTAGAGCTCTATCTCATCTTGCTTAAGTTCTTTTAGAGATGTGATTGTGCTCATTTGTGATATTGAGTGGAAGTGAAAATGAATCGATGCATTGATCCTATATGATTGAAGGAAAATATTCATTCCTACCACAACATTCATCTAATGGAATTCCTACCATAACATACATCTAAGATTTTTGTTTTTGTAAATATCATATATATGAAGGAAAAGTTTTGAAAATGGATTAGGGATTGTAGACCATCAAGCATGAATCCAATATTGGGTCATTACTTGGTTTGTGGTCTTAATAAAATCGACAAATGAAAAATTAAGACATTAAATGATCAGGAAAAATAGTGAAAGAATAGAAAAAATGAAAGACTTGATCCCAAGAGAGATATAGAGAAAGAGAGAGAGAAAGAGACCTTGAAGATCATCAAATCAAATATCTAAAAGAAAGAAAGGTACACATTCATATACGTATTTATATATACATATGTATATATATATATATACGTATAGATACGTATATGAAAACTTGTGAAAATGAAGTTTAAATTAAATAGAGAAGAGAATATCATTTTAGAAAGGAAAAGAGATTTAAAATGGAATACACGTATACATATTTATATATACATATATGAGAGTTTGTAAAATGACATGTTAAATCATAAAAAGAGAATGACAAAGAAAGATATTCATGTCCACACATATATATACAACATGTATACACGCATATGTCTTCATGAGTATTAAAATCAAGAAATGAATTGAAAATAGCCGACTTCAATTTTTGATGTAGGCCGGAGGGGAACTTGGGCTCATGCAAGAACCTAAGTTAAGTCTCCAAGGCCATATTAGAGGGGTTTCTTTTAAAAATGTTTTGGAAAATATGATTTGTACAAAAACATAGAATATTGTGTTTTGGTTACAAAAGTATATATTTCTTCCACCATTGGGTATAGAAGAAAATCTAGCAACACATCGAGGCACTCTTTAGGATTCCTAATGGGGTGATTAAAAAGAAACTAGCGTAAAATGACATGCAAATGCATTTTAACATGTATATTTTCGTGATGGTTTTCCTCGGGTTGGACAAGTCCCAACCTTTAAAAATCAACATGAAAATAAAGAGTCCCCAAACTACACTCTCATTCCCACCATACATTCACATGTAAATGAAAAACCAAATAACTATGCACGAATAATATATGGAGAATATTCAAGGAAGGAAAGAGAGAGAAATGATGATGGAAAGAGAAAGATTCAATTAGGAGGAAGGACATGATGTAACTATGAAATGAAATATCATCTCATCTTTCCATGCTCCCGGTGCACTTGAGCATAACCTCTTGTCTCTAAAAAGAGATTGAGTGTTATCTCCTTTAGCCATGGGGAGAAGAAGAATAGAGAAAAAAAAAAAATGAGGAATGGAGTGAGGTTTTGGATTACATACCTCTAAATGAGAAAGGCTTAGAGAAAATGAACACCTTAGCTTGAAGATCCTCTTGAGTGAAGCTCTAAGATGATGCCTCCAAAGAGGTTGTAACTTGCTCCAAGTTGAAGAAGAAGAAAAATGGAAAAAGGAAGAGGGAGAGAGAGAGAGCTCAAGAGAAACCCTAAGTCTTCAAGTGAGAATACTCTAGGGTTTCTCCCAAGGGCGTCTCTTACCCAAGAGGGGGGATATGTGGGGTATTTATAGAGGATTTTGAAGCCAAAACTCAAAATTTGAATTTTTTTGAATTTCCTTCCTTTTCCATCCGAATTTCACATAATTTTGAATTATTTTGAAAAAGAAATGGTTTGAAAATGGGTATGAATGACCATTAGGCTTATAAAGATTTTTTTTTTTTTAAAAATGGGTTGGGTCTTTGACCGCTCAAAAGACCAAAATCACCCTCTAAAAGAAGGTTTTTTGTCAAAAGGAGGGACAAATGAGTCTTACCTAAAAAGACTAAAATCATTCTCTAAAAAGAAGTTTTTGGTCAAAAGGAGGGGCAAATGAGTCTTATCCAAAAAGACTAAAATCACCCTCTAAAAGGAGGTTTTTGGTCAAAAGGAAAGGCAAATGAGTCTTGTCCAAAAAGACTAAAATCACCCTCTAAAAAGAGGTTTTTGGTCAAAAGGAGGGGCAAATGAGTCTTGCCTAAAAAGACTAAAATCACCCTTTAAAAGGATGTTTTTGGTCAAAAGGAGGGGTAAATGGGTCTTGCTCTATTTTGGATCTAATTTGAATTTGATAATTGGATTTTGAGTTTGAAATGTTATATTTGGATCTAAACTTAGATTTTGGATCTAAACTTGGATTTAAAATTCATTTTAAAAATAATAGACCTAAAATTTTAATAACCCCGTTTTTTGAAAAATTTGGGGTGATAACAGTAGGAGACCAGTTTTCATTTCGATGTGGAAGTTAAAGCACAACGGAGGTGACACTTTGAGACACCAAAAGTGTATCCTATGCAGACAAAGGGTTAGGTAAAAACTTTGACTCCCTGGAGTAGGTCAACCTAAACTAAATGGAGCCTTAATAAAACGCTAGAAATTCTGTTGTTAGAGTATTCATGATAAACTAGCAACTTCCGTTGAAGGTAAGGCAAGCAAAGTTTTAATTAATGACTCACGTAAACGTTGGGGACCGGTAGTATTGCCCATAGTATGTACTCTCACTTAATTGGATTCTATTCCATGTTTAAAGATGAGCAAAAACATGTAATGTGTGATCTGGTCACGTGATAACGTGTTCAATTATGAAAACTGAGGCAATTCACACAAATAAATCGACTAAAAAAGCATAATTTGTTGAATGATCATAAACAAATGAAAGATCTTTCCTAGGAATTTTTAGACCAAAAGAGGCGTGATCATGTCAGCAGATTGCACATGGATTTTAATAAATTTGACCTTCTGTAGGCACTTAGGAATGCAAGCTGGGTTGGACCTTTGACTTTATATTTCAATTGTCTATCCTAGAACATTGTTGAACATTTGAAAATCATAAAGTCAAGGCGTTCAGTTTTCCAGTTCTTATGAAATTAATTTTATCAGAAATGAAGCACTGTTGCTGACACAAGCATTAGTTTTAGGAGAGAGTGTCTCTCCTAGGGTTTCATTCTTGAACGTCGCTTGTGATTTTGCCCAATCCCCCGGCCATGCTGCCGGGGGAGTCTTCATCCATGGAGGTTGAATCCGACGAGCCTCAACCAGATCACGAGTTGGAAGATGCGACAATAAGCAGCGGACGAACACACCGTCGACAGGATGCCATCGGCAAACTTCCTGGTGCTCGGGAGGAGATGGAGGCGGGACTTCCGGTGGAGAAGGTTCCCCCCTTGGGGCGGCGACGAAATAGTGGAAAACAGCCGGGAGCTGTTCCCTTAAAATCCTGGGCAGAGATCCTTGGCAACGAAGACTCAACGTCAGATGCTGACGTTGACGATCTGAAGGTGCACATGGTTAATGGGCAACCCCGAGTGATCATTTCAGAGAAGTATTTAGAGGAAATGAAGAGGCCTTTCAAGTGCACTGCAATAGCATGCTTCTTAGGAGGGGCGGCCAGAGGCACGACGGAGTTCAGCTACATTATCTCAGGTTTATGCTCCATTTGGTATGAGATTCAAAACCCACGATTTTCGTCGGAAAGGGTTGCTTTCTTGTGCGGGTAGCTTCCAAAGAGGAACCGGAAATCGTCCTCAAGAAACAAGCTTGGAGGCTGGGTAGGCGACTTTTACTGGCAAGGACTCCTGGAATAAACTTATGCATTGAGGAATCATTAAAAGTACCTCTGTGGGTGTGCCTGCCAGGACTTGCATCCATCCTTTGGAACAAGCGGATCTACAAAGCGGTGGCAAGAGCACTTGGAGGACAATTCCTGGAGGTAGATCGTTATACAAAACTACAATTAAGGATGGGATATGCTCGGATATGTGTGCAGGTTTTCCCTTTCGTTTGAACCACGTTCTTCGGTGGAATTGGAATGTGGAAAAAATGATATTCGCCTCAAGAATGTTTAATATGAAGGCCAAATCAAGTTCTGCTCCAAATGCAGGATGACCTCTCATCTCACAGAAGACTGCATATTTACATAAACCCTTCAACAACAACCAACTCAGACAGTCGTCCATGGCTGGAAGGAAGTGACTCTCGCCAGGAATAGCAGACGCAATAAAAAGAATGCCCCTGGTTCATCTCGAGAGACGAATCGACCTCCAAGAGACAATAGATTCTCAGCCTTGAGGGACCATTTCACCGGGGAGGAACAGGAAGTGACACCGTGCACCACCACCCACAATTGGAATGCAGTAACCCAATGCCGCGGCACAAGTGAGCGACCATGAACCAAACAAGCGTTCCAACAGGACACATGCAAGCGACAGCCAAGAGGATATACAGCAAGCCCTGGTTGCCAAGCCGATCCCGGTGAACCCTCAGGAACAGAATGGGAGGACCGAGCATCCTCGACAACCCCACCAACAAGTGACTCAATCTACCTTGCCACCTGGGTTCCCCTCCAAAATGATGACTGGTCTAGAGACAACTGACGAGAAATTGAGCGCCTCCGGCATCATAGACAGGGAACGACAACCTCACATGGAAAATTCAGTTATGATCCCTCCCTGCTTATGTTGGTCGAACAAGTGGTCCTACCCCCAAACATGTGAGAGCCAAGATTGCTAGGTCCTTAGGACCTTTATCTTAGAAAACAGAAGCGATTGGGGATACTTCGTGGTTGAAGGGAAATATCCAAATAAAATAAGATTTAGCGCTTATAAGATCCTTTCCTACTAATAGTTTGATTAAGTTTGGAGGCAGGCAGATTAGCCAATGAGGAGGAAGGGTCGATTTTGAATGGGAGCCCCAGGCTGGGCTGTGCAGGTGAAGCAGACGAGGGGGGCATGTGTGATGAGGAAGACAGCCAACAACAACAGCCCGTGGAAGGCAAGAAATCGAGCAGGAAATCTATCACCTCGGATCAGGATGGGGATATGGTAGAAATCGACACTAGAAACAGGAACGAGGAGGAAGCTTTGATGGCCCCAAACAGCTAAGGGTGGACGCTTCTTCTTGCTTATCATTTATGATGTCGTGGAATATCAGAGGGGTGGTGAGAGAGGCAGCATAGAGAGATTTGGTTCTTACGCTTAAGGAGATGCATCTAACGGTATTCTTCATCTTTGATCTATTGATCCGGCAACAGTCTTTGGCTCAGCTGGAGAATAAATTTAAGGGCTAAGCACTTATGCATGGAGTGAGACTCTTGAGAGTCAGGTCCGGATATATTAGGATGGAACCCTACTGTGGTCAGTGTCACTGTGGGATCTAGCGAACCCTTTTATTGAAAGAAAATTGCAAAATCAAGAGAAACGGTTCCATTTTCTTAGTCTTTGGGGTTTACCTTCACCAAAACTGTCTTATTCGTAGAATGCTTTTCAGATGACTAGAAATCGAGTCGCAGTCATTGGAGATTTTCATGCCCGAAGAGAAGCACACGACAAAATTGGACGAACCCCTAGCAGGCTTCTTGCCAAGATTTTAACTCTTTTATTTTGGATAACAACCTGAATATTGCAGGGCCGGTGGACAGATTTACTGGTGTAGCAATAGAAAAGCAGAGGAAAGAGTGAAATGCAGACTTGATTGGGCACTAGTGAGTGGCCCGTGGTATCTAGACAACTAGTTCCACCTTTGAGTGACGATTTTATCCCGGACTACGTTTGACCATAATGCAATTATTCTATCTTGTGGTTCTCGAGATGGGCGGGTTTTTGATGGAAGAATCTTCTGAATATATAATATGTTACTGTTGGTTCCTCCGACCAGATTGTGAGGCTATCATCAAGGAGAGCTGGGAAATGGAGACGAGGGGTTGCACGATGATTCACTTGCTGACCGAAATGAAGGACATTAGAAGGAGACTAGCACGGTGGAACTCACATCTATATGGTAGCATTCATGCGAAAATAGCATCCTTAAAAGATGAAATTGAAAGGGTGCAGTAGTGCGAGGATGGATCTCCACTTGTGCAGAGTGACAACAAATGAGTTATGCGTAAAGAATTGGAGGTCTCTTTGAAGGAGGATGAGCTGTTATGGAGGCAAAAGGCTCGGATTCAATGGCTCCAATAAGGAAACCCCAACACCAAATATTTCTAATCTTAGTTTGAATATAGGGCCCGGAAGAACAGACTCTACAAATTACAGGTGAATGAATCCTCGACAGATGACCCACAAAGGATTCATGAGATTTGCATGGAGTATTTTCGGAGTTTCGATGATAATTCGTTGGATGGTGGTAGTCTTCCGAATGATCTCATTAGAAGCCCTTTTATCTATTCCTAGGAAAATTCTATTTTGTGCAAACCAGTTGAGATGGATGAGACTTTTGCAGCTGTTCACCAGATGGGGAATAACAAGGCACCGGACCCTGATGGGTTTTGCGGTGAATTCTTCAAGAAGTATGGACCATTGGATGCTGGTGAGGTGGTTAAGGGTTTTTTCATCGCGGCAGGATCGCAAGGAAAATTAACCAGTCCCATATTGTCCTCATCCCTAAGCATAAGGATGTCTCTAATATCATCATCTTTCGGCCTATCGCCTTTCAAAACAATGTTTACAAGATCATATCTAAAAATTTGGTCTCTAAAATGAAAGGAATGTTGGCGAGGATTGTAAATTGGGATCACGGAGCTTTCCTGCCTGAACGATACATCCATGATCTAATACTTCTTTGTCATGAGATGGTTTACAGTCTCCATAACCACAAAGCCCAATCGATGTTGCTTAATCTACATATGTCAAAGCCTATGATTAAGTCAAGTGGACATTCTTGAAGAATGATATCCGCCACTTGAGATTCTATGATGAGTGGGCTGGGCAGATTATGAAATGTGTGGAAACGGTGAGCTACGCTCTGATGATTAATGGCACTGAGGGGAAATCGTTGAGCCACCATGGTATTTGACATGGGGATGCATTGTCCCCCTATATCTTTAGGATAGAGATGGAAATCTTCTCACGATACCTACGCTAACTGGTTTTGCAAAAGAAGGTGAAGATACCTAAATTCAGAGGCATACAAAATCACTTTCCAGGCCAGTATTATGCTGATGATATAATAATTTTGTGCATGGCTAACAGGAAGACCATCTCTGAAATCAAAATGTTTCTCAAGGACATTGAAATGCAAGCTGGTTTGCTAGTCAACAATCAAAAGTCTGTCTTTCTCCCATTCCATGTGGATGAAGCTAACATCTGCGATATAGCTCAGATTCTTGAGTGGAGAAATGCCACGCTCACCATCTCCTATCTTGGGCTCCCGCTATTTCTAGGGAAATTAACTATGGACGTTTGTGCCAATCTCATTATCAAAGTTGAGAAGAAACTTGCTTTATGGAAAGGCAAGCTTCTCTCTTACTCGGGTCGCCTTTGTTTGATCCGACATGTTCTTGGTCAAACAATTGGTTCTTGGATGATGGCTTTTCGCTTATCAACAGAGGTTATCACTACGCTTGAACGACTCAACAACAGGTTCTTATGGGGGCGACACAGATTCTCAAAAGGGAAGAACTTGTGCTTCCCCAAGACCAAAGGAGGTGCTGATGTGTGGGATCTTGCGTCTTATAACAAGGCCCAAACGATCTATTTGGCTTTCTGCGTCAGGGTTTCTGATGGCCCTTGGGCATTATTTGTGAGAGCAAAATACCTAAGAGCTGAGAGCTTGTGGACATGTCAGGTGAAGCCACAGTACTCTTGCTATAGAAGAGTATCCATCTGGGCTGGGCGGATAATACCACATGGTTAGCTAAAAAGTGGGAGATGGAAAAAAAAAATACGGTTCGGGTTGGAAAATTAGGGATGGGGTAACATTGATCACCTACTTCATAATCATGATCTCACGTTATGTTATCCTCTACGTGATTTATCTATAGATGATGTGGTTAACTACCACTCACGAGTCAGCCTCAAAGTGCAATCACCATCGATTAAACAGGTTATCCGGCACATAGAGCTCTCCCAAGACAAGGGCAAGCTTATGCTGGATGATAGAAAGATAAGAGGAAATTGGTCGCCGTGAAATATATGAGATGATCAGACTTCGCAGGAGAGAGAATCATAATCTTCTCAAACTGTGGAAGAACAATGCCTTATCTCGAGCTAAATGGTGTACCTACCTAACAAAAGAAAACCGTCTTCTGACCCAGGACATATTACAAAAAACTTGGATTCTCCCTTACCAACAGATGTCACCTGTGTGAATCTAAGGAAGAGTCGGCATATCACATATTCATATTCAATTACTGCAGATGGGCAACTCGATCCTGGAAATTTTTGGAAGGCAAATTTGATGTGCGTATTTGCCAGATGTAATAGTCTGCAGGAATCCATCCAATGGTGGTGATGAGGGTTCTTTAAATGAAGTGTATGAGGGAAATTTGGTGCATGTGTTTTCCCATGGCTATATGGAATCTTTGGAAACTAATGAATAGAGTTTGCCATGACACAGAGGATTCCAGTGGCCCGTTCCCCCAACAGGCTTGCGCTGGAATTGTAACAGAAGCGAATTATTTAAATCAGCTAGTGATGTTTAGATAACTTAATTTTGAAAAGTAAGAATTTGTTGCGGATACCGATGTATACCTACTCCCTGCATCCTTATTTCCAGAAGTATTCATACTGGAAGATGGTGATACATTTATTCTAGAAAATTGCCTGTCCATAAAACACACGAGCTACAAAGACAACCTAAATTAAGGGACGCACAACTCTAACTACAAAAAGGGGAACAATGAAGAGGGGAAAGATGTCACAACCACAAGGAAAACTGTTGAAAGTTTTGTTTAATATTGTTTATAAAAAAAAAAGAAATAAAAGAAAACTATATGAACGGGAAATTTGTGTTCATTAATTGCAGTATGCAGACTATGTTAATGATGACATTTCTTAATATATAAGCTTCTTTACCAGATACAGGCTGCCATTTGTGACGTTATATATATGTTTTCTCATACGAATCTTTTGCCTCCAGCCATATCCCGTTTTCGTACTTACTCGAGATGTGCTTATGGGTCTCCGTGTATTAATGATGGCAATCGCAGAGGTATTTGTGCAAATAGGTATATATGGGAAATTTCTATGTTGCCATATTCCAGATGTTATTAGATAGCTAAAAATTAAAAATATTTTGCTAAAACAAATTGAATTATTGCTAAAAATTATTATGAGCCATTGTTGCATCATAAACTGTTCTTAATGCTGATGTGGCATGTATTTTTAGTGACATCCAACAACATCCCAAACACAGCAGCATAGAACTCTTATATATATATATATATATAGATCTGACTCAGGTCCAGTATTCATATTCAAATCCGAATACACCACGAATTCTTTGATCTTCAAAAGTACACCAACTTTGCGGAATTGGAATATTAAGCACAATCGTTTTCCAAAATTTTGGAAAATTATTAACCTCCACCGCGCAAATATTAAATAGTTCCACCAATAAAAGCAAATTGAAGCTCACCGTGGTGTAAATAAAAATGTGAACGGCTGCTTTTTGTCAAAACCTGGTTTTAGTGTCTGGGTAACGTGATAAATCCCTTACATTTTGGAATTGAGCAACTTGTTCAAGCAATAAACAATCAAAATTCAAAACCATCAAACATGTTGCTCTTACAAACTTATGAGTTGAAAGTTTGATAGATTGGTCAGTTCATCACCAACTTCATGTGTTTTCCTTGTGATTTGTGCCGATGACATAACAGATTAAATATTTTCTACATGTGAGGTGATCTAAATGTAACATATACCTACATAGCATCTGTCCGTCGACGAATTTTGTAGTCACTTCCATGCAGCAGTTTCATTGCACACAAAAAGAAGAAAAGTGGGTAAGAAAAGCAAGCCATGGATGTGAGCTCGGAATTTTTCGGATTTCGAAGGCAACAAAAAAATAAACAAGTAAAATTCAGGAAAAAAAAATAGAGAGATGTGTTCAAGTAATAAACGCCTGAGTAGGGCAAATGAAGTGAAATTAGTGAACGAGAAAGGGGAAAAAAAGAAGGCCTGAGTATAGCAAGTGAAGTGAAATGAGTAAAGAATAAAGAGGGAAAAAAAGACTTTGAAGTAATTAGTGTAAAAGAAGACATAGACTTCAAAAAAATTTATGAGACGATAGATAGAAACATATCCAGTTAAAACTTAAACATACGCTAAGAAATTAATGAATAAATTTAATTTCGAGTAAATAATCATTTATTTGTCCATTTGATAAAATAAGTTAATTGAAGTTGTGGCTAAGTAATTCTTTTGTCATTTATGTCAAACACTAAACAAACAAGAAACTGGATTCTCCGGGAAAAAAATTGCAGTATTTTCACCAACACTTAACAATGAGAGCTATCCAGCAAACGAATTTCTCACGACAAGTGCCCAATTTTCAGGTATTTATCTTCAGGAAACAAAATCATCATCATTTTCCGAGATGAAACAGAGGCGTCATCACTAGGGACACTCACAAATCAGAAACTTGAATCTTAAATCTAAGATATCATCAAGAGAAACGGGAAAAAACAAGGTTGAGCACTCAACAAGCAGGTACATATGGGAGCAAATGACGCAGTTTCAGAGAAACATGAATTTTTTTGCAGAAAAATCAGTCCAAAACTCACTGTTGTCAGCCGATGCAAGAACCCAGGTGGGAAGTGCAAGCAGAAACAAATGGGAGGAACCAAGCCATTCCAAGAAGCTTCCTCACTCACAATTTAATGCACTAATTGTGATACTTTTATTGATAAATAATTACTTAAAAAGTGAACAATTATTTTACAATTTATAAGTCTCATGACTATTCGTTGACAATTCCAAATAATCATATTAGAGTCCCCAGAAAAGACCCTTTTTGAACATGTAACTTCTCATTGAATACATGGTTGCTAAGATGACTACATACATGCATCACCCAGCCTTTTCTTTCTTTACCTCAACAGCAAGATCACACACTAAAGATGATCCAATTTATGAAGATTGATTCTAGCCAGTTGCAATCTTCGAACCAAGTCTAGATCTGGATTTTATTCAATTAGAAGGCTGTCCTGTAACTTGGATATCCATGAGAGCTTACAATCTGTGCTTCCCAATGGGTAACTGACCCAGAGGTCTACAAATCCAAAAAAACACTCTACATTTATAGTGGCCAAATTCCAGAGGGATAACAGACTCAAAGAGTTTGCTCAAAGTAAAAGGGATGTTTAGAAGATTTTGATGTAGACATAAAATTTAGCAGTTACTTGACCAGCCATAATTGTTAAACTGATTATAAAAGGAATAAGGTGCACAACTGGATACTGCAGAAAACTCAAAAGCCGAAAATGCTTTTTGAGAGATGAGATCTACCAGGTGTGAATACTTCAAGGAAAAAGTATGTTCTTTTGCTCATTTTATTTCTTCCAATGCAGGTACTGGTGAGTGTGGTGGCTAAATTTTAAAAATGTCCATTTTCTTTTCTTTTCTCGCCTTTAATAAAAATGTAGATGGAAGTAAGATTCATAAAATACAAACTACTACATTACACAAAAAACTTGTGACCATAGGATGACCACAAAGATTTGGATGCTACTACTGCACAGTAATTCAGAGTCTCAGACTGCTGCATATATAAGAAAGAACTTTTACAATGAAAATAACCACAATTTTCAAAAAAGCGGCCTCACACCAACCTTACACGGTTCATTTTAAGACAGCATTCAAAATCCAAACTGATGTTTCCCCTTCCCAAAATCTTTGTCTGTAGTCTTCCAAGTAGGGTCATGCAACGAGTTGAGACAACTCGAGCTAGACTCAAACTCCCTTGGTCAAGGTCAACTTGACCTCAATTTGTTTGTATAGGAGTTGAGCTCGAGCTTAACTGAAAACTTGAGCTTATCAATGAGTCGAGTTAGAGTTACATGAACTTGAGTCGATGAAACTAAAGTAAGCTTGACTAATCTAGGTTATCTATTTTTTTTGTAATTTCCAAATTTATAATCAATAGAAGAGATCAAGTCAAATAGGGAGTTAGTAAAACATTTGTGCATCACTAGTATCGATTTAGTTGTTACTTTACTAGGACAGCTATTTGAAAAGACAGGTTTTTCGTATTGACCAAGCAGCTTAGGGGACCGCTTATGCCCCAACCAACTTATTGTAAGTAGTTGTGTTTGGTCAGGCTCTCTTTTAAGATAATGACATAAGTCAAGTCCCATAGCACCTATCTACTCTAGGTCCCCCACATTGTTTTGGCCAAATGGATGGCCTAGCTGATAACCTGACCCATCCAGTTTGTTTGAGCATCAATTAGCTATGCAAATTATCTAATAAGTTATTTTTTCATATCTTTATTTTTCATCAATAATGCATATTGGTTTTATGATGCAAGAAATTCTATTTTAAAATTTCTATTAATTCACTTTCAATCTTGACGAGATTTCATTCACAGATCAAAACAACAGTACAAAGAAATTGTCCTCCACATTCTTTTCTACCATAATCATGTATTCCCATTATTAGCAAAGTGATTTTTGAATTGTCCATCAATCAAACAAAGAACAATTAGTCCAGATTTCATTGCCCATGCAAATGTTGCACAAAAAGCATAATGGACCAATGTACAAAGTACTAGTTCGACATTATGCAAATGTTCTAGACAAAGTGTTCTTCCATCCTTGAGTTTCAGATTCAATTAACCTGCAGGCTACTAATGTTTTACTTTTATTGTTTGACATATTGGTGTGCAGTAGTTGTTGAGCTCTCTAATTCCATAACAGGGCTTTTTTTACCATAGAAAAGGTGTATGTTAATCATATATATAATATTTAGTGCAAAAGTGTCCCCTTTTTCAACAAAGAAGAAGAAGTTGACAAATGATGGGTTGAAGAAGGAGAAAGCAGAGGGCGGATGGGGAGATCAAAAGAGAGTGTGCTACAGCTAAGAGGATGCCACCTTAAGGAAGAAGGTAGGCTTGGGATATCAATGGTTCTGGTACAGTCAAATATTGAATGTGAATCGAAATCCAATTAATTCAATTTGCATTATTGGGCAAGAAAGCTGACTTGGGTTACTAACTGGATTTGAATTTGATGTAGAAAACCTGGACATTAGAAAAAGAATTAAATATGAATGTTGGAATGAATGTGAGTTTCTACATATCTCCAATCATCAAATGGAGTAAGCTTTTATCCTCAAGGGGGTTGGTGCAACAGTCAAGGTGAGGTTGGTAGGTCCGTTTTGAACTTCTACAGTGTCAATTGTCTATGCTACAAAAAGGAGGCACATATATGCAAGTTGAAAAGTTCAAGCATAGTGGAAGCGCCACCGAAAACAGTCCCTGGCCTTGGGGGATGGGGGAAGGGTGGGGGCCAAAATTCAGCGTCACTCAGGCAATAGGATTTCCTTAAGCTCACCCGAAATATAGTAAGCTTTTAATTAGTTAGTCAACTTAACTTTTACATGGATGCAGAAGATTTCAAGCCTTAGACGAGTGGAACATTAATATATAAATTTTTAGTTAAAGGATACTAATATATAGATATTTGTGCTGAAATAGTGTTTGCATCTCAAAAATTTTTGGTATTTGGTTTTTGGAGTTCTCCAAAAAAATGAGGTTTTGTTTTGAAATAGGAAAGAAAGGGACTCGCCCGTCAGTATGAGGATCGACCATTCCGGCGCCTTTACCGGGGGTAATCAACCCAAGGGCTATGTTTATCATTGATGCATTTCGTTTTAACTTGAACTTCTTTTTTATTCTATATGCGGTGTAGAAAAATATTGAAAGTTTGATGTTTGTTTGCATCCCAAAATTTTCATTGGTTTTGGAGTGCTTCAGAAAAATGAGGTTTTGCTTTGAAATAGGAAAGAAAGGGACTCGCCCGTCGGTACGAGGATCGACCGTTCCCGGCTCCTTTACCGGGGGTAATCAACCCAAGGGCTATATTTATCATTGATGCATTTCGTTTTAACTTAAACATCTTTTGATTCTATATGCGGTGTAAAAAAAAA
>JAANDH010000269.1:136271-310717 GCA_011799765.1 Nymphaea thermarum | reverse complement strand
TTCAAATGATATTCCACTTTTTCCTCAAAATATTTCACATTTTCAAGCAACTCTTCAAGAGTCTTTTCAAAAGTTTGAAACATCAAACTTTCAATATTTTCTACACCGCATATAGAATTAAAATGATGTTTAAGTTAAAATGAAATGCATCAATGATAAACATAGCCCTTGGGTTGATTACCCCCGGTAAAGGCGCCGGTAACGGTCGATCCTCGTACCGACGGGCGAGTCCCTTTCTTTCCCATTTTAAAACAAAACCTTATTTTTCTGGAGCACTCCAAAACAAATGAAAATTTTGGGATGCAAACACTACAGTAGCATTGCTTGCAAAGGGAGGCAATGCCTAAATATATATGACGAAAAGGAACTTGCTACTTAGCTACCTTTGACAACTAGAACTCTAGACATTGGAGCTGTCTAACGGCCAGGTCTCCCAGCCAAACACTGGTTGAACCTGCACAAGACAAAAAAAAAACATCATAAAAGAACAAAAACTATGTATAAAAATTAAAAAAACTAAAAATGGGAAAAAAATAAGAAAATAAAATTAAAAAAAAGCTGTTTGGCATTAAAAAATGAAAAAAAAGAAAAAAGTGAAAAAAAATGTGTCCTTTTTAACGTTTTTTTAAATAAAAAATGTGTTTTTTAAAAAATTTAAATGGCAAGTTAATTTATCATGTCTTTTTTGAAAAAATGCATTTTTTGTGACACTGATATACACATACAAGCACACACACACACACACACATATACATATATACACACACACATACATACATACATACATACATACATACATATATATATATATATATATATATATATATATATATATATATATATATATATATATATATACATACATATATATATATATATATATATAGATATATATCATTGCCACAGAAAACACGTATTATCTGAAAAAAATGTGTATAATATGCGAGAAGTAAGTCAGCCGTATAAAACGATAATTAGACACGTTTTTTTTCTAATGCCAGAAAATAAAGAAATGAAAAAAAAGAACATATTATACACATTTTTTTGCTATTTTTTATATTTTTATTATTTTTATAATTTTCAGGATTTATGAAATGTTTTAAGTTTCTCAAAAATTTACCGAGATTTTCCCGAGATATACCACTTTGCCATATTACACCCTACAAATTCCTCGCTGTATAATACCCGTGTGGCCATGCACATGTGACAATGGTATGTGTATACATATATATATATATATATATATATATATATATATATATATATATATATATATATATATATATATATATATATATATATATATATATATATATATATATATATATATATATGTGTGTGTGTGTGTGTGTGTGTGTGTGTGTGTGTGTGTGTATATATATATTTATGTAGGTACGTATGTATGTTTGTATATACATATATGTCTTAATTCATTGCTCACCTTCTGCTTCGCTATTCATCAGGTGATATTTATATTCCAAAAAAGATGGGAATCATGCATCATATATTTTTTTTTCTTAATGCAAGTTGAGTGCCTCCAAATGGATGGTCTTTTGCATAACAGAAATCTTGTTTATTGTGCACCTATGAGGTACAATTAATATAGGTTTTTGTCACCTGCATGGTGTGCATAATTGTTGCATGTCAATGCGTGCCTACATTTGTTTGTGCATGTGTACAATGGAAGATATTAACTAAAAGATTGGTACTCTATGTTCCAACGTGCATGAATTACATGCATAATTCTCAGGGTTTTTATTGGTGAAGTTTTTCTTGCGCATTTGGTGGAAAAATTGTTTCCCTCAATAGAATTTTAGGAATTAAAAAATTTATGTTTTTGAAAATATGAGCCAAAACTGCTAAAATTAACATGTTTTTGCCTAAGTTTGTCCTTTCACTATTTCCTTTTTGTTACTTTGCTCATTATAGTTCTGCAAAATCTGAATCATGGTATTTTTACATCTAATTTAGTGTACTCGTTGTGCTAATGTTTACCGAATAGAAATTAAGAATAGCAATGTTGACAACTAAAGATATTCATTGACTATTTGGTGACAATCATTTGTATAGCATTATTTCCTCATCACAATGTCCTGTTCATAATCTCAAGTATCCTTTATTTAACATTATGAAAAATCTTATTAATATTGTCTTCTCCGATGTTTGAGAAAAAAATATTTACAAGGTTGTTTAAAAGAAATTTCTACTGATGTCATACTTTACTACCTTTGGATGGTTTAGGACATGCTTTGATTTCTGAAAATGTATACTGAATTTTGGGGTCCAAAGTTAGGCATTGCCTTGTTGATTTATAGGAAATATGCGAAGAATGTAGTAGGTTGAAAGTTGAAACATCTGGCTTGGCTTTGTACTCAATCAGTCATGCACCATCTAGTAAAGAATTCTCTAGTAGAGAGTTCTAGTCAAAGTTGCCGACTCTGACAACTTGAAGGTCTTCAGAAGTGTCCTTTTTTCTCTTGCTTCTCCTCATCTAAGGTTAAACTATCTATTCATGGTTAGATGTTGCAATTAAATTGACACCAAGACACCTGGGATTTTTTAAAAATGGGAGCCTTGGGGAGAAGCTTTAAATTAGGTTGTAAACGTATTTAGAACCAAAGTGTATTTATTTTTTTCCTCATTTAGATGGAATTGTTGCATAAAGGAATAGGACAAGAGAGGAAGGATCTTGTCAAAATTTTGACATCATTTAAGGAGTCTTTTCCAAGCAGAAACTCCTTTCTTTTTAGGTGCAAAAATTACCAAGAGGTTATTTATCACCATTTCATGTGGCTTTCCAAGTTAGTTTTAGAAACAAAGACATCCAGTACCTCTAAAATCATACTAACATGTCCTCCAAAGAATTTACTGTGTACTTGTCACTTTGTTGCTTGACTTGCCTTAAGCTACATCAGTTATCTTCTAGGATATTTTAAGCCTATGTTTCTGAAGTTACTTGCCATTTCTGCGCAGGAAAGAGTTTTGTTCTAGAAATCCTAATGCTTTGTCAAGTATTATCCACTGGAAAGATTGCACTGCTTGTCCTACCTTATGTATCAATTTGTGCTGAAAATGTATTGTATAGCTGAAAATGTATTGTATCTCTGGAGAGTTAGACTATTCAGGTCAGTGACAAGGCAGTGAATAGTTTTTTACCTCTTCTTCCTCCAGGTTGAATATTTGGAATCACTCCTTCGGCCAATGAACAAGCATGTTCGCAGTTTCTATGGGAGCCAAGGAGAAGGTATTGTCATAGTTGTTGGGGTTGCTAAACTTGATGCCTGTATTGCAGTTGTTGCTCTTATGGTCCCTTGTTCTGCATGTTTAACCACCACTAAAGTCCTTTTTCTGTTTCCAGGATATTGGGAATTTGACTTTTGATAAGGATGACTAATTATCTGTAGAATTCGCTACGGCTGCTGCAAATATAAGGGCTTCTACTTTTGGAATCCCAATGCAAGAATTGCTGGTAATATTGTGCATGCAATTGCATCGAAAAATGCTATTATTGCTGGACTAGTAGTCCTTGAAGCTATCAAAGTGTTCCAGAATGATGCAGAAAACTATAGGTTGCCTCCTCACTTTTATTTGCATATGCTTTCCAAACTTGGCGGTGTAGTATTTGAGGCTTCTATTCCTGCCTTCACGAAAAAGCACTAATTTGGACAAATAAATGCAAAATTGTAGACCTTCATTTGGGGTGCGTTCATAATCAGTGGGTTCCAGATGGAGGAAATTTTTGGATTTAGTTATTTCAAAAACATGCAAATTTTTAGGTCCTCATAATATCCCTTTGCAAGAAATGTATGTGTAAACTGAGAGTATAACTGCAGAATTTGTCCTCTTTACTTCATCATAGCAATTGTTTGTCCCAAAATCCAAATGGAGGTGTCGTGTAAACAAATAAAAACATATTCCCGAGCTTAATGCATGAAAATAATGAGGGATTGGCTGAGTTGAAAGACCTTTGTTCAAGTTCTGGATCTTCCTGTGTTCTGTCTATTTTAGTAGCAATCTTGATACTAAAGAATGATTTAATTTGTAAATACTGTAAAAGCTGATGTATTGGATTTCGTCTTTGGCATTGTCAAAGCTATCTAAGGGACATTTATATTAAGGCTTAATCTCTCCCAAATTAAATCAGTAAAGAAATGGAAGTTTTTCTTGCATATATATATATATATATATATATATATATATATATATATATATATATATATATATATATATATATATATATATATATATATATATATATATATATATATATATATATATATATATATATATATATGTGTGTGTGTGTGTGTGTGTGTGTGTGTGTGTATATATATATATATATATATATATATATATATATATATATACACACACACACACACACACTAAAATTAAGAATAAGTATTTTATGACATGAAAGCCAAGAAAAAAATTATATATACATATATGTAAAGCACTTGTATGAATTACTAATTGGACGACTCAATGTCAGAACTAATATAACTCAAGTATCTCACAGAAAAAATTTAATTAATCAATCCAAACAAACAAAACTTGTAAAGAACCAAGCCGACTTTTATTGAAGAAATAAATCTCTTTCTTTTTATATTTTTTAATTTCAGTCTGGCTTTTGTCGCTGAAGCCTTACTCTAGATGGTGATATAGGAAATTGTGAAACTATAAAGTTTTTATGAACCGAAGAGTGTTTTGATTTTGTAAAGGATGTTAGTAAAGACTGCTCTTCCGACTGGTTGCAACTGGACAGGTCAAGCTTGTGACTTGGCCGAGTTGTACTGCCTATTTTTAAAGAAAAGATATTAACAACAATAACTCTTACAAATATTGATTCCCCCTTACCATAAAGAAACAAAAATTATTGGTAAATTTGGCTTTTTTGTATACATATTAAGTAGTCAACCACCCAAGGCAAAATCTGAACCTGCTTGTCTATATGAAGCACTCAATACAAAATCCTGAACCTGATGCTTATCATTATCACAGAGGTCCTTGTAGCAGTGGCGGATCTTGATGGTTTTAGCCGAGGAGCACTGATCAATGTTTTATTAGAATGAATTGGATGAATGTAACATAAAACTACTAGGCACTACCTGCGACTGGTGTGGCCACGGCATAGGGGAGTCCAACATCATCATAATAAATTTTTTACCAAGGTTTACACAAGTTGAGGTGGGCAGCTGACCACACTAGCTGTAACGGCCCTAATTTTTCAAGCCAAGTCTTTTATCCAAAATATAGAATTGGTTTAATTTAAAATGGTAAGGTGGGGAAATGACTTTTCAAAACATCCATTTGTCAACACAATTGGGCGTCATAACAAAAACTAACTTTAAAACGACCAACACTTGAACAATAAGTTAGACCATACGTTCGAAAACAGTATTTCATAAAATGACAAAATATGGAAGTTTGTCACATTTCGAAGTCCAACCCCTGAAATTGATCGGTTGGGTAGCATCAGATCATAGATCATCACAGCAGTTCCCTTCTATTCCCGAATCTCTTGAAAAGGGAAAATTGGGGTGATAACTTTGGGAAGTTATCCAAATGATGTCTACCATTGATTTGCGCCAGTATACACATTTTATACATTTCAACATCAAACTTACCTTAGTACTGCATGAAGACAAGGTAAACCATGCATGGTTGAAACATACACATTGATAATAAAATGTTCAAGAATAAAACATATTTAGCAGCGCTGGTGATTTCATACAACAGTTTTGTTACAGTGCCGAAGAAAACAACTGATAACAACCACAGGTATCGACCTCAACACGTGTTAGTACTAGACTAATAAGCCGTTGTCTTCCTCCGACCCCTTATAAAGGACTAGTTGAAGGGCTGTTCTCCAAATCCTGTGGCTGGGGGAACAGGTCAGGCATGCCCAAAACATAAGCAGATTTGCTGCGACACCACACACTGGCTCGCCTGGACCCACCCCGGTGGAAAGGCAACCTTCTGCACCTCCGTCATGCAAGGAGAGAGCATGCCACCCTTCTCTGCGAACAATTCAAATCATACACGATAATGCCAGATTATGCATGCAAGTATAAAATTGTTTTGCTCATATGATTCATCAACTGCATGTTCATGTACACATTTTATACAGCATCAATGAATCATGAAAGCCAGCATAATCATGCCCATCAAAACCAATCAGCAATTACTTGCAGTAATAATTAAAGTCAACAATATGGATCTCAAGTCCAATTTTAAGTAAGCCCGTGATACAGCAAGGTCACAATGACATCCACATGTAAGTCTCGATCTCAAACAGATCCATGTCCAAATATTTCAGCAACTATTATTCATGCATAAATCCGTATTCATAATCCAAACAATTGAATGACAATAAATAACTCATTGTGTCTTTTATAATGCAGTGGTCCAGGTATCAATTGTGATATCAGGTCACGACACAAACAGGCGTAAATTGCAAGCATATACATAAGTTAAAATCAGTCTGATCCAAAACCACATGTATTTTACTACAACTAATATGCGTAGGTATACATGAAGGAACCCGGTCTCGATATATTAGATGCGAATGAAATACAAGAGATTCATATTCATATCCATTGTCTTATTTTCATAAAATCATCTAGTCATGTTCAAACTTAGAGTCTGAACTCGTATTTTCTTTGCTCCTCCTTTTTCTTATCTGACCTTGTACATGAATGTCTCAACCACTTCAAACCGTCACAATCTTCTTTCAATGTCATAAACGTTGTTCACCCTTCTAATGCTGATTGTGCCACTAATCAAAGGTTCAAAATTAAGTAATTCATGTGTAGGGAGAAAGCAAACCTTGACGCAAGAACCTCATGCTAATTGCAGCAAGCTTTGGATAAAACTGAGTCCCCCCTACTGGGTCAACCCAGTGGGGAGGTGATTGGATGGGCCAGCAAAGTGACTCGGTAAGCCCCTCCCTCCACCCCAAAAAAAAAGCCTTCTCTATCTTCTTCCGTCTTGCCTGTTGTTCCCCTCTTGTTGGTTGTTAGACAAGCTTATCGAGTTTATTGAGCCAGAGCTTGAGTCAGGTTTGGAGGACACAGAACTGCTGATATTCTAGACCACAAAAGGATTACAAATATAAACTGAAAAAATCAATCAGCAGTTGTTTCATTACTTAAAGGCCACTTTGAGAAAATGAGTGGCAAGCAGAAGCAGCTGGTATCCATAGGCTCAAACCTATCTTCGGTTTTGGGCATCAACAAGTTGGTAGATAGCATAGGCTGCAGCTTCTCACAAGAAATAACATGAGAATCAGCAGATCGTGCGTTCAATTTGGATGCTTTAACTGCACACTCCCTTGTGACAGCTCTAAACCTCCCTTCCTTCTTTTACAGTCAACATTTTCATGCTGCACAGCAGATAATGAATTTCTAGAGATCACATCTCCGCTTGAATTTTCTCCCATAAAGAGGTCCATATCTATTGGTGACACTTTCATCGCCTTTGCTTCTGTTTCGCTGCTGTTTGTACTCAGTGAAGCCACTTGGGAAGAACCTGTCTGAGTAACCAGCTACAGCTAGTAGTTGACATAGCTAAGAAACCGACTGAAGCCACTCATATCTGAATCAATCTTTTAAAGTCACGAATCGCAATTGAACCCGATCTGAAAACCATTTTTGAATTAACAACCAAACCTATTTAAAATAATGATATGTCAAGGATGAGTTTCAAGTTACATGGATGTTTTTTAAATGTACTTAACACCCCGTTTGATGGCACAGAATTCTTTTGAGTGGAGATTTTTTCAAAGAAAAAAATGCAAGGTAAGTGTAGGGTAAGGAAAAATTCACTTTTTCCAAGTTCCGGCCATGTTTGATGAACTAGAATTTTTTTTTTTAAGAAAAAAAACTTCCGTGTTTGATGGGCATGAAAAATTTTTTTGTGGATTAACATGTCAAGTGAGAAGAAACCCCAAGCTGCAGAAGGAGGGAAGATTGAAGCTCCTCGTCCATTGCTAGCCAACTTTGGCAACACAATGGCAAGTTTTGGCCGCATGGTAAAACGTTGGAGGAAATTTTAGCTGAGTTCATATTCGTCACTACAAAAAATAACCCATGTTCTACGATCCATTTTTCTCCTCCGTCAAAATTCTTTCCAACATCGCTGACACCCCAAATAGGCGGTCAGTTTTTCTCTCCCACCTTCAACCACAAGCTTTTATGACATTAAATATTTGATGCTCTGACTCTCAAAATTTTTCTCAATTAGAGATTATGTTGATTGCAATGAGAGGAACCACATCATAGGCGCCAGAGAATGGATAAGGGCGATGGTGAAGGTTATGCTGCGATGGTGGGTTTTTCCCGTCATTGGCTATCAAAAGAAGCTTACTGGCAAAAAGTGAATGGATTTTCCGGTTCAGAACTACCCACAGTAGCGTCGATGCCCTTACTTACATCAAAATTGGGGATTTGTGATGGAGGTTTTGCCCTAATGTCGATGCTGTGTTCAATTGAAGACGAAGAAGAATCAATCTACGCAGCACCTAGGCAGGCCAGAAACAGTAAAATCTTGGACACATAACCAACCAACTTTCTTCCGTTTCACAAATGAAAAAAAAAAATCATATAATCATTCTGATCCAAACAATGTGCTCGAATAAACTAAAAAGAAATTACGTCTAAAAAGCGCTTTCAAAAAGCACCATTCTGTTCTACGAGCCATTTTCATCATGCTAACCAATCGATGGAGGCTGATGAGGAGATGAAATGTTGTCTTCCGGCATTGGGGCACAAGCCCCAGACACAACAGCAAGGGCAGCCCTAGGTCACGAGCAGCAATGACCAAGAATGTCTGCAATGATTCCAGGGCGACCCTAACCGCCTCTCTCCTTAACTCATAAGTATGGACTCTTTAGTCTTTCCCCACCAGCCACTGCCACAACTAGGGCTGGGCATCGGGCCTGCCCGACCCGATAAAAATGTGAAAATGAAGCCCAAAAACTGAAACGGGTCGGCCCGAGGCCCGGCCCGTTTCTAAACGGGCTGGGCCGGGCCCATGTCATATCGGGCCTCGGGCTTCGGTCAAGGCCCAAGGCCCGGCCCGGCCCAATTAATAACGGGCCGGGCGGGCTCAGTTGGGCTTTGGGCGGGCCGGGCCAGGAATTTTTGGGGCCAGGCTTGTTTCTCAAACCTGTTTCTCGGCTCAGTTTGCTTCTATAATCACCATGTAACCAATAATTTTTTATAAGATGGTAGTTTCATATGATATTTGAAGCAAATAACAGCCATTTATCCCAAACATACATAGTTACATCGGACAGGGCACCACATTACATAAACTCCCATGTAAAAACAACAGTCCATCATTGTAAGAAACCTTACATAGTTACATGGGCGTGGAGTACGGATTCATGAAGTATTTTAAAGCTCCACAAAATCAAGAACATAATAGCATCTAAGTTTAGAACCCAAGTACAAAGCAAAGCAGCCTTAGTATAAAAGAAATCCGTAGAAGTTGCACTTGTTTTCCAATAGTGTCAAAGTACTCCATATTAGTGATAATACCAGCTATCCAAACAGCACATGATATCTTCCTTTCCGAATTTACAAGATCCCAAACCACCTTAACAACCAAGGCAGGAAAAGAGTACAAATCCCACCCACATAGCATGCTACATATATATTAGGAGGGCTGAGCAAACAAGAGCAACATCAGCGTTGTCTTCCCATTCAACAAAATCTGATCAAGCTTTGTTATGTGACATCCTTCGCCTTCATATGTGTTTTCACTGTAACAACCACACCCATTGCATTTGCATGAGAAAGCAAAGAGATCAAGAGAGACAATAAGATTGATTTGACATGGTGCAACACTATGCTTATAGCATAATAAACCAACCTATGTGTGCATGTGTCAAAGAGATTTTATAAAATGTCAAAGAAATGTTTTACCACAATGAAATATAATTCATGCTAATTCGTGACCAGAAGATTCTTCCTTTTCTTCAAAACTACAAAAAACACATCATCACAAGCAAACTACAATGTTAGTATATCATGAAAGACAAAAAAAATGATTAAAATTTAACATTAAACAATGAACATCTTAAGTTTCACATGAGATATCTTCATCACGAATCCAACTCTGTGTGCAAACTAGTGCTTCAACAGTTTCGAGAGTGGTTGAACATCGATAATCATTAATGATTCTTCCAGCTGTACTGAATGCAGACTCAGATGCAACTGTAGATATAGGGACTGCCAAGATATCTCAAGCCATTTTGGAACAAACTCTATATTTATTTTCATTTGCCTTCCACCAAGATAATATATTGAAGTCTTCATTAGACCGAGATCGCTCTATTGGATCAGTTAAATATGCTTCCAGATCTGTGTGAGGTACTTGAGAAGATGCAGAACTCATGTAATATGTGAAGAAGGCATCTCTTGAAAAAGTTGAAGCCCTCTCTTCTTCAAAATCAACAATGGCGTTGTTTGCACTTTCATTTTCTTCATTGTCTGTACCATACACGTTTTTGTACTCAGCATACAATCCATGAAGACTACTTTCTATTTTTTCATATTGTACAATTGCGTCAATTTCATTTAGACTCTCAAGCACATACTTCAAACATCCCAGTTTGGATCTAGGATCTAAGACAAATGCAATTCCAAAAAGGACATTGTAGTCATTTTTCCAATATTTGTCAAACTTTTCTTGCATTTTGTATGCTAATGACCTTATATAATCATTGTCTGCCAAACGATTTTTACGCAAATGGTTGCGTACCTTCTGTATTTCTTCAAAAACCACATTAGTTGTTACGTTTCTAGTGGCAGAGAAGATATTTGTAACATTATAGAATAACTTCAAAAACTGGCACAAGATAGTTGCATAAGACCATTCATCATCAGAAGGTAAATTTGTATAATTGGGATCTATAGAAGCTAAATGTTGAAATGCATATTTGTAGAACAATGCATCTCTCAACATAACATATGTAGAGTTTCATCGAGTTGGAACATCATAAGTTAATTTCTTTGTACCAATTAAGCCCACTGTTCTTATACAATCCTTAAAGGAATGTAACCGCTTTGGTGATCCCTTTACATATTTAACACTTTCACGAATCTTTGAAATTGTATCATGCAGATCCTGCATACCATCTTGAACTATAAGATTTAGAATATGCGCACCACAGCGAATATGCAAATGTTGCCCCTGCATTGGAATAAGATTTCTTCTTCCTAAGTTTCTTTTCAGTGTACTTATTGCACTATCATTCGTCGAACAGTTGTCAGCTGTAATAGAAAATAACTTTGATTGAATGTTCCATTTAGAGATGCATTCTAATAAAGCCTCACACAAACTATTTGCATTATGTGGCGGAGGCACATGTACAAAACTGAACATGTGAGCATGCAACTTCCAATATCTATCAACATATTGTCCTGTCACGCATAGATAACCCAATGTCTGTTGTGAAGTCCACATATCAAATGTCAATGAAACTCGCTGCATAGAATCATTTATAAATCCTTCAGGTCGGGCTTTCTCAGCCTTGTACATTGACATAATTTCTCTTTTCAAATTTCTTCTAGAAAATGGAACAAACTTATGGTTGCAAGCTTGAAGAAGTTTGTTATGATATTTATATTCTGCCAAATTAACGAAAGCTCATGTGCTATTACACACGTTGACATCAACTTTCTTATACACTCCATGTCAAACTTTTGTATACCTATAGAAGTTGCACCAGAGTCATTAACTGCAAATGATAAAGTTCTTTGCTTTCCTTCATTGATTTGCCTATTTAAACAAGATTTCATATGTCGACTTAAATGGCTAGTTCCATGAGCACTGCTTGCTTTCAGTCGTTCTCCACAATGTTTGCATTTGGCAAACTCTTCTCCTTTATATGTAACCAATATAAAATCAATCCATACTTTTGAAGTCCTTTTTCTCTTTGAGACAGCTTCTCTCTCGGTAGATGATTCGAGTGATTCCATATTAGAAGTTGGACAATATTCTTTATCAGAAGAAACATGCGACATAACTGACATAAGTTGAAATGACACATGTAAATAGCCAAAACAATAACATAATAAAGACCAACATCATTGAACATGACATAATAAAGCCAAAAAAGGCAAAGCAAGCATATGTACACTGGTTGGGAGAGTAGAGTAACAAGAATTCACTCTTATGCAGGCATATGTATAGAAAACTTATCGTAAATACATATATTTTTATGCCCGTACCAAATTTACATAAAAGTTTCACATATCCTATTCCATGAAATAGATATTTGATTTTGTGACCACATCATATAGCACATGACAAGTCCAAGTAGAACTGACCACATCACCATGAGCCATGAGTTACTTCCCATACATACACAAAATTGAGCAGCAATTTCCATTCGTAACTCATGCTAAGTAAGAGAAGATTAACTAACCTCCACTTCAGTAGGACAGGATGCAAGAAGCTGAAGCACTTTCTCCAAAAATTCACCAGTAATTTCTGAGACTAGAACAGCAAGTCCAGATGACAGCTAAGTGGTATATCTATGAAAAAACATTTAATTAGAACAGGCGTCTCAGACTCAAACCACTTTAAAACAGCAACATCATTATAAAAATTGATATAAGAAGAAACCTTGATACAAGCTGCAGTAAAAAAATTCAGGGCATCAGGCATCATCAATATCAAATCCAAGGGCATCCCCATTCATCAACAAGCGCCTTTTTTTATTTATCATGCCATGCTCTGTCCAGTATATGGAATTTTAAGCAAGAAAAAGACAGACCTTTGCCAATTCGGTGAAAGAGAGTACTTGCGTGTGGCATCATCTAGAATAAGTTTGGCCATTCTAAGGAAAGCATTACAAGATTTAATCTACATCAGTTACATTTTAGATATTTGGCGATTTTTTTCCCACCATAGTAATATAATTTACAAAACTCTACTATTGGTTGCTCTGCATTTCACTGGTAATACTGAATCTCATACACCAAAGAAAAAAGGACCACAGCTGCAAAGCTAGTTCTCTCAAACAACTTACCAAACAGGTAATGGGCACAGTATAAGGACACCTCCAGAGTCTAGACTAGACATCGGGAAAAGAGAAAAAACACACAAGACAAAACTAAACTGAACTAAGATGCAAAACAAGACAAAACTATCAAGCAGAGCAAACAAGTTTCTAACGAATACTAAATACCATTTGATGCAATGACCTCAAAAGAAAAGAAACAAATGGCGCCCAGTCTCTGTCCGAGATGATAACGAAGAGGAGATGGAGATAAGTGAACATGAACAGGAAGAGCCAGTACGAACCTCAAAACGTGTGGTTTCTGACGGGATCATGCGGACTTCGATCCGAACTCGAGGCACTCCGTTGGCCTGAAAGCTTCGTGTTCTCCTCTTAATTGGGACTGTTCTAGCGTGATTCCAGCAGATTCTTGCCTCTTTTGATGTTGAGCACCTATCTAATTAATATGCTATATACAATTACAAAACCATGAATAAATCAAATTGAGTTCATCCCTAGAAACACAATGGAGGAAAGCCAAAGATAACAAAAGAGAAACGCACCCAAAACTGTGACAACCGACTGGGAGGACCGAAGGAGGCAACCGATGGGCGACGGCGACGGCAACTGGGAGGACCGGTGTGTTGAGTCTCGACGGCGGCGAGGAACAGCCAAACAGGGACGGGATTAGCTTATTAGGGAAGTATCGAGAGAGTGAAAACTGAAAACTGAAACCCTACGTTAATGAGTAATGACCCATAAGTTAGTTTAAGAAAATAATAAAAATAGTATCGGGCTCTCGGGCAGCCGCCGAGCACAGCAGCGGGCCCGAGCCCGACCCGTTAACTATCGGGCCAGGCCGAGCCCGATAATTAACGGTCCGAAATTCATTTTTTCAAAGCCCGGGCCCGAGTCGGGCCGGGTACCCGACGGCGGCCCGGCCCAGTGCCGAGGCTTAGCCACAACCACTGCCTCCAGCTCCATCCTCACCTCTTTCCAGCATCCAGGAATGAAACCCATGGAATTAACCAACTTCATCTTGTTAATTCGCTCTGTCCAAATCCTCTGCATTGCAGAGTAGTAATCGCCCGCTTCATCATCAGGGTTGTCTCCTAGGAAGCTCAAGATTCTAGCCACGGCAACATACCCATACGCGGTTTTCATTGAAGATGTAGCTGTTTCTGAGGAAATCATTGGGGCAAATGGAGTCAAGTTCCTCAACCATCTAGGGAATCGAGGATCTTCTCCGAGATGGTGCCCTTGGAGACCTCTGAGGAAATTCTCTGCAAAAGGATGCTCTTATTGAGACGGGTATTTTGATAAGGGAGAGGGAGCACTGTCACAAGCCTGTTGGCAATCCAATCATTGATCGGTTGTCGGAGAACAAATCGTTCCGGACCTCAATGAGCCCATAGTCATCCTACCCATGAGGCCGCGTTTGATTGCACAGATAAAACACATAATTTTTCTCTATAAATATTTCCTTGGAAATAAAGAGAACAGAAAAAAGTCTCAGCTCAGAATTTCTAACCTATGTTTGGTGGCTATAAACAAGAATTCATGAAAAGCCTGACAATTGTTTGATCAGTAGGAAAAAAGGAAGGAAAAATTTTATCATTCCTACCAATCTCCAACCCAGCATCGCAAGTTATAAGAAGAATGTAAGTTAAAAGGGAAGGAAAAATTCAAGCTTATGTGCCTCGTCCAACAAACAAGCGCTTAAGATCATCAACTCACATATTATTGTAACATTTTGTAATGTTTTGGACGGAATGTAGGTCTTAAGGTGAATTGAATCACTGAACACATTTCCAACAAGACAACACAAATAAGGTTTTGGAGTTTTAAACGCCTTTTGAATATGACAAGATTAAAAAATGGGAAAAAAAAGGAGAAAATGCTGTCAATTTTAAAGGTTTTAAAAAGATCCTTATAGAAAAAAATAAAATAAATGAAAAACTAATAAGGCAATATCAAAGGAAGAAGTACATAACAAAACAATTAGAAAATGAACAGAAGCAGTAAAAAATGAGGATCACACAGAAATAAGAAAAGAAACAGACATAAACAGACAGAAAGTTCTTACTTCGACATTTCTAATGCACAAAACATTTGAAGGCACAGAAATTCGAATGTACAAAATTTCTAAGCCACAGAGTTTCTAAGTTCTAAGAATCTAACTTTTGACACAATCTAACTTCTGACACACATTTACAAATCGACTAAAAAATGGACATATGCAAATCGACCGAAAAACTAGAAAAGTCCAATACTTTTCAGTATTGGTTACCTCAAAAAACCAATGCAAATTTGCAAATCGACTCAAAACCCCAAAGCAAATACTACCTCCGCGCAGGTGTACAACGAGGATGGATAGTCAGATTTTTGCTGGGTACCGGAAAATGTACGCAGCTGTCAGAGGCTTGGTGTGCCTGTCGCTCGATGGAAGCCTCCCAACAAAGACGTGCCAGTGTGCTCCGCCGGTGACTTGCAGGTTGGGAATGTCGCCGGAAGTCGGGAGTATTTGGGTCTAGAGTTTCCCCTGTTATGAACACCATAGACCCTACAACGCTTCTACAGCGAAGCGTTGAGTATTGAGTATGTTTTTGACGTTTCAAGTTTTACGTTTCACTCATCACTTTACAAATCTACCATTCAAAATTTTTAAAAAATTGTAATTAATGCCACCGAATTAAAACCTCGCTTTTAGAAAAAAAGACGCGAAAAAAATGCGATTTATCTTTCCTTTTTGCCGTTTCTTTAAAAATGCATCTTTTTCCCTTTTTTGTGGTCGTTCACTTTCGCGCGTTTTTTGTCCTTTTTTCAAAAATAATGTCTTTTTACACTGATGCAAAACGTTGAGGTCAAGTGTTTGCTTGGTTGCAAATGCAGAAATTGATGTAGCAAATACGCGAAGAAAAACACATTTTAACTTTAATTTTTTGTGTTTCTTTAAAAAGGTGTCTTTTCTCATTTTGCGGCCTTTCATTTTAGTGTTTTTTTTTTTTTGCCTTTTTTCGAAAATAACATTCTTTTTGTGACACTAAGGCAAACCGTCGAGGTCAAGTGTTTGCTTGGATGCAGAAATCGAAGTAGCTTGGCTTATAGTATTGGATATTTCAAAAGATCAGGTTTCCTGCATGGCATGATCTTTCTTACTAAACGGGCACAATACTCATGTTAAAGCTAGAATTGGTTTTGACCGTAACATACAAATGAAGAATCATCAAACCAAGCCATTAGTAGCAACAGATTGTAGATTCTACTCTTCAGAAAATTATAGGTCTTGATCTTGATCAGAGTTCAAAATGAATCTAGGGAAAACAAGAGGACCATGAAGTGCCTTCCACTGGCTTGGCCATCATCTCCCCACGCAGGATTTATGATTCAAAATCAGATCTACTACGTATCTGAAACAAGAACGATCCAAATATGGTTTTGACATCTAAAGCACTTTCGATCCTTTTTGTCACATTCTGTCTGTATCACCTGTCATTCGTAAGCTACAAATTCCACCTACTTCTGTATTGGCTGATGTATAAAGTAGATTCTAAAAGAACAAAATCCAATAATTTGAACCTTCTCAAATTTATAGGTTGTACCCATGTCCAAATATTGGCTGATGTATAAAGTAGATTCTAAAAGAAAAGAAATCCAACAATTTGAACCTTCTCAAATTTATATGTTGTACCAATGTCCAAATATTGGCTGATGTACAAAGTAGATTCTAAAAGAATAGAAATCCAACAATTTTTATAGGTTGTACCCATGTCCAAATATTAGCTGATGTACAAAGTATATTCTAAAAGAACATAAATTAAACAATTTGAACCTTCTCAAATTTATAGGTTATACTCATGTTCAAATATTGGCTGATGTACAAAGTAGATTCTAAAAGAACAAAAATCCAACAATTAGAACATTCTCAAATTTATAGGTACTACCCATGTCCAAATATTGGCTGATGTACAAAGTAGATTCTAAAAGGACAAAAATCCAACAATTTCAACATTCTCAAATTTATAGGTTGTACCCAAGTCCAAATATTGGCTGATGTACAAAGTAGATTCTAAAAGAACAAAAATCCAACAATTTAAACATTCTCAAATTTATAGGTTGTACCCATGTCCAAATATTGGCTGATGTACAAAGTAGATTCTAAAAAAAAAATCCAACAATTTGAACCTTCTCAAATTTATAGGTAGTACCCATGTCCAAATATTGGTTGATGTACAAAGTATATTCTAAAATAACAGAAATCTAACAATTTGAACCTTCTTAAATTTATAAGTTATACCCATGTCCAAATATTGGCTGATGTACAAAGTAGATTTTAAAAGATCAAATTTATAGGTTGTACCCATGTCCAAATATTGGCTGATATACAAAGTAGATTTTAAAAGAACAGAAATCCAACAATTTGAACCTTCTCAAATTTATAGGTTGTACTCATGTCCAAATATTGGCTGATGTACAAAGTAGATTGTAAAAGAACAGAACTCCAACAATTTGAACTTTCTCAAATTTATAGGTTATACCCATGTTCAAATAAACTGATCATTTTCAGGTCTAAAATTCATCAATTATCTAAAAAATCAACTAAAATTTGTGTTGGTATTTGTGTTTGCGCAGATTTCTATAAGGGAGGGGCCATGGTCCCCCCTTAAGTTATAAAAAAATAAATTTTACTCATTAAAATTTAAAAGTGTTTAGTTTGATTCCTATAAAACTTTTGAAAAAAAATAAGGCTTGGACCCTGTTAAAATTTTTCAAACATTTTATTTTGTAGTCCCACGGCTATTCGGTCTTCCTATAGATGAAATCCTGGTTGTGCTCCTGCCCTTGCGAGTAGGGTTTGCAGGCATTCGAGAGGTCATTAGGTGGCAATTCGTGTAGTGAAAACTACTTTACTTGTTTGATATAAGTAGATTATTTCGTTCCTTCATTGCAAGTGCATACACAGTATATACTAAAAAGACCCACAGGGAAAAAAAAAATTGAAGCTACATATGACTAAAAAAATATAACTAACAGCAACAAAAAAAATATAGCAGGAGTCAAAAATTTCAAAAATTAAAATTTCTTTTTCCTTTTAAGTTCAAAAATTCATTATCTCAAGTTTGATGAAAAGAGGGAAGATAAGTATAGGAATAAGTGTAAGGGACATTCTAGAGTTTTGGTCACCAAGTAAAAGAAGGAACTAGAGGAGGAAAAAAAAATGGGGGAAATTAGTGCCTTTGATTGATGGCATGCCTGAAGTTGGCAGAGTCAGCGTGGACACTGCAAGGGTAACATGACTTAAGGAGTTGTTAACTGTTGATCTTAGGTGTAAATTTCCTAGATTTAAGGTCAGCTCCTTTTTGAGGAAAAGGGAAAAAATTGAGGTAGGTCTGATTTCTTCAGATCTTAGATCTTGATCTATGATCTGAAGATCTTAAATTCAAGGATTTTGGACATTGGTTTCTAACAATCATATGAAATGTATGAAGATTTGTAAACCTTGCATCTTAATATCCATGCTTCTCAACTCAAAGCTCCTTTCCCTCTCATCTATGCCGTTTGAGGCACAACGGTGATCTTAGATCCACGGTTCTCAAGTATGTAGTTTGTTAGACTTAGAACCATGGATTTGAGATGGCCCTTTGTCAAACTGACATTGAGATCTAAGATTTAGTGTAATCATACACCCCCTGTTTGATTACTTCTAAGTTCATATCCATGGATCTGGCAAAAGATCTATAGAATAAATTCTATGGTTTATGAACTACTAAAGAGCTCAAATCAAACTTAAGATCCACACTTGAAAGCTTCAGTTTCTTGCACTGGGAAAATGTCTTGTCTAAGATCAAGTTTGAGATCCATGGATCTAATCCTAAGGATCTTAGACTAGAGTAGACTAAGGGTAATCAATTCTCTTAAGGGCTTGATTGATAGATGGAATAGTTGCATATTATTGCATGAATCTAACTATAAAATGGACATATTCATGAAACAATGAATGAAGTGTTAAATGAGCTTGTTTATCTTTTATAGTGAGATTCATGAACCAGTATGTAACCGTTTAAGTTGTCAAACAACCTCTAAGGGTCTCAAGTTGATTACAAGTTGGGCTTAGGCCAGAGATGTTGCCCATGCCCACAGCTTGAACCCGGCCTGACTATAATAAAATATACATAAAAAATATTATATTTAATGTAATATATAAGAATAAAATATAATATAACAAATGAATATAATTAAGTACAATAAATATATATTTTTTCAAATAAAATAATATTTTAAATAAGATAGTGGGCTGAGATGAGCCAGCTATGCCCAAATTTAAGGACCAGGCCTGGGTTCGAGTTAGGCCGAGTATGGGTACCCAGCCCAATGCCGACCCTTAGTATCAATTATAAAGTAGAGTGGTAATGCATCTGGCCCTCAATTTTTTTTAGCAGATCTGTATCTGTTGGGTTTTGAATGATGCCATGGGAATAGCAACATAACTATAGAGCAGCTAGGGAGGACCATAAACTCGATGCACCTTGGATAAGATGGAGACAGTGTCTCATGTAGCACTCCTATATCGCTATTTTGTCATGCAGGAAAAGTGTTTGGAAGCATTGACCGAAATCGACATGGTAATCAATTCTTTCTTAATGGAAAAAGTTAGATTCTTCAGCACATGAAAAGTTGTGTAGGGTTCCAAGTTTGCTCGTATGTATTCTTGTATGACGGAGCTATCAAGCAATTATGTATGCATGGTCTGAATGTGGTGCAATTGCGTGCTTGGTGAAAATTTTGTTGATTGTGAACTTCACTGAGGGTGATACTGCATTCAAATGCTGTTTGTTATATAATACTAAATAAAGTTTTCCACCTTGATCTGCTTTGGTTACAAATCCCATCTATGTGACACTGATGCATCAAAACAAAGATTGCACCTGCATCAATGCAACAGCATTGCGCTCTTCTTGTCTCTCTCTGCTTCCAGCAATGGTGAACAGCGGTAGCGATCTTTCCTCTTTTTCTACGGTGAGCAGCGACAAGGAGGACTGCCGACAGCAAAGAGGCGGCATCACCATGGGAAGAACGTGCTTCTCTCTGTCTCTCGCGCTTGCATTTTTAGCTTTCTTTGTCTTGTTTTTCCCTCACGTATTTCCCTCTTTCTAAAAGATGTCAGTCACATGACTCGGCACATTCTCCTCTTTCTTATTTCATAAAGTTGTGCCGTGCCTTTATCGTCTTTAAGAAGCCTCACATTTTTCCTACCAAACAAGATAGCAGTATTATTGCTAAAATTCTACCCACAAATCCTAAGAATAAGTTTTCCATCTCTTTTCGTAGTGAAAATTATTTATTTGTTGCACAAGCATCTGCACACACAACGTAAACTAAACATCTCTGGATGCTAGATCTTGTGTTATACAGATCAATCCAATTTAGCCTGTCATACAGAAGGCAAAGACGCGTACGAAGAGGAGGGGGGGTGGAGGCGTGCAACCTCGCCCATCATATGGCGCTCCGCATTTAATGTGGGGGCGAAGTGTGGCTGCGGGCACTCCTACCTCTCAGTCTCTACGCTGGTGGATGGCGACGGCGTCGGGATGAGGCCGGCTGTCTTGGCGCTGGCGTCGGCGGCACGCTGCGAGAGGTTCAGAGAGGCGACGGGAGACTTAATTCCAACAAGCTGTTCATCTGCATCCTGTGGACGACTTGGTAGGTCTTTTAGGACCTTCTCAACAACCAGTTCAACCAGCTGTGCCTCGTGTCTGAAAATATGCAAAAGAGAAAAAATAAAAGATGTCCTACAAATTGAAGTTACCTGGCTGATGAATGAACATGATTTCTCGCCTACTAATTGGCATCAGTAGGTTGGCCCTCAGCTGCCTATACCTTTTGGCGAGAGGCCGATGTACAACTGAGTCGGCCAATGGCCCAATACCTTGACCAAGAGGCTGATACCAGTGAGGGAGTTGGGATTTTTTTTTTTTTTTAAAGGGGTATTCCAGTTACCTGTCCAGGTTTGATATAAACATTCCATGTAACTTTTAGGGTTCATTTGGCAAACGAAACAATATGTAATTATTTCATGAACAGATTAGAGTCTCATGAACAGATTAGAGTCTGTTTGGTAGATCGAACAGTTGATCTTAATTATTATATGAAATTGTTGGAGCTACCAAGCAGACTCTTAAGTTGTACAATAAAATTTTGAATTTTTAAACAAAAACTTTTGATGGGCTAGTGCAATTTGTGTCTCACATCAACCCTCACGTATCTCCACCACTGACTGATACACCAAATATCAGTTAGCATAGGGACAAAACTGTTTATATGCTTGTCCCCGAACACATCACAAATATTGAGGTGCCTGAATTCAGAAAAGACCTCCTACGAGGAGGATCTGGAACTTGTTTATTCAGGTTTGGCTATAACAGATTCGGATTTCATTGATAAGTGAATGTGAATTTAGTTTGCAGTCCTATAACTAAGCCCAAGTCTAATATCCCATTGAGACCCAATATAAATCCTAGGAGGTTACTATAAATTTCGTGTGCTGATCAAATCTGGTTACTCTGAACCCGAATCCAATTACTAGTCATCATCCGTTAGGAATAGAGTTTCGAGTACAGGTAGATCAGGCACCTCAACTAGCCAACCCAAACAGCCCACTTTTAATTTTTAAAATTCTTTTAGTTTAATCTGCATAAAAAAATTTTAAAAAATATTTAACCTCGTGTTAACAGTTTGAAACTCTAACTCAACCTCTACATAAAGAAAAATAACTCTGCCCTGCTTCTACAGAAAAGTTTTCTCCCTTGAAGAGTTGGAAGTTTGAGAAGCCTGTTGACAAGGTTGGAGAAAAGAAGAAGAAAAGAAGAGAAAAATGGAGTGGGAGCTAGGAAAAATTCTATGTCTTCAAGTAAGAAAGCATAAAGATTTTCCAAGGGTTAGCTCATGCCCAAGAAAGAAAAAGTTGTGGGTGTTTTTATAGAATGTTTTGGAGCAAAAACTCAAAATTTGAAATTCTTTGAATTTAACAATATTTTCATGCAAATTCCAAATATTTTTGAATAATTTTAAGTTTTTTTTTAAAAAATAGATTTTAACCAAGTGGAATTGACCCTTAGCCCTACAAACACCTCTTTGGGGTTTAAGCAGGGTTAATGACCACCCATCAAACCCAAAACTACCCCCAAGGGGGTGGTTTTTAACCAAAAGAAGGGCCTGCACAGCATGCCGGCCCTGCCTCGGCACGGCCACTTGCCCGTGGTAGTGATTGGCCACATGCGGGCATGCTGCAAGGTGCGACAACACGTTGTAACGCACCGAGCTAATGTGAGGGGGTGAAATGCCCCCTTATTGGCTTGTTTTGGTCCAACAAGGGGTAGATTTTGCCTCTTTGGCCTCCAAGGGGTCCTACTCATAAAAAATATAAAATTATGTTTTTAAAATGTATATTTTAATAGGTAAAATGGTCTTTTGTATAAATGGGGCCGACTACTTTTTGAGTGATTCCGGGTTCGTTTTAGATACAGATCAAGTTTGATTGGTCATCGATGTGTTATAGTTGATGTCGAAGGGTTGGATCAAGGATTAGGTGAGTGATTTAAGTTCGTAACACACTTTTGGTGCGATAATGAGACACAAAACAAATGAAAAGTCTGTGCATGCAAGCATGGCGCTCGATAGCATCAAAATTTGTTGTTTTGGTCTAGATTTATGATTTTGAGTTTGAAATTTTTTATTTGGATTTAGACTTTGGTTTTGGATCTAATTTGGATCTGAGAGTGGCTTTATGGTTCCATTTTTCTAGTTTGGACTTAATTTCATTTGTGGAGGTTTGGTTACGGACTGTGGCTTTGTATTTCAGATGAAGGTCTGCATTTTAGATATAAGACTTGGATTTGAATTTGAATCTTAGTCTAAAGTTGTATTATGAACTTGAATCTTGTGTTTGGACTCAGACATGGGTCTAGAGGTTTGTTTTGGAATGAGTAATCGTGAATTGGACTTAGGTATGGATATAGAAGTCTGTTTTGGGTATAGGGTTGGTCTCGGGTCTAAAATTAAATCCAAATCATTATAAAAAAAATGTTGCGATACCTGAGAATCTTGTTTGAGTAACACAGTCTCTTGAAAAAAATTGGGGCGAAAACAAAAATTCATATGGATAGTCTGGTAATGAAGCAAGTAAAAAACAATTAAGCAATGAATCAACTGATTCTAATACATCTACTTCTTATACTCTAATTGGTCATAATAGACATGGAACTCCTCCGTTATGCCTAAATAACTATTATATATGTGTATTTAATAGAGGAGTATGCTATTCAATTGACATCATGAAATGTTAGATCATCTAACAAGTAAACCAATAAGTTCACATGAATCTTTGCATTGCATAACGGCTATGGATGAAAAAAATGAATCCATAAAAAAATAAAATTTGGGAGTTAGTAGATCTTTCTGAAAAAAATAAATTTGTTGGATGTAAATGGATACTAAAGAAAAAGTATAAAAGTTTATGAAACAATTGATAAGTTTGAAGCTAGACTGATGGTGATGGTGAAAGGTTTTTTTTTTTTCAAAAAGAATGAATTGATAATTTAGAAGCATATTCACCAGTTGCTAAATTTGCCTCAATTATTATAATTTTGGCTGTTGGGACACTTTATGACTTTAATATATTTGATAGATGGATGTGAAAACTATTTTTTTGAATGGTGAAGTGAAAAATCCATTGAATGACCAAAATGATAAATTATCAAAGAACATAAAGAAAAGTTGTACAATTTGGAAAAAAAACTCCTTGTACAATTTAAAACAAACTCCTAAACAATGGCATTTTGCTTTTCATAAAGAAAGATTTAAGCTTGGATATATTGTTAATTTGATTATTGTGTATATGTCTTAAAAAAAGAGAGACTGTTTTGCATCATGTCATTATATCCTGATGACATTTTACTAACTAAAAATAACAGTATAATGATATCCAAAATAAAGACTTGACTAAATAAGAACATCAAAATAAAGGATATGGGTGAAACATCATATATCCTAGGTATAAAAATAACTCAAGAATTTTCAGAGTAAACCAAAAACTTTATATTTATTACATTTTAAATAAGTTTAGGACTAAAAAACAACTGACATTCCTATAGCTAAAGAGCTCATCCAAACAAGGTCTATTAGCATTCTAATGTATTTAAATTATGTATAAGACACTATATAAGTTTTTTCATGTTTGTCTTGTTAGCCGATGTCAAGAAAATCTAGGTTGGCCTCACTAGCAAGTTGTAAAAAGAAATTTTCAATGAATAAAGGCAAAAAAATGTTTAAAGCTATCCTACCAAGCTGATGAATTAAACATAGTAGATATTCTTATGTTGATTTTGTAAGCGGTAAGGATGATAAAAAGTTTACCTCTGTTATATATTTCTTTTTGGAAATGAAGTGATAGCTTGCTCTTGTATGAAACAATGATATGTTGCTCGAACATAGTTAGGATGTAGAGTATATAACATGTAATGTAGCAACCACATTTGTTACTTGTATAAACTAGTACCTTTAAACTTGAAATTAAATCATGATCATGAATCAATTCAATTATATTATGATAATTAGACAATTATATCTTTCATCAAAAAGAAGTTGTGAGTCCAAACAAAAGTATATAATGGTGAAATATCATTATATATGTGAAATGATTGAGCAAAATGAAAAGATATTTGATTATATGCCTAAAATGATATGGTTGTTGATCTCTTAACTAAAGGAATTCAAAAGACTTGTTTACCAAGCACATAGCCTATATGGTGTTGAGATACTTTTGAAAGATGGTGAAGGAAAAACCTCTTTAAGAAAAACTTCACCACTAACCTTGAATATATTAATGTTGAGTTATGTTGGATAGGCCAGAAATTGGCACCGGTTTTTTTTTTTGTTCTCCAAGACTTCGAGTGCACGTGGTACTTTTGTGGCCTTTCCTTGTGCTTCTAATTTGTCTTTACATCTTTGGCCCATGGTGACGAGACGTTGTTTCAGTGTCATCCTAGAACTGGCGTCTAACTTTTATAATGTATAATAGATAGTGTTTTTTCTTCTTTTCTTTTCTTTGTTCTTAAACTGCTGTTGGGGCTCTCTTTGTCTTTCTACGCAAAAGGAATGGGAATAAGAATGTAAGATAGTACAAAGAATGATAACTTGTACTTTTTACGTTCTTATTCAAGAAGCTTGTCAATATTGATGCAGTAAAGTAAAGCATAGAAGGCACACCATGCTGGATCTGGCCTATTGGTCTTGGTGTGTTTGGTTTCTTAGATCTGAATCTGCCCATGATTTGGCATGATCCGAACCCCACTCCATGAAAGAAGGAGTGACTGCATGGGACAAAATTTAAACCTCATTCATCTGTCTGAACCAAATTCTGAAGTCAAGTCATCCAAATGCAATAGCGATCCTCGTGCACACATGAAACTATTCGTAGGGTTGAAATCAGATGCAAAAGGTGTGGACAGGATGATACATGGACAACTACAATGTCTCCTATAGGATCGGATCAACATGAGGTTGTATTATGAAATTTGGAGATCGACATGATCTCCCACTATGTAACCATATCTAAGGGCTTGGATCATTTAAGCTGGCATCTTTGAGAACTTCTTGCATAAATCTTGAAGTCTTAGTCTATATGCCAAAGAATGTCTGTTCAATCCTTCAATGAACTCGTAACTGTGAGTTGTAATACATGAAACATACCAAATATATTGCACCAATAAATAAGTTGACTAAAATAGAAAAATGAAGAATGATTCCAACTTTTCATTATACGCGTTCCTAGGGATGCAAGATTTTATATCTTTGGATGTATTTAATTTGCTGTTGCCTTTAAAAACTATTAACTATATTTTGAGATGATGAATTATCATTATTATTAAAATTTTAGTATATTTTTCCCAAGATCGTGAGTAATTAGATTGGATGTGGCATATATGGGAAAACGTCTAATTTAGAATACATTTATCAATACACAATGCTTATATTTATTGTCAGCAAATAGAATCGCCAAGAAAAAGGCTTGGTACAATATATAATACTTATAGAGAATAGTGGAAGGCCTCAATTTAACATATTCATCATTATCAAATGCTATGGGACTAAATGCATTGAAACTTATATAGGTGAATTTTGTTCTAGGTTACAGTAAGCTATATTTGTATGGCTGCAAGATTTTCTTTTTGAAGTCAAACCATTTGTGCTACACTAACAGTACACATATGGTTATTCTTTGTCAAAGTCATAGGTTGTGTGATCCTATTGGTAATATGTTGATCCTATTCCTATCAAGTGTCAACAAGCTGATTTTGTTCTGCTGCAAGTGAATCATCTTTTTATTCCCTTGCAAATAGAGGTACATGGCCTACAACTTTGTAGTTTGTTATTGATTTTAGGATGCAATGAGAAACACATTGCACTTTTATCATGCGTGCCTAGAGAAAGAGACTTTGTAGTGTCATTCTAGCTTACAACATCTCATAAGTTTGCGTTAAATCCTCTAAATAAGCACTTTATTCATGCTCCACAATGTTTTAATTCAAACGCTAAACCCTAAAACGACCTGCAGAAGAACGGAGGCCCATGTTATTAAAAAAACAATTACGAATATTTACAACATAATGAGTTGGATACCAAAATAAGATGAAGACCTTACAATAAAGTTCACTTAAGAATCCAAGAAAAGGTGTGGTCGCATGGACCCTATCAACAAATGGTACATATAGGGATGTTTAACATACTTTACATGATCCTATTGCTAATATGTTGATTAAGAACACATGCTTAACATACTTTGGAAGTATTATCTTCTGTTTCTCCATCATGTGGTAATGAGACAATGTTTGTTTCTTACATCCAGATCCACCCATGATGAGCAAGAACTAGAGCCTACTCAAATGAAGAAGGAAGTTGCATCCAAGACTGCCGAATGCACATTTTCGCCCAATATCTATCCAAATTCAACAATCATCCAAATCCAATGTGCATCCTCATGAACATAAAGCTACATATAGGGATGAAATTGGATGGAGAAGGTCTGGGACATAGGGTAAGAGAGGTTTACTAATTCAAAGTGGGGGCGCTCTACCAGGATTCTCTAGTGTTCAGCTATTTTTTCTCCAGCATGTTGCCCATCGCATTAGTGTTGTGCTTGTCTGTGGCTTCGCCACTCGTGAAAGCCATTCCTATCAAGCCTCAACGAGCTGATTTTCTTCTGCCACAAGTGAATCATCTTTTTATTCCGTTGCAAATAGAGGTACATGGCCTACAACTTTGTACTTGGTTATTGATTTTAGGATGCAATGCGAAACTTGTTGCACTTTTATCATGCGTGCCTAGAGAAAGAGACTCTGTGGTGTCATTCTAGCTTATAACATCTCATAAGTTTGCGTTAAATCCTCTAAATAAGCACTTTATCCATGCTCCACAATGTTTTAATTCAAACGCTAAACCCTAAAACGGCCTGCCAGAGGACGGAGGCCCACGTTATTAAACAACAATTACGAATATTTACAACATAACGATTTGGATACCAAAAGAAGATGAAGACCTTACAATAAAGTTCACTTAAGAATCCAAGAAAAGGTGTGGTCGCATGGACCCTATCAACAAAACTATAGCAAATCTCAAATGCAAAACACTGTTAAATGGCTTTGATGGGTGTGACCAAGGATGTTATTCAACTTCTCTTAAAATCGAAAAAATATTCGATTAAGAAATTGTATTGGATTTGGATTTAAGAAATGACATATGATTAGATTCAGCATGCATAAATATGCGTTCTAACTTTGATTTGGATCAGATTTAGTTTTACATAAATATTTTAATTTCATGCATATATTATGAAAATTTTGGACTTGGATTCGTATACAAATGTAAAAATAGGATTCATATTGTGAAATCGGATTTTAGATTCATATTTTAATTTGACTTTGTTATTCATCTTCGAATCCAAATATGTGAATATCCGAAAAAAATGAATATGTTAAAAGTACATGTAATTTGAATCTGATCCATTGACATTCCTAGGTGCAACCAGCTCGGCAAGTGACTGGTACCAACCAATCATTTGTTTAAGTGCATTAGTGCTTTCTCCTTATGCCAATTTTGCAGTGTGGTCCGTGGACACTATCCTAAGCACGTATTCAACCTCGGGCCTGCCTTGGGGCTTCAGCGTTCACTTGGGGCTATGATATGTCTCCTTCCACATTGTTATTTGTTCAACATACGTGCACCTTCCACACTATTGACTTTCAATATATGTATCATCATGTTGATTTTTCGTACATGTATCATTATGCCTGCATCCTTTGAGTTGCTTGGAAGTTTGCTTCCCTAACAAAAGAAGAATTGCTTGCATTGCTCTTTATGCATTTCTATTCACCCTTCTCTTAAAATGAAGGACTCTTTATGCTTTAGCCACCTCTTTTTTTACCTTAAGTTGCTTTTTCTAAGATTAGGGCACTATCAAATATTGTTTACACCTTAGCATGCAAGGAACGCTTGGGTTAGTGATAGGATTATCTCTGTAGAGAGGCAAGTGTGGGCTATTGCGTGCACCACCCACATAAATAGCCTTTAGATTTATTTATTAATATACAATGTGTTACTTTAAAATTCAAACTATTAGTACCTGGAAGCATCTCCCTGTGTTGCTAGAGGATATCCTCAAATTATCATGGGATTACCCATATGGCTGCTGTCCCAACTGGAACCCTACCTTGCGGCGTTGTTAGAACCTTGACCATGACAAGGTGCCTCTCCCCAAAGAGAAGAACCTCACCTCATCCATTAGATTCCTAGACCGAAACATTCAAAGCATAGAAAGAGATTTGCCTGAATTCATTGAAAGAACAATCGCATGAATCATGGTTTCATGGTAGCCAATACAGTTGCTTGTTCCTTTCTTTGCCTTGCTGAGTGCACTTTCTCACTTCCTTGCTTGTTCCATATGCAGCAAGCAAGTTTAAAAGGCTCACTCTAGCTCTCAATAGACATTTTCTGCCGTTGTATCAAGAGGTCGTTTGGCATTAGGAACGGTGTTTAGACCGTTAGAGTTTGAGTATTGTTTGAATAATTTAACCCAAATTTAAGGTTAACTCATCGAACACTCACAATGAGTTCCTAAGACCAAATGACCCCTTAGGATCAATTGATTAATCGCTAATCAGTAACTTCCTCATTAACTAGAACAAATTTGCTTTTGGATTCAAAGAATCTTGATAAGGCAAAAAAAATTGCGGTCTGCACGATTTCTTCAATGATATGATATTGATATGACATGAGATGTGATGGAGGATTGAGACTATACAACTCTGCTCTTACCCTGATGGTTGGTCAGCAAGCTGATAAATTGGTTCAGGCTCAATCTGTTGGTATCTTCTATTGACTTAACTTGCAGACTTTAGTTTTCCAAAAAGGTGTCCATTTTTTTAAAATGTTTACTTGGGGAAAACAGTTATTTGGCATAAAACCCTAAAAACCACACTCATATGCCTTCAAAGTTCACGCCTCTTTAGGGCTTCGGTAGATCTAGGATACATCTTTTAATTCAAGAACCACACTTGTCACCATTAATTTATGAGGCCTTATCCTACATCCACTGCTATGGATGAAGCGTTAATTGCGCTCGACGATAAGAGCTGTTCATGTGTTAACCGAACACTTGCAAAGCCTCTGCTCATTGCCTTGTGCTCCCTCGTCCACTAGTAGGATCTCATGGCATGCAAGAAGGATTTGAACATGTGCTCGTAGAATATGCAGCTGGTCTCTTATATATATAGAAGTTGGTAAAAACAAGACACTTAGGTCAGGGACAAAAACCAGACCTTTTAATTTTTTGCTAAAAATTATTTTAAATAAAATATAGACATCTTAATATATTTATGAAAAGTATTTTTTATATAAAACATGTTTTGATTCATTTTGTTTTTATGAAAAATGTGATTTTTTATATTATCAAAATGTTGATGTTATGGGGGACATTCATTTTTTCTTATTATAAAAACATTATGAAAATTAATAAATGATCAACTTAATAGGTGTTTTGCGTCAACCTATTTTTAAGATCATATCAGTAAGGTTAGACAGCAAAAAGAACATGCTAAACATAAAAAATTAAGCGTCTAATTTTTAACGTTGACCTAAGTGTTTGGATTTTTTCAATTTTCATATATATATATATATATATATATATATATATATATATATATATATATATATATATATATATATATATATATATATATATATATATATATAAGACAGAAAAAAATATCCATTGAACAAAAGCATCAAAGCTTTTTTCTCCTTAGCCACCAAGGAACTTGAGATTTTTCACTTGCTACATTTAGCCCCGCTTGCGTTCAGGTGATCTTTTTTTTCCAACCCACATTGGCAACCAACAAAGTGTCGTTTCCTTTATCCACAGGTGGGCTTTGAACATGATCATTAGTTTGTTACTTATATGAAGATTAACATTGGATAACATTTTTAAAGCCAACGAACTCAAATTCTGTAATTCGAAACACTGCTATTCTACTAACTCACTTTTTCTCTTTTCCCTGTTGAAAGGTTGCATAATTGACTCATAATAGGTTCACACTATCTTCACATTTTTTATTAGTAGACATGTTTAAGAATCTATACACACGTGTTGAGGTTCGTGAATTTGCCAGAGACCAGAATTTGCAAAAACTGGGCGGCGATTCGTGAATTCCATTTCTGAAGATACGTACAGAAAAATGAGACAACACGAATTCTTTTCTTTTTCCAATCATGCTATGAACCACGCTGAGAAAGACCAACCTCCTATGTGGGTACCTCGAACAGGAGGTGCTCCTTAGAATGTTATATGGGGTTAATGTGAAGCCAATAATTAATGATTCTTATCACATAATTGGCGTGTAAGTATTAAGGGATTATCGTCCTCTTCATGCACCTTCTTCCTCCTTCTGGTGCAGATTGAGGATACTGTTCGATTGATTAAGAAGAAGCCAATACATATATAGGTGCATTGACCCCTTCCTTCTCCCATTGAATTTTGAAGATAGTCTACTGTTTCTCAGTCAATTATGAAAGCCTGCCGCAGACACCATGATGATGGAGTAGCAGAAATTAAAGTGGGCGTCATTTCTATTTCAAGAGCTTTAGACCCTATTTCTTGGACGCGTTCTTGGTCTGAAGCCGTAAAAAAAAGACAAAGAAGAAATTAAAAATCGGATCTAAAATTTTTGGTTTTTAACAAACAAACATGCCCTTGGTTCCCCACTCTTCTTCCTCCTAGCTAATCTATAGCTAGGCCATGTGAATCAGTAACACGAAATGGAGAGTATTTCTGTTGTTAGTGAATGCGTATTGAGTTTAACCTAAGTACTTTAGAATCATAGATTGTGTATTGTGTTGCATGACCCTAGAACGAGTCTTTGCAAACAACAAGAGTAACCTGTTGGAGCTTTGCGATGAACACTAGATAGCGAACAAAAACGAAAATGCAGAAATCGAAAATAAGAACATTCATGATTCATGTGTGTGTTTCATAGAGGGCGGAAGAAAAACCTGTAGAGGCGACCGCCGACTGAATGTCGGCGGCTGTGAGAAGAACGGCTACCGTCCCCAATGAGTCGCTCCCCAGCGGCATTGACGGCGGCGGTGGCGGCGGTGGCGGCGGCGGCAATGAGTTTCTCTCCTCAGCCATAGCAGCCCAGTGATGGGGACAGGCAACTCACGTATGGCTGAGGGGACCGTTTACCCAGACCGGATTAACTTGATGTGTCTCTCACCATCACGAGACACGTGTATTTATACTTAAGGTTCGAAACGGATATGGACCCGTATCGACGCAGGACTATCCAGATAGAGAAATCCCAACAATCTCCCACTAGTCCAAGTCGATATCAAGGGTAAACAAAATGAATGGATTACCTTAAAATCCATTCCAAGGTCCCACCTTGTTGTCTTACAAAACTTCTCAATAACCAAATGAGAATACAAAATAAATAGACAACAAGCTTAATGAAAATCAACAAACTGTATGTGATCACATTAAAAAATGTTTGCATAATAGTGTGCTTACATTGAACTACATAAACCCATCCTCTTAACATGTTCAAAGAACATACCAGATGCTAGCGCTTTAGTAAGAGGATCTGCAACCATATCTGTAGTCCCAATGTGTTGAATACACACTAGTTGATTCTCTGTCCTTTTCTTAACAACAAAATACTTAAGTTTCATATCCTTACAAGAAGTAGTACTTTTGTTGTTGTTGGAAAAAGATACTGCATCTTCATTATCACAGTGAACCTTAAGTGGTCTCTCAATAGATTCCACTATCTTGAGCTGTGAAATGAAATTCTTTATCCAAATTGCCTGTGATGTAGTCTCATATAATGCAATGAATTCTGCTTTCATGGTGTGACCAGCAGTCACAGTATGTTTTTTGCTCCCCCATGAGATGGCACCTCCTGATAGAAGGAAGACAAAACTAGTAGTAGACTTTCTACTATCGGTACATCCTCCAAGATCGGCATCAGAATAGTCAATCACTTCTAAATGGTCCATCTTGCGATATGTCAACATGTAATCTTTTGTCCCTTGCAAGTACCGCATGACTCTCTTAACGACCTTCCAATGTGCCATGCCTGAATTAGACTGAATTCTACCAAGCATGCCTAGTGCAAATCTGCGCATACTGCAAGCTGCCAACCGCTGATGCATATGGAATGTTGATCATTTGTGCCTTTTCAAATTCGTTCTTAGGACAATCATTTAAGCTCAATTTATCCTCTTTAGCTATGGGTGCTGAAATAGGAGAACAATTCTCCATCTCATATCTCTTAAGAACTTTATTGATGTATGCTGATTGGGAGAGACTTAAAACACATTTAGATCTGTCTCGACGAATCTCAATGCCGAGAACAAATGAAGTCTCACCCATGTCTTTCATCTCAAAATGAGATGCGAGAAAATGTTTGGTCTCTGTTAGCAATAGAAGATCATTTGAAGCAAGTAAAATGTCATCCACATATAAAGTCAAAATTATGAACTTACTCCCACATATCTTAAGGTACACACATCGATCAATGATGTTTTCTGTAAACCCAAAAGCCATAATGACTTCGGAAAACTTAATGTACCATTGACGTGAGGCCTGTTTAAGTCCATAAATCGCTTTATTAAGCTTGCAAACCAAATGATCTTTACCACTCTCAGAAAACCCTTGAGGTTGATTCATATATACCTCTTCATCCAAATCACCATTCAAAAAGCCGTTTTCACATCCATATGATGTAGCTCTAAGTCAAAATGAGCTACAAGTGCAAGGACAATCCTCATTGACTCCTTAGCAGAGACAGGTGAATATGTCTCATTATAGTCAATGCCCTCCATTTGTGTGAATCCTTTAGCAACCAATCTTGCCTTGTATCTCTCTATGTTGCCTTTAGAGTCCCTCTTGGTCTTATAGAACCATTTACACCCTACGGGTTTTACCCTTTCAGACAACGACACAAGGCTCCATGTCTGGTTTTTAGCCATAGAGTCAAGCTCTTCTTTCATGACATTAATCCAGTGTCTATATTGTTTGCTTTCAACGGCTTCAATGAATGTGAAAAGATCATCATCAATATCTATGAAATCACTAGGCTCTTGTAGGTATATCACATAATCTGATGATATGGCAGATCTCCTGGCCCTTGTAGATCTACGAACAGGTAATTGATCTTCTTCAATTTTTATGTCTACATCATATTCGTGTTCATCAGTATGATCTACATTTAATTCATCTGGATCTGATGCATTACCTGTATGATTTGCATTCATGTCATCACGAGAGACAACATAATCATACACATTTACATTTTCTTTATCAGGTCTACTTTCAATATCCTGTATTTCCTCAAAATTGAGGTTTTGTAATGCATCTAATCCAAATGAGCCATCTTCCAGGAACTTAGCCTTATCTGTTTCCACAATATGTGGTGTATGAGATGGACAATAAAACCTATAGCCTTTCGAACTTTCTGGATAACCAATGAAGAAACCACTGGTTGTTCTAGGATCAAAGGCTTTTATGTAAGGGTTGTACAACTTAGCTTCAGCAGGACATCCCCATATGTGCATATAAGAGAGAGAGGGTTTCCTACCTGTCCACAACTCGTAAGGAGTAGTGGGAACAGCCTTAGTAGGAACCCTATTTTGGATATGCACTGCTGTCCTGAGAGCTTCACCCCACAAGGTTAGAGTGAGAGTAGAGTAATTTAACATAACTCGAACCATTTCTTTAAGCGTACGATTTCTTCTTTCAGCAACACCATTTTGGTAGGCGCTGCCAGGCATAGTGTATTGAGGCACAATGCCTTCTTTCTTTAGAAATCGCGCTAATGGTCCCTCCCTTTGTCCCATCTCAGTGAACCTACCATAATATTCACCACCTCTATCTGATATGACTATCTTGATAACCTCACCGGTTTGTTTCTCTACTTCTTTCTTATAGTCCTTGAAAACTTGACACACATCGGATTTTTCAAAGATTAAGTAGAAATACAAATACCGAGAATAGTCATCTATAAAGGTGACAAAATACTTTTCGCCTGTGTAACAAGGAGGGAAAGGTCCACAAACATCTGTGTGAACAATTCCTAACTTTTCAGTACATCGCTCGACACCTTCTTTATACATGTTAGTTTGCTTTGCCTTTATGCAATCTACACATGTGTCTTTATCCGTAAAATCAAGAGATCGTAAGATCCCTTCATTCAAGAGTCTCCTTATTCTCTTTTCAGAGATATGACCCAAACGACGGTGCCATAGCATGTACGAATCATCCTTTATGATACTACGCTTATTGCCACTTATACAATAACTACAAACCAACAATTCAGGAGATTGGATCTTCACATTCAATTTGTACAAACCATCACACAAAATAGTAGAACCAATTTCAACAAGATCTTTATAAATGAACATCTTTGAGTTTTCAAATTTTAAACAGAAATCAAATTTGTCTAGTCTGGATACAGAAATCAAGTTTCTACTATATGATGGAACAAAGAAAACATCATGAAGATCCAAAACAAAGCCAGTGTCAAGCCTAATTTGGCATTCTCCTACAGCTTTCACATGTGATCGCATTTTGTTTCCTGAGAAAATGCTTCTCTCATGTAGTGTTGGTTCCCTTTTGCTCAAAAAGTCCTGTAAATTATTGGCAATATGCATAGTAGCACCAGAGTCAATCCACCAGCTATTAATAGGAACATGTAACATATTACTTTCAAGTGAAACAAATGACATGTTACCTTTATTCTCTAACCAATTCTTATACTTGATGCAGTCTGACTTCTTATGCATCTTTTTCTTGCAAAAGAAACACTTCATAGGAGCTAAGCTAGTCTGCGCAGTTTGAAAATTAGCTTGAGTTGTTGACTTCTTCTTGGCACTCCTTTTCATTGAACTTTTCTTTATGCCAACTTTACCAACCCCAGAGTGAGAAACCATATGTGCACTTTGCAACTTCTCACCCTTCATCATTTCCTCCTCTTCAACACACTTGGACATCAATTCATTGAATGTCCATTCAGTGTTATGTGTGTTGTAACTGATCTTAAAAGGAGTATATTCAGCTGGTAAAGAGGTCAAAATAAAGAATACCAAGAATGATTCAGAAATAGTCAACTTCATGTCATTCAACTGAGAAGCAATGTTCCTCATTTCTAACATATGCTGGCAAATGTTACCCCCTCCTTGATATTTCATATATATTAACTTCGACATTAGGGTGCTGGCTCTGGCTTTATGAGAACTGACAAACTGAGCCTCAACCGCATCCAAGAACTCTCTCACCGATCTACAAGGTGGGATAGCACCACGTATGTTCTTAGCGACCCTTGATTGCAAAAGCAACAAGCTTAGTCGGTTAGAACGCTCCCACTTGTCAAAATACACTATTTCATTATGTGTACTTTCTGGTGTAAGAGGTGGTGGCTCAGGTCGCCTCAAAGTCATATCCAGATCCATATACCCCAATGTAAATACAACATTTTCTTTCCATTCAGCATAATTCAAATCATCAAGTAAAGGGATAGAATTTGAGCAATTAAAGTAAATTGAACCAGGCACTGCAGACGACAAAAGACATCTATAAGTTGACATGCATTATATGAAACAAACCATATGGAACCGTAAACCAAATAAAGGCTCTTTATGTCTACTAATTTCAAGACAAATACCCGGGGTCATTAGGATACTATTTTGGTAATATACCTAATACGCATATGTATTCCGTCTTAACTTTATCTAGTAAACTAGGAAATGTAAATCCAAACTATAGTTAAGCATAACAACTTTGGGTGTAAAATGACAGAACTATGTAAGAATCTATTTTCCTATTTTACTCTACTTATTCTCCTGAACATAACACACTACCTTTGGGTAATTATGTTACTTCAAATGAGAATAAATACAACATGAAACACTAATGTGCCTTTAAATCATGCGTAGTCACTTTGGTGAGGTATAACATGATTTAACTAATCATAGACTCCTTACATTAGCGTTATCGTACAACTTTATGATCATGCAATAAAAATTCACCTTAGCATAATCTTCTTTTCAAAGCATGATACATGAATATGAAATAAAATCACCCATAAAAAATGAAACATACTAATCACATGAATCATTTCTGCATAATCAACTTAATGCTATCTAAGTTATTCATTAAAGCTCCATAAAACACAATGAATCGGTCTCGTATCGATCTAAAATGATCGAACCAATTCATTAAACTCCTTAAATGGGCATAAAACCACATAAACCAGCTTCATCTAGCTTCGAACCGGTCCCGTATCAGTCCTAAATGGACCGAACCGCTGGAAAACTAGATGAACCGGTCTCGAAAGGGAAAGAACCGTTCTCAAACAACTCTGAATCGGTTCGAAATGGCCCGTATCGGTTCTGAAACTGAGTGAACCGGGCTAGAAAAGATCTGAATCGGTTTGAAAAGGTTCGAACCGGTTCCAAAACTGGATGAACCGGTCCGAAAAGGATCTGAATCGGTCTCAAAAGGTTCGAACCGGTCCTGAAACGGACCGAATCGGCTCTGAAATGGACCGAATCGGTTCTCAAACGGACCGAATCGGTTCTGTATTGAATTCAGACTGTATGGATACGGATCGGGTCCGACCGGACCCGATCCGATCCGAAAATTTAAAACAAAAGCGGGCGGACGTCGAGCGGCAACGAAAACGTTTTTTTTTTTATTAAAATCTTTATGGATCTGGGTCTTGTCAGGAATGACCCGACCCGGGTCCGACCCGCCTCCCGCTTCCGCCCGACCGTCTCCCGTTCGACCTGCGGTTTCAGGCAACGAAGAAACTGCCGCTCGCCTGCAACGGCAGAGAACGACGGTTTCACCTCCGGCAGCCCTCCATAGGCTTTGGGTGGGAGCCGATAGATCTCACGGCGCCGCCCGGCGATGGCGAAGTCGCCGGCGGGCCTCTAACCGGCCGACGCCCTCCCTTTGGTCGCCTGTCCCTGTGCCCTAAGTTTTCCGATTTGGGCATTGTTGAAATCGGTAGTGGCGGCGGCAGGAAAGCCACCGTCGACCACCAGTGGGTTCGCCGTCGTCGGATGACCCTGACGACACCCGCCGGTGCTCTCCCTCCATTAACGCCGCCCTCCATCGGAAGACCATCGCCTTCACCTCTCCCTCTTTTCCCTGTTCCTCTGTTTCTGTGGCTGCAATGGGGCGAGGAGGAAACGACTGACCATCGGCCGCGCCTCTCGCACGCCTACGCTTGCAATGGAAGCCCCAACTCCCATCGTCGCCCTCTCAGTGCCCTTCGAACAGAAATCAAAGGCACGGCGCAGCAGAAACATGTTGTGGGCCCATAACCCATTGTTGGAGCTTTGCGATGAACACTAGATAGCGAACAAAAACGAAAATGCAAAAATCGAAAATAAGAACATTCATGATTCATGTGTGTGTTTCATAGAGGGCGGAAGAAAAACCTGTAGAGGCGACCGCCGACATTCAGTCGGCGGCTGTGGGAAGAACGGGTACCATCCCCAATGAGTCGCTCCCCAGTGGCATTGACGGCGGCGGTGGCGGCAATGAGTTTCTCTCCTCAGCCATAGCAGCCCAGTGATGGGGACAGGCAACTCACGTATGGCTGAGGGGACCGTTTAGCCAGACCGGATTAACTTGATGTGTCACTCACCATCACGAGACACGTGTATTTATACTTAAGGTCCGAAACGGATATGGACCTGTATCGACGCAGGACTATCCAGATAGAGAAATCCCAACATAACCCACTTTGATCTTTTAATTTTTCAAGATCTACAAATCTCCGTTACGACCTATAGATAAAAGGGTTTTTTTCAGGCCCCCCACTTTATTGGTTTTAAGTTTGATCATGCAGCCAATTGAACCCATTTTAACCTATTTTAGATTTAAACATGCAATAATCTTACCGTCAGTATTTCCCAGCAGACACGTGATCTTCTGCAGATTAGAGGTAAATGGTCCAATCAAACATATGATGTGATTAACCAACATTGAGAATTATAGACATACTGCAGATGTCCAGCATTCTAATAATTATCATCCATCATCACCCACCTTCTCTGCCCTCCTCTTCCACCACCCGATCCTTGCTAAAAGAGGTGGATGAAGGCAAAATGATTTGATTTAGATTTGATATGACATTGACATGCAAGACGAGCCTCTCTCACGCTCTGTCTCCCCTTTTGACGGGAGAAACAGGAGAGATAGATGAGCTTCCTTCCCCCGCTTCCCTCTTCCAGACTTCATCTGTAGACGTACTTGTAAATCCAGTACTCCGCATGTTTGTGTTTTGGCAGTCTTTTTTTTTTATGACTCCTCTCTTTTGTGCAGCAGAGAGATGTCTGTGAATTTGACAAGAGATGTTATCGCTATGGTGAGTGAAGGGAAGCAGGACATAAAGCCTGTTCTTCAGGTTTATTTCATTAAATTGGTTATGTTTCCAACTGCAAGTAACAAATACAGGTGCAGAAGGGCTCTATAGTTCAAATGATTGAGTATATTTGCAATATTATAAATATTTGCAAGTAAGTTGGTGGCTCCATTTATTCTACTTACTTTTATTGTTAATATTCTTCTGTTGCAACTGACCATTGTTTTCCCTGAATTAGGATCATTATTATGACCAACCTGGAAGTAGTGCTCGATAAGTTTGATATAATTGGTGAGCCAAAACTCTATGTGGGTGCTTCTCCAAATGGTCCAGCTACACCGCAGGCTGAGTCTGTTCTAGCAACTGGAAATGCTCAGCCTTATGGTGTTCCCTATGCTGTTGGCCGTCTTGTGGAAGGGCCAAATCCAAAGGGATCTCCTCTGCATTCCAAAGCTGAAACTGGGGGAGCAACTCCACAATCAATATATCAACAAACTCCATTATATGCCAATAAAGGGCCTATTGCTAAAAATGAAGCTCCTGTTTGAATTATTCCAATTGTTGTGTTAAACCCATGTCAAGGAAGATGGACAGTTAAAGCAGGAGTCACATCAAAAGGTGAGCTTTGGCGGTACAACAATCCCACAGGAGAGGGCAAACTTTTTTCTTTTGATCTGCTAGACTCTGATGGTGGGGAAATTTGTGTGACTTGCTTCAATTTGGTGGTGGGTAACTTTTATGATAGGATCAATGTAGGTAACGTGTACTTGATATCCAAGGGAAGCATAAAGCCTGCTCAGAAGAACTTCAATCACCTTAATAATGAATGGGAAATAATTTTGGAGTCAATTTCAACAATAGAGCCATGCTTGGACGAAGACAGCTCTATCGCTAGGCAGCAGTTTAACTTTAACTTTAGGCCTATCAGTGAAATTGAGAGCATGGATAACAACTCAATAGTTGATATAGTTGGAGTACTTGTCTCAGTGCATCCTTCCTCTACCATAATGCGAAAAAATGGTACAGAAACACAGAACTCTTCAGTTGAAGGACATGTTAGGGCGAAGTGTTGAATTAACCATCTGGGGTAACTTTTACAACGTGGAAGGACAAAGGCTGCAAGAAATGTGTGATTCTGGGATGCGCCCGCTATTTTGGCTATGAAGGCTGGTAGAGTAAGTGATTTCAGTGGAAAATCAGTTGGGACGATTTCTTCGAGCCAGCTATTCATTGATCCTGAGTTTCCAGAGGCTCAATGATTGAGGGAGTGGTTATTTTTTGTGAATATTTGTCACAGTGGGATTTCTTCTACGGTAAATCATCTGGATCATCAACGTTCTCTCACAAAAGATACAAAGCAAGGTCCAAACGGAATGTTAGCCCTTCATTGCTCATTGACAATAGTAGCACAAATAAGAAGAAGTGATACATCACAGACAGAGAAAAGTCATGCCAAATTGAGACTTCAAGTGGTTTCACTTTTGAAGCAAATTCTGGATGTGAAAATCGCATAATTTCCTAATCAAATGAGCTATCTGTGAAGCAATGGTCAAGGTGTCCTAAAGAGCCTAAGGTAGCCTTATAGATTATTTACTCCATGTTTTTTGAAATGAAGTGATTAATACTTTTGCAATTATTCTACAATGTGGTAGCTCTAGCATAAATCCTACCATGATAGGTACCGAGGACTTTGGAATTCCAAAGAGGCGTAGTAGAGCACCATCATTGATCAATGAGATGAATGTCAATTACATGTGCAATTTCTTGTGTAACATTAGCAATGCTCATGAAACATCCAGGTGTCTCAATTCTCCTGGAGAAGAATTCTGGAGTGAAGCCATACAATTGGTAGATGATATGTTAGCTCCAAATGATAATTTTTTTAGTTGTGTCTGTAAAGGATCTAAGACAAGTAGGGAAGAACATGAATTAGAAAAATTGGATGCTTGGGTCCTTTCAGAAGTATGTACAATATATTCAAGGAATGAGATAACAAAACTTTATCCTTGGCAAGTACGTTTTTGTGCCTAGAGTATGTATTCTTTTGCTATAGCAAGTGAAGGCATGTGCAATATATTCTCTATGTTTGCATCTTTAGGTGCAGATGCATGTATCGGTAGGTGCTTGCTTTACCTGTGGATGTTAACTAGGTCAGAACAGTCTTCTACCATCTAAATATGTGAGCTTTATGAAAAAAATTACACTTGATACCTTGCAAAACTATCGATAATTAGATGACTCATAATCAGTCTACATAGTCATCATGTTTATTCAATTTATATATTCCATGAGCCCATATGACTAGCTGGCCAACTTTTTTCATGTCTGACTTCATAAATGAGCTCAGCCGAACAAAATCTATAGGGTTGAGGAAAAAATTAGCTAAAATACAATGCTCAGATAGCAATAGCAATAGCAATGGCAATGCATTATCATTTGACAAAAGAAGATTTAGTGAGATCCTGTTTTTAATTATCAATGAATATTTCAAGGAAAACGAAGATGCAAGTCTCACAAGCAAAAACCAATTAAATGCAAAGGCATTGTTATCTCCCCAAATTTTTCAAAAAAGACTATTATTTTGTTATTTGGATTTAAATTTTAAACTCAAAACAAATTTGTGATTATTTGTTCCAAAACAAATTTCTAAACTATTGTCCAAACCAAAACACAAAATTTAAATTCAAAAACCCTACCTTATATGTAGATTCAAATCTAAAATCCAATTATCAGATCCAAATTAGATCAAAAATCTGAGTTTAGATCCAAATCGAGAATTCCAAAACTTTCTATAAACACCCCCACAATCTTGCCTCTTGAATACAAATCTTGAATTCAAATTTTGAATTTTGGCTCCAAAGCTCTTCCATTTTGAATTCAAATCTTAAATTCAAATTTTAATTCTTGGCTCCAAAACTCTTCCCTCTTGAATTCAAATCTTAAATTCAAATTTTGAATTTTAGCTTCAAAGCTCTTCCCTCTTGAATTCAAATTTTGAATTTCAAATTTTGGCTCCAAAAATCTCTATAAATACCCCCACAATCCTCCCTCTTGGGCATGGGCTAACCATTGAGAGATTTCTAATGCTTATTTACTTGAAAATTTGCCTCTCTTTCTATTTTTCTCTTCTTCTCTTCTCCTTCTTCTCCTTCTCCAATCTTGGGAGCAAGACTCTCCAAGTTGAAACTCCTTAAGGGAGCACAAGAAGACCTCTTAGAGGGATATTTTCATCATTTTGGAGCTTCATCTGAGAGGACTCCAAGATCATTCAAGAGGAATGATTCATTTCTAAATCATTCATATTCGAGGTATGTAATCTTCCTCTTATTTTCATTTATTCTCATTTCCTCTTGCCACCTCCACATGGCCATGCAAGAAAGCTCTAAAGATTTTCTTTCCAGAATCAAGAGCTACTCTTGAGTGCACCGGGAGTATGAGTAAGGCGAACTAAATTCCATTTCTTCATTGATCTCCAAAAACATGCTTGTTATATTGTTTTGCTCATATACATGCTTGACATGATGTTCATGCATGATGTTCTAATTTTTTCTTAATTAATAAGCAAATAGACGGTGAGAATGAGTGCTTGGAGTTGAGATTTCTTCATTCTTGTGTTGATTTTTGAGGTTAGGATTTGTCCAACCTAGGAAAGCCCTTCTCGAATTTGTACATGTTAAAGTGCATCTTCATGTCATTTTCACGCTTAGTTTATTTCTTTATCACCCGATTAAAAACCCCAATGAGTGTTTTGTAATTCCCCATTGCATGATTATTTGATTTTCTTCTATACCCAATGGTAGAAGAAATGTATTTTCTTGAAGCAAATAATATGATTTTATGTTTATATTTAGAAGCATGTTTTTCAAAAGATTTTTAAAACTAAATACCCTTTCTAATGCGGCCATGGATACCTAACTTAAGTTCTTGCATGAGCCCAAGTTCCTCTCCAGCCTACATCAAACTTGAAGTCAGTTATTTTAAGTCATTTTTTTTATTTTGAATCTCATGAAGACACATATGTATATACATGTTATATACATATATGTGCACATGATGATTCCCTTTGTCATTCTCTCTCTATGTTTCCACATTCTATTTTACAAATTTTGATATACACATGAATACATATACACATGTGTTCTATTTTCTCTTTCTATAATCTTATATTTCTCTTTTCAAGACAAATATCTTCTCTTACAAATTTTCTTATACATACACATACATATGTATGTATACATTTTTCTCTTTTCCTCTAAAAATCTCTCTTTCCATTCAAATCAATATCATTTTTACAATCATATATGTGTATATATGATGGTATGAACACGTATATGCACATCTTTTTCTATCTCTCTCTCTCCTTCTTTTCATGAGAGTATTTCATTTTTTCCATTCTTTTAAACATTTTCTTCTCATGATCTTTTTATCTACCGACTTCACTAAGATCAAAACTCAAGTAATGACCCAATATTGAATGCATGCATGATGATCTACAACCTCATTCATTTTCAAAAACTTTTCTCTTTTCATAAAAAACATTTATTACAAAAATCATCGATGTATGTGATGGTAGGAATGCCTTTAGATGAATGTTTGTGGTAGAAAAGAATCATGTATGATCAATGCATTCATGCATTCACAATCACCTAATGTCACTTATAATCACAAGCACATCTCTAAAGAACTTAAGCAAGAAAAAAATAATAGGGGTTGCAGGGGCAGCAAAGCCTAGGCACCTATGGTGATTCCGGAAGGAATCTGGAGATATGTTCTTGAACCAATCTGGAGTTTGTATGAACCCTGGTTTGAAGTATGATTTGAATCCACATTTTCTCTAGCCTTGGTTCTATGTTATATCTTTAGGATTCTGGGCCATCTACTCTGGATCTTCTGTTTAGATACTAGATCCCACTTCTTTGCATATTATATGTTCTCTCTTCTAAACAAGGTCCTCTTCCTACCTTTCAATTGGCTCCAACAGTGCTCAAATTTCCTGAAATACTTAATTCAGCAATTGGAGAAAAATGAACACATTATTTAAATCACTGTAATTGTATGAAATGCATGAGAACATTGGTATGAATTTCGCATATTTCAGTCTCCATCATCTGCAAGCCAAATTTCATCTTTTTTATTTCAATTCATTTTTGTTGTCTATTGATTTTGAATGTAACCTTGTAGGAAGCTTTATATCAAATAGATTTTCGGCCTGTTCGACTAGAGGAATACATCAAGACTCAGAATAAAATCTTTGATCAGAACTTGAACATTGTCCGCACTATCGAGAATCATGCTAATCTTGGAGGCAAGGATCCAGAACATGTGGTGGAATTATGCAATGAGGTGTATCAGAGTTTCTAGTTTTTGTTCCAATCTCCCATTTGAAAGTGTTTTGCTTTTGTTTTCACCACTAAGTTCCAATTAATGGTTTTGCATACAGTTCAAGAGGGTCACTCAATACTTATTTTTTGTTCTAGTCATAAGGGATGTGAAACAACTGTGCAACATGTCTCCAAATATCAAAAATGGTCTCCTATAGATGTGTGTGGTGGTCATTTTGGACTTCAGTATTATTCTTTAGCTTTGGAAGAATTAAGGAAATGCCCTTCTGGGCTGGACATGATACTGGCACAAACTCTGCCACATGTTGTTGCTTATCATCATGTTAGGTTAATGGTAATTCAGCTAAGCAGCAAGTTCTTTTTGAAACTGCTAGGTGATTTATTAACTGATGATTGGTTTATGAAACCTATCATCACTACAAATGTATCAACTGAATCCAAGTTGACTGCCTCTAATGTTGTTTCTACTTTCTAACTCTTACTTTGGTTTATAAGCTATGAAAAGACTGGGTTTTCTATTCAAACAGGAAGAGCGAGAGATTATTGAAAGTTACTACCGTCAAGGAATTGTTCGTGTCTTGACAACCACTTCTACCTTAGCTGCTGGCGTCAACCTTCCTGCCAGGAGAGTAATATTTCGACAGCCTAGGATTGGTCATGACTTTATTGATGGAATTAGATACAGACAGATTGTTGGTCCAGTTGGTCGTACTAGAATAGATTCTAAAGGCGAAAGTATATGCTCTAGATACGTTTCTATGCTTGGAATTCTTTTAGAACTGTGAGAGTCTTCTTATGATTTTCTTTTTCTATGAAACAGATAATGATATGAATACTTGATGAAGCCAAAAAAAAATTGTCTCCCTGTTAAATAGTAGTAGTCAACCTTTGCAGTCTTGTCTATTAGAAGATAAAAATGGGATGACTCATGCAATTTTGGAGGTTATTGATGTTGGCATTGTTCAAACTACAAATGATATCCTCCATTATCTGAGGTGCACCCTTTTGAGTACGACCAAACCATTCCAAGTTGTTATAAATTCTGCCCAGGATTCTCTTTGTTGGCTCTGTTGTCAATCTTTGAGTGGAATGGAGAAACAAAGCTGTATAGCACCACCTCTCTTGGTCGGGCAGCATTTGGCAGCTCTCTTGCTCCGAAAGGGTCACTCATATGTACTGGTTTATGATATATGTTTATGTTTGTTCTTGATCATACATAGTATTTTTCTCCCCTTTTTTACCCTTACACGTCAACAGGTTGTGCTCTCTGATTTCTCAAGGGCGAGAGAAGGTTTGGTGCTTGCATCTGATCTGCATCTAGTGTATCTGATAACTCCCATTAACGTTGAACTCGATTGGGAACTATACTATGAGAGATTTATGAAATTATCTCCCCTGGATCAGGTAAGACAGTTTTTTTTTTTTTTAACTTGTCCATCTATTCATTGAAGCTGCAATATGGAGAGGACTTGTTCAATGGAACTCCACCACCCATCCTCAATTTGGGTTCCACATATTCTAGGTTTGGACAATTTCTGTGGCAGTCAATAATTCAAGCTGCGGGTGAAAATTTTTCCTGATAATTAGTTCCAATGGTGCTCACACAAAGCACTTAAGACAAACAAATCTCTTTATTAACTTCAAAAGATGGTTAAAGAAACATTGGATGCAAAGGAGGCTGCCCCATGCAGCAAAAAAGGGACTAATAATGCTATATTATGCTGGTCAAACCATTGTAATCAGACACGAAACATAAACAAAGTACAATAAGAAACAACAAAAATGAAGCTTTATACATTCTACATATGTGCTTTTTGGTCTTTGTAAGCAGTAAAAAAATTTCACTATATGGGCACAATAGCAGCTCAGAAAAATAAGAACTAGTGAAACTTAAGGCAAATCATGATCCAGATTCCAAGCTCACCATGTGCACTAAGGCATAATACAAGGGATAAAGGGTATAATGTACTGAACAAACAATGCTTAGAAAAATTGTACATACGAAGAGGGATTTATCCTTCCATATATGCATACAGGAGCAGCCGAGGTAGCCAGTGGCTGAGCTATAAATACAATGGGTGAGAACTGTTGGAGTAGCCAATGGCTAATCTGGCTCAAGAAAAATTGTACATACGAAGAGGGATTTATCCTTCCATATATGCATACAGGAGCAGCCGAGGTAGCTAGTGGCTGAGCTATAAATACAATGGGTGAGAACTGTTGGAGTAGCCAATGGCTAATCTGGCTCAAGGTCAAAATCTAACTTTGACGTGAAAAAAAAAATGAATACAATTAAAAAAGAAAAAAAAATAAAAAAAGACACATCAACCAATATGCATAATATATCTACCTAGTATATAAATAGAACAACACACATATACTGAGATATATATATATATATTATATATATAATATATATATATATATATATATATATATATATATATATATATATATATATGTTAGTGTATGTACATGTATATGATTATATTACATATATTTTGGTGAACGGAAATTGCTGGAATTGCTTCCTGCAGCCACAAGCACTCCTTCCTGGTTGATGAAGATCCTCTGATATTCATTGATGCAGATAAAGGAACTGCTTTGTGCTGAACAAAGCACAATATGCAAACTCACAAGCATCATACACCCCTAGTGGATCATTTTATTTCATATCATTGTATTGATGATGCATTTTGCTCTTATTTAATGATCACTTTAGGTAATTGAAGTATAGAGGTTGCATTGTTCTCATCAAAAGCACACATTATTGTGTAAGAAATTCATTTTTCACTTGTATTCCAAGAAATTGGTAGAGGACCATTATGCCTGAATCATGCATATGTAAATTCATCCATGTTTGGAAATGAACTTTCTTATGTTTGAATTTTAAATAACAATGGTCACAATTGAAAATATAGTAGTAGTAAATCATGCACATTGCACCGATTAAAAAACTGAAATAGTCATACATGCAATAAAGTTAGTAATGCACAATGGTCATGCATTGGTGCATCAAACAGGTGAACCATGTAGCCAAACAGTGCTACATCATGAATTAGGTAAAATGAACTTTTGGACCATTTCCATAACCTAATTTTTCTAAAATAGAATCAAAGTTAAACAACAAAAATGTAGATTGAGGGATAAATCACAAGGCTCAAGTTGAATTTTTTTAACTTGGCAAGACCAAGACAGGTCTGAATCGACCTTATTTCAGTTCATATGGAGAAAAGTCTAATGTAGTAATAGGAACTAAGATCTTGTAATGCACAGGCTGTTGAAGCAATTACCACATGAAACCAGCTCGCCTGCTCATCTTGTTAATAGTTAACTAGTGTTTTTGTAGTATGCTTACAACATTGCACAGAAAATCAAAGATACTACTTTCACACAAAGTGGTCCAACATAGAAATATATCTACTTCCAGTTTACAGCAAAATACTTGGATTTTGGTGTACTATGCATGATCTACAGGTTTGGAAAGTAGAAACCATACTGAATGTTGTATATGTTGTATGTACATTGATAATTCACTTATATTCGTATCAGTTGGGTAATGCTCGATATTTCGTTGTCATTGCAGTACACAGAACGTGTAAGCATAGTATGTAAAAGCAAAAAACTTTTACTGAGTCAATTGATGTTGTGAATTGTACACACTTGGAGTTACTCAATTTCATGCTTGTCTTATAATTTCATTGATGAACCAAAATTGAAGCCCAAATATTGCAGTCTGTTGCTAACAGGATTAGAGTAACAGAACCTTTCTTGATGTGCATGGCTCATGGAAGTAATAATGTAATGATGTCAGACAAACAGATTTTGCGTGTATCAAGACGCTTTTATGTGGCACTCATTTTGTGCAATCTTGTAAAGGTAAGAGATATCTCCATGTTGTTTTATTTCTCTCTATACCCGTTCCTGGATTTCTGCTTGTGTGTGAGGTTATGTGTCATGTGCATCTGCACTTTAAATTTGTGCTAGCTGAGTGGTTTTGCATTGAATTTTTGAATTCTAAGGTTGCTGAAGTGTTTAGTGTCGTTAATGGTTTGTTTTGCATAGGATAAGGTAGCTATAAGCCCTTTGCATATGTTTATTGTGGTATAGCTACTGTTCTGGTTTGTCAAGTAGCAGTATCCTTTCCTTAGAAGGTGACAAATCAAAATTTTAAAACAAAAATTCCATTGCCCCCAACCAATGTTCTTGACTTTGGGCATATGTGACTGGAAAACGAGTTGCTACACTTGCCCTTAACATTTGGTTCTAGCTTTCAATATTTGATCTCTCAAGACTAAGAATCTGTCTATGAAAAATATCATGACTAAGTTTTAATAGGCTTCCTTTTTTGTTCAAGAAGGTGAAGTTTGTTGATGCATCTTTTGAATGCAGGAATTACCTGTAACAGCTGTCTGTGAGGCCTATAAAGTAGCAAAGGGGACGGTTCAGGGCTTGCAAGAGAATGCTGGAAGGTTTGCATCAATGGTTTCTATTTTTTGTGAAAGACTTGGTTGGCATGATGTGGAAGGTTTGATATCAAAGTTTCAACATTGTGTATTATTTGGTGTCCAAGCAGAAATTGTTGAGCTAACTACTATTCCATATGTTAAGGTCAGTTACTATTTTTTCAATTTCTTTACTTAGTAGGGTGACTGAATGTGTCTTGTTTTGGTTAGGGGTCTCAGAGCAAGGTCTCTCTACAAGGCTGCTTTGTGAACCCCATTGGCAGTAGCTGAGGCATCTATTATGGAGATTATAGAGGCTCTCTTTGAAGCAGTTTCCTAGAATGCACAAAGTATGTAAAAAAGATGTATGACTATGATGTTGTCCATTCTTATATGCAACTCTTTATATTGCCTTGACTTATATGCCTGATAAAATGATTCCATTCTAATAACTCTGGTTAAATCAAATGCATACTAAGTAGGATGTAAATGCTTTTCCTCACAGCAGTGCGAACACTTCCCCATTTTAGTTAGTCATTTTTGAACTCCTCAAAGTGGACGTTTGGTAATGGTACTATGGCAATATTGAAAATGGAAATTCGCATATTGGTTGTTTTTCTTTTGATAAGCATGTAACAGTGAGCAAGAGAGTATGAGAGTATGCCTGTCAAGGTATTGTCAATTTCAATATGCCTAATTTTATCATAAATTTTCATTTCCCGTCTGTGTGGTTGATATGCAAATTCAATATTCTCCATTTTAGATAAAAACTTCATTCATATGCAAGCCAGAGTTGTGAGGCTTTTAAAAAGTAGACTTGTAGCTACATGAACTTTTTCTTAAGTACAATTATTGTTTTTTCAATTATATCTATTGTTGGGTTATGCCTAGAAAACATAGTCGGTGTGCAAATTCCATTATTTTCTAAATACTCTTTAAATTCGCTGAATAGACATTCTCTACCAAGATTGAATCTGAAGATTATATTGTTGGGGGCAAATTTCAGTTTAACAATACTATGAATCTTTTTGAACACAAGTCTTTGGGTTTATATTTAAAGGACTGTGATCCACTGTTAGTGCAATCAATATTCATCAAGAAGACAAAGTACTGATAGTTTGCAGTTTGAGATGACATATGTGTGTTCCTATACCTTTGAGTACACCAATTTAAGTGGTTTGTTACAGTTAAATCATTTTTTTGTCGTTTTAATAAAATGAGAGTTTGCACTTTTTTTTTTGAACGATAATAAAATAAAACATAATCCAACGATTAAAACACATATTTGTTTTTTTGTGACTATCTTGAATGACTTTTTATTCTTTAAATTCAAACATTTGAATTTCTGCATTTGAGTGGACATCTTTCACTCAAAGCTGCAATCATGCCCATATGGAGTTGTCCCTTGGTTTATTGATCAGGTGAAGTGGGCTACTTTAGTAATAGTGACTGCACACGTGTCACAGTAATTCATTTATTGATCAATGTACTACACTGGCTAATATTGTAATAGGCGATCACCCACTCAAGTGTAACCTGATCAATGCAACCGTGTCTTTTGTTGTAAAGACAAGTTTGGGCGTATACACGTTAAGTCACTATATAACTTATAATTGTTACCTTGTTTTATAAAATTTACTTTTAAAGAGATTAAAAATGACCATTTATCATAAAAGCTCGGCCTACTTTCTTATCACATTTTTAGGTTTTTTCAGTGAATTTTAGTGGTTATGTCTTAAGATTAAAATTATTTTAATCAACACTATTCCCGTGAAAAAGTGATGCGGGACTCCAAAATTTTTCTCCTAATGTTCCAAAGTATACCAGGGAGAATAATAGCTGTTTCATTCCAAAAAGAGTCTCTTTCTCATGAAAGCCGGCATTGTGAAACAAAGGCTTTTTAACGGTACTAAAAATACTATTGGGAATATTGGTTTCTGAGTCGCTCTGGGAGAGGGGTTGTGGTGGCCAAATAGAAACCTGAATTAATTACCAATTGGGAAAATTGTTGAAGATTTAATCCATTTATACGTTTTAACATTTCAAAAAGTTTCAAAAAAGCCCAAGAAAATCATTTTAAATTTAACAAACGTGTATGGTAATCAAAAACATATTTTTCAATAGCTGGTTTTTTGTGCTTTATTTTTATTTCTTACATGCGAAACGTGCACTAGAGAGCTTAAATAGCACTCTTTGGAAACAGAAATGTATGTATTACTATCAGGAATGAGGTATAAATTTATAGAATAATATAACCAAAATGTTTCGTAAATTTGCCCAATGTTTAGGGCTGATTTATGAAACAATAATAATGTGTTACTATTACCAAACAGTTTTGAAACATTCAACTTTGCATTTAGTACTTTCACTCATGTACCCTATGAATGTCCTCTCTTATACATGGAGAACTTTTTGTACCCATTTGGCAACAATAATTAATTGTTACCTTTCTATGAACCTAACCTAAAAATCTAGACTGGTTTATAGAACATTGTAATATTGTGTTTTATGAATCTACTCTGCAGGTTAATGAAATAGCAACAGCTTATTATTGTTACCAAATGGACCCTTAAATGCAAGGGTGGAGCTAAAAAAAAAAATTATTATAGGGGTCAAACTATAGTTTTAAATTTTAACAGGAGTCGAAATATAATTTTTTCAAAATTTTTGTATATGTTAAACTAAAACCTTTGAAATTTACTTTTAAATTTTTGAATCTTTTAAAACCTGAGTACTTTTAAATTTTTAAAAGAGGCTCCCTTTGGCCAGAAAATATGGTCTCTAAGGGCCTTTTGGCAAATAATATGATTCTTATGAGCTCATCTTTGGGCGCATTGGGTCTCCAGCATGATCCCAATATTCTCCCTTCTTTTAACTTTGGCAGCTTATTGTTGGATGCTTTGAGTTTGCATGCGCATGGAGTGAGAGTGAAGTAATGAGAAATGCTCTGCAGCTATCACTTTGGTGAACTGATGGTCATTGCCGACTGGTTATGATGTGTAATCTGATGGGAATGAAGATTATTTTGATTTCATAAACTTTCCCGTCATGTACAACTCAGGGAAATAAAATGAAATAAGAAAATAATGAGTTGAAATTGGAATATTCAAAGGACGAGTAAGCAAATCAGTGCAGAAAGTAAACGACAAGAAGCAGAAACTGAAAGCAAAGCGAAAAAAATAACTGAGAAAAGATTTAGTTTCAAACTTCTAGGAATCTGTTACAAATGAGCGTTGTGACCCCTTAAAAGTGGATCTATAGTTCTATATTCAAATATGCAGGTCCAAATCCACCTAGATGTCACCAGATAGATTTGGATTTTTCAAAATTGCTCCTTGTTTATTTCAGTCCAGGATCCAAGCTGAAAAGACTGACAAATGATGACTCTAAACAACATTTCAAACACAAAATTTCCTATTCGTCTACTATAAGTCTGATATAAAATGGGTCTAGATTTGCATTGAATTAGCTTTGTGTCAATCTCCATAATTGAAGAATGGTCATCCTCAATGACTTACGATCCACTCATGCCTTTAGAGAACATTTCGTCATCCTCCCTGGTTGGAGAAAAGTTGTGATTCATTGATGGTATTGCCAATTTCTTAGGTTCCACTTCATGTTTTATTGTAACAACCTGACCCACTACAGTAGGTTCAAGTCTTTGGTTCGATAATCCTAACCTGCCCCCTTGCGGCATTGGTTTCAGTACCTAAAATGTTAAGAAACAATCAGCCATTCAACAACTTCCTTTATAAACCCTTGAAGATCTCTCATAATTTTCAAGATTGGATTAAACTTTTGAAAATAAAACTAAATTATAATCCACCCCCCTTAAGGCATATGTATCCGCATGTATGGAACCCCAGGTTTGGGTGTTGAGTTGTGTTCTGATAATACTGTAATAATCCGACCTACTCTCATGTTGAGCTTGTACCCTTGTTGGATGGGTCTCAACTCTCCCCTTAGCAATTTTGGTGTCAGCTTCAAAAAGACTAAGAAACAAGAGAATTAACCATTTGACAACCTCATTTCTAAGTTCTATGACATTCTTCAGTATGAAAACAATCTTTTCAAAGGTGGGGCTTTGCATTTATTAACTGTTATAACGGAGTAAGCAATGTATTTGCAATTGTTGGTGAGAAATTTTATTTGGATGTGTAAGGTCAGGGGTATTAGTTTGGTTTAAATTTTGTTTTAGACCACAGTTTTAGACCTAAGGGCACTACTTTTTTTTAAACCAAACCATATTTTAATTATTTCAAATTTCGTCTCAATACTTAAAAACGATATATTTAGACTTAAGCACACATGCATATAGAATTTAAGATAACATTTCAAATATCAGTTCTTGATTGGGTTTCCCCAACAAAGGTGTTGGGAACGGCTGGACCTCATGACGGTGGGTGAGTTTCTTTCTTTCTCATCAAAATAAAACCTCATTTTTTTGAAGCTTAAAAATCAAAATAAATTTTGAGAATGCAAACAATTCTTCGTCACCCTTTTCTATGTTTCTACTTATATGATAAGTTTTCCTTTGTTTATTTAGCACGTTAATAAAATCAGCCTTAAACAACACCCTTCCAAACTGCAGCAGCTTGACTAGAGTTGAGATAATGTGAATAATACATGGTTCATGTTTGGCTTTTGTCTTGCATAATTATCAAAATTTCATAAAATCTGAACTTTGATTTCTCTAATTTTCCAGTGAACTAACTCCTTAGTAACAACTTGAATGTGCGAATCCCAAAGTTCTTGGAGAGATTTCCTTTCTTGAAAGAGACATGAGTTTAGATTTAGATACTGCCTTAAATAAATATCTCCAATACTTGAAGTGTACCATGATTTTCTTCAATTTTAGTATTTGATTATAAATATGTTGTTATAAATATCTCTAATATATTCATGGGGATTTTCTGCTTATATATATATATATATATATATGAACTACTTGGGACTTGATGCATTCTCATCATTTGAGCTATTATTGAACTGGTATATATTCTCCTCATTTGAGCTGTTACTGAAATAAAAGGTAAAATCTAACACATACTTTGACTTAGTTTTTCAAATGTTTATCTATTGAATTTAACAAATGTTTATCTATTGAATTTAGCAAATAGATGGCATTGCTTCAATTTTAGTATTTGAGGACTCAATGGCTTGTTGCTAGCCAAATGATAATCCTTCTATGAGTTTGTTAATTATTTTTTTAAGGTTTGACTTAATAATGAACTTGTTAAATTGGCTGGAGAGCATAGATTTGAATCTAAATGTACCTTCTAGATTGCATATCTTTTTGTAGTCATAGTAGTATAAAATATTTGTGTCATTAGATGCAAAGTCATTCGAGAGCCAAAGATTTATAACCAAGATTTGGTTGTCAACCAAATGGATGGCACAAATACTATTGTTCTTTGTTGCGATGACAATATTTTTAATTGTTTTTCTATTTTTTCCTGGAACTTCTGTGGATTTCTAATCAGATATTCTATTCAAAATGTCCAACTAATATCATGTATCCATTCTTTTACATTACATATTTGTGATTGTTATCATGCAGCTTTGTTTCTCTATGCATTTTTAATAACTTTTGGCTTTTATAGTGTCTCCTTTGCCATTAGTGAACTATTCGAAAAAACATTTCTTCTTTAATAAAAATCGTTATGGATTACATGCACCGGCAACAAGCTTTAGCTTTTATATCCATACATCTATATATCTATTGAGCTTTAGCTTCTATCAAGATTGTTGATTTTATCAGTGGCTTTGTTTTGCTTTTATTTGTTCCCTCTTCGATGATGGTGGTGTTTTTTCTCATGTATGTTGACTTGAGCTCATCTCTATGTTTTCATATGCTGTGTAGTGCTCCTGGGGCAACAAGCCCACCCCAGACGGGGCCAGCTCGACACCACTTCCTCCTCCTGCTCCTTTTCCTATGCCGGCTGCTGCAGACCTATATGAGAGGCAGGCAGTTGGCACTGTCTAAAATGGGTGCTGGTTGGACATTGATGCAGATACCAGTTCACCATGCCTTGAAGCAAGCAACAATGGCAATGGGTGCTAGGGCTAGTCAAGCAATTTATGATGGTAGTTTTCAGAGCGTACCCACTGCCCAGCAACTCACGTGTTACCCGTAAGGTGGTCAGTGGTGTGATTACGAAGCATGGTTGCTGGGCGAATTTCTTTCACGAACTTGAAGGCTCCATCATTTCTGCTGCTTTTCTTTGTTTAGATTGATAAGTTCATGTTCCATAAGCATTAGAAGCATACCGGTTGCTTTTCTTTCTTTTGATTTTGAAAACACACTTAATTGATTTATGTGGACCCTGTTGCTTGTGACTTGACTGCAATCGGTCGTTAAGTTTGTGGTATCCAAATTTGGACGTCACTCGTATTGCTTGTGACTGTTTTTGGTGTTAGATTAGCACTTAAACATTCTGATTAGTGCCTTATACATGAGTTAAACGAGTTAAACAATTTCACAAGTTACACGAATCAAATGAGTTAATACTTACAAGAGTTAATGAGTTAATGCTTACACGAGTTAATGCTAATTGAGTTAACCCCGAAACAATGTAAATGGGTTGAGCGAGTTGAGTTCGAGCTTGACTTTGTGTAGTTGAGCTGAGCTCGAGCTTGTTATAAGGAGCTCAACTCAAGTTCAAGCTGAGCTTGAGCTCGAGTTTTTTGAGCTGAGTCGAGCTCAACTGATCAGGCTTGACTCGGCTCGTGTGTAGCCCTACATAAAGATGAGTTTCTATAGTTGTACAATTCTTTTTTTTATCTCGATTTGCCTTAATCCAATAACATTAAACTCAGATGGGTGGTATCCACAGTAAAAATAAAATAAAATCAACAATGTTTGGATATTGAGATGTAGATAATATTTAGCTATTTCATAAACAACAATTTGCTTTTTGTTATTCTGACTCCCGAACATCCTCTCACTCTCGAACACCTTGAAGTCCAGTACTTTCAACAACCACCAGCCAAGAACCAGCGGCCACACCAATACGATTTCTCTTTCCATGTGGATTACCACCACCATTGTTTGATCCTTCAAAGGGTTCTCTGGCACCAGAAATCCCCCAGATCACGTCATTGCCTATGGTCAAGGAACACAATAGACTCTCAAGCAAATCCTCGGCCCCTTCCTTAGAACTTTCTCCAGAGCTCCTAATCATGTGCCCCTTTTACTTAAATTTCTCGCTTGGCCAATGTAAATATATGAGATATCATTTGCTTCCCCTCGGTCTTGATTTTGGAATGACAATTCCATAAACTTAATGTTGGAATTAGAGGAATGGGAATCGCAATACCTTATTCCAAAACCCTCTCATGTTTGCTCAAACTGAATTGGGTTTCTTGGAAGACCATTTCTAAGCTTGATGGCCATGACTGGATTAAGAAATGAAACTTTTGGAAACAAAACATGGTTTTAATTTTTTTTAAAGCCAAAAAATTGTAAAAAAGTTTACAGTATTCCTGAAAATCGTAAAAGATAGTGTGATGTTGAGATAATTTTTTTAAGACAGATGCCAAACAATTTTGAAACCCGTCGATGCAGTAAAGTTTTAAAAATTTATATTTTGACTTGTTAAAATTTTGAAACTGTATTTCAATGCCTCTTATGAAAATTTTCTATTTCAACCCCTTATAAAAAATTTCCATCTCCGCTCATGAGCTGTAAACGTGGGGAACGTGTCATGATGTTCACGTTAAGATTTTAGAAAAGGGCTTCCAAGAACTCTTAACTTAAATTTTTGTTGATATAATATTAAATTTTTGATTAATTTACACAAGTCAATGCATCCACCACATCGGTTAAGGAGAATATGAGGAAATAAAATAGTGGTACCCTTTCAGCTGATGAATTGGTCGACTCGGACAGTCGGACTCGATATCAGCCGATACGAGCCGGTGTGGTACGATAGTAATACTGTATGGATGCAGAATTTAATGGCATAAAAAAGGAACTAAAATCTTGACGAATCTGAACCGTCCATCTCATGTTGGAAGCAGTCAAACTCAGGTCAATGCCTCCTCCTCAATGAGTGCAAACGCAGATACAGCGTAAGCGATGGCAGCCCCTCGATCCGTGAGCCAACCGTTACCTACTTGATACAATTTGGGAAAAGATATTGTAGCAGGTAAAATAATAAATTGAAATATAACTCACCTGAAAATATCTATCCTGAATTGCCGGCGGCAGTAATGCTTCCCACGAGGAAGGCGTCCATAGTTTCCCTTATTTTGACTTTGAAGGGAACGAGGGAAAGCCCAAAAACCAGTGTGCGGCTACCAGACTCGAAGTAGACCGATTGGAAGAAGCGCCGATGGATCTGATGATAAAGGCATCCATGGTTGGCGTCGTCGGCTGCGCCGTAAACCTGCTTCTCCTCCTCCTCCTCCTCCTCATTCGTCTTCTTCTTCATCAGAAAAATGTCCTTCCTTGCGCTTACTCTGTTCCTTATTTCTCACGCCCTTCTCTCCGTTGCCTCCGTAGAGACGTATTTCTCCCTCTCCCTCTCCGTCTCTCTCGAATTTCCTGTTCTGCATTGTTTTCTCCACAACCAACATCTTATTTTGGCCTTTTTCTGTATTTTGCAGCGACCATTTGAGACTGAAGACCGATGGCGACGAGTCATATTTTTCTCGGGTTCCTCGAGTCACGCAGCTCTCTTGGCACCCCAGGTGTGTGCATTTGCATTTCTTAAATTCATCTCCGTTGCACCATGTACTGATTTTTCTGTTTTCTAGAATTGGTAGCACCCACACTGCTGATGAGATCTCAATTATTTTGTAGGGCTTTCTTGTACCAGGGTTTTCTTTCACATGAGGAATGTGATCACCTCATCAAATTGGTAACCTAACTCTTTTTGTTATTCGATGGTTTTTAGGATGCCCATTCAACGGAGACTGAATTTCTTGATTTAATTGTTGTAGGCAAAGGGTAAGCTTGAGAAATCCATGGTAGCGGATAGTAATTCCGGTGATAGTGTTGAAAGCACCGTCCGCACGAGCTCTGGGCACTTCCTCGCCAAGGGGCAGGTGGGTTCCTCTTGGATGACTTGTCTTTCTTTCTATTTTGGTATCTATGCAGAAGTTCCGCTGCACCAGGGTTGATTTTTATTTTCTCTGAGGGGGCTCAGTGCTATTAGTCACAGTGACAAGCGGATCGATGCAGTAAACGATCATATCAAACGCCTTGGGTTTTTGAATGGATATATTTTTTATTTTAAAGCATTGTGTGCATGTCAGGGATGAGAGTGATTTATCCTTCAATGCATAAATTATTTTCCTTATTCAGCATTACTTTTCTGTTGTTGTTGTTGTTTCATCATTGAAGATGCATTCACACTGGCTATTAAGTTACGCTCTCATCTTTCTAAGTAGTCCTATTGAATCCAATTTTTCTTGGTACATTTATTTTATGCTTATAATAGAATTGCTGTTGTCGTTGAAAAGACACTTTCTCTTGTTGATTTTTGGTTCTCGTTTTTCAATCTTTTTAGGATGATATTGTTACCAGAATAGAGGATAGAATTGCTGCGTGGACTCTTCTTCCCAAAGGTGAGTGAATGTGTGTGTGTGTTTGAGAGAGGAGAGAGAGAAATTGTCAACTTGAAACTGATCTTTTCTTTCTTAATGTCAGAAAATGGTGAATCTATTCATATACTACACTATGAGGTTGGTCAGAAATATGAGCCGCATTTTGATTATTTCCATGACCCCAAAAATGTAGCTCTTGGTGGCCATCGGATGGCCACAGTTCTCATGTACTTGGCTGATGTTGAAATGGGAGGGGAAACAGTCTTCCCCAATTCAGAGGTAAGCCGTTGCTCTCAACTTGATCCTTGTTGCCGGATGACTCTCCATTATTAATATCCGCGTGTTTTCAGGGTGTTGTTCAAGAGAAGGATGATTCCTGGTCCGACTGTGCAAAAAGTGGTTTGGCAGGTTTGCAATTAATCTGATCTTGTTATGTGGTTGATTTTTCCAGTTTAATTTCTGCAGAATGAAAAAACTGTGACTATTTCAGTAAACCTTTTTGTTTATTGTGCATGTTATGAAAATTAAACCAGTAATATAAGTTCGGGACTGAAAATTTTTTGAATTGTTTTGCTAGATTTCAAAATTTATGTATTTGATGGACATGGATAGTGGGTAAAATGCTGCAGCTTTTTTGTTATTCTTTTGTTGTTTGTATGCTGGCATCTATTTTATTCCCCATTACTGCCAAATAGATGACAAGTCCAACCTTACACATCACGCTTCTGCACATGCACGGCAACACACTACACACACAGAGAAAATAGCTTACAAACTTGAAGCTTTGAGCTAGCAATCGTAATCACAATTTTTTTCAGGATCTGCTGTAATCTGTATTTTGGTTTTCATCAGAACAACCTTATTCTTGAATATACTTCGTTCTTTCCCAAAAAATACAGTAATCAACAAAGGATGAAATTCTGTAAATTGCATCCACGTTTAAGCAACGATTCCCTTCTGCAGTAAAAGTTTTAAGCTAAAGCACAGGGATCCAGTTCTCTTCTTCTGCTCTATAGAACTTCCTCCATACTTAACGTGAACCATTTCTCTCTTTACAGTGAAACCAAGGAAAGGTGATGCGATACTGTTTTTCAGCCTTCACCCAGATGCAACTACAGACCAGGCTAGCCTGCATGGGAGCTGCCCGGTGATAAAGGGAGAGAAATGGTCTGCAACGTGCTGGATTCATGTCAGGCGCTTCGGTTCGGCACCACCCGAAATTGGAGGCTGTGTAGATGATAATCAACACTGTCCACTATGGGCTTCAGGGGGAGAATGTGAAAAGAATCCTGCTTACATGCATCATTCTTGCAAAAAGAGTTGTAACAAATGCAAGGCTTAGGTTGTGAGTTGTGACTAATTTTCTTCCTCTTCTTTTTTTTTTCTTCTCAGTGAAGTTATATTTCCAATTCCTAATCGTGGGTTAGAGTTGGTTTCCAGTTATTGCCAATGCATAAGGTAACTATGATATTAAAACTGATCGTGTATTACGCTACTGAAAATTATAGAAGAAATGGGAGCTTTTCAATTTTTCTTAGTCTCCCTCCCTTTCACCTTATCGACTTCATTAGTCACCGTTGTTTACCCAATCAATTACAATGATTCTTGATTGTTATAATAATGTTCATTTGCTTAGGATGCACAACTGATAGAGGCATCTTCTGCACATTGCCACAGAAAATGCGTTTTATTTGAAAAAAAACATGAGAAAGCGTTAAAAACATGTCAGCCTAAAAAAAAAAAAAAGAAAAACGAGTTTTTTTAAAATAAAATAAAATGCAAAAAAGCCCGTTTTGTTTGCATTTTGTTCTCGTTTCTTCGTCGTTTGCTTTTTTTTATGTTTTTTGTGTTTTCCCATTTTTTCCTTTTTTGCGCTTTCTTCACGTTTTTTATATTTTTTTTAATTACCAAATTTTTATTTCATATTTTATTTTTAGTTTTTTTATCTTTTTTATATTTGTCGAGATTTCTAAAGAAAATCTCTCTGTTTTATACCTGAAAACGATACTTGTTAAAACGCTTCTGCAGTACCATGGCTATCACCAGAATAAGTTGGTGATGGTGCCTAGCTAACATCCGTCAAATTCTCTCTTTACTCTCTTCTAGCTACCTAGCTAACAATAAAAGCAGCAACGAAAGAAACAAAAAGACTTGTCGATATATATGCGTCAATTGTACCCAGGTAACAAGTACCTTTTCCCCAGAGACTTTAAAAATAAGTTTCAAAAATTTTACTTGTGACAAGGGTTAATTTGATTTTTCCCTTTTTATTTGTTATCTGTTTTGCTTTCAAATATTCCTTGAAATTGTACATGAATGTTCCCATGGTATGAAGGCATTTTCACCTGAGTTTGAAATTTTCGAAACGAATTGGGACATAAGCAGCTCGGGGTAGGTAGATCTGATATGGGTTGATATCTGACCGAACCGTTGATATAAAATCAGATAAGAGAAAAGAATTAACATATAATTAAGAAATCAAATCAGAAAAATTTTAATGTATCATTAAGAAATCGAATAAGATGGAATTTAAGAAATGACATCTGATCGGATTTAACTAGATTTAGTTTTAAACAAATATCATATATCCAATTCTCTTAAATTTTGAAAATTTGAAAATTCAAAATTCAGATTCAGATATGAATGCAAAAATCAGACCTGGGTTGTGAAATTGGATTTCAGATTCAGATTAGGATATGACATTTCTTTATTCATATATGAATCTGAATTTGAATTCAAATATGTGAAGGGTATATCCATTTGAATCTAATCCACTAACATCTTGGTGACCCAACTTGTAGAAATTCGATTTAATCAGATTCTATGTAATCAGATTTGAATATCGGACTTCTATTAAAAACCTATTTCTAAAAACTGAATATAGACCTAACTAGCATAAGATCAGACGTTCACGTATAAGGCGGTATTCCGGCCGGGTGGTCCTTTTATCAAATATCGGTAGGAATCATGCTCGAATTTGGTTTAAGTCGTCAAGCTGCATACTAAAGTGAATCTGGTTACTTATCAGATTTGAATCTCTTTAGCAGATCTGACCAAACGGATACGAAAGTGAATTCATAATCAGATCTATCCAATCCATTGCCATCCCTAAAAGACAAAATCCATCTCCGAGCATGAGTTTCAACTAGCACAATCAGACCTCTTACATGAACAGTATCACTACCAAGAAAAGGTACATATTGCACAATGTGACATCAAATCTTGATCACATTCTGGACCAGCTTTGCACAGATAATAAAGATTTCCTAGAAATGAAAAATTTTAACTTTTACAAGGTGCGAAAAAAGAAACAGTCAAAGGTCAAATTAAACTTAAAGAAACAGTTAAAGGTCAAATTAAACTTACTCAGTTTCAATCTTTTACATTTTTTATTGGCTCAATAAGACATTGTTTTTTCTTAGAGAAAAAGAAAATATTGCTTGTAGTTTTAACATTGGGCTAACTCAACACCACCCACTTGTGAAGGCTAATATGGCAGCATATAAGCAACAGCACTTCTAAAATAATTAAGAAAACTCTTTTCATGGTGGCAGAAGATGCAGTCACTCAAGGCATGGGGTAACAAGGAAACTACCAAATTTCTTTTCTTTTCTTTCCTTTCTTCAGTTAGCCGCGGGATTTATTGGTAAACCATTGATCGAAATCTAGTTTTCTTCTCACTGCATCCAACAGTACCACATTTCAATAACTTGGAGAAATTTGAGTTTAAAAGCTCTGAAAAATAGTAACTACAACTACATTTTTTTGGATTTATAACCAGTCCTATAGATAAACAACCTTAAATGGCATAAAAAAGAAACATAAAAAGTATTCGTAACTCTTCATTGGACACTATACTGTGGGATATGTACCTTAATCCAATGTGCTCAATGTCGTTAATTAAAATAAGTCTTTTTGTTCCTTAAAGAGTACTGATGCATCGGTTTGCAGAAAGTTCTAAAACGAAGAATCGGAAGGCGGCATCTCTTTGCATGAGTTCGCACCATGGCTACAATTTCACTAGCGCTTCATGTAATTCAGAAAACATCACATGTAACTTTTAGGATGAGGCAACAAGCTAATTTCTCTTATCTCTTACACAGTAAAAGGTTTGCTTTGAACATCTTTCCCTTGTGTTCGTCAAGGCCTAAAGCCATTAGGAATGCACACGGGTGGCATTATTGTCAACTGAGTGCATTGGAATTAGAACTTGAATATGGTGGATACATCCAGAAAATGCATGCCCAACCGATTTACAATCCTACCAGTCATAAGGTGGACGCCAAAATCAAAGATTCACTAATAACTACTCCACATTTGGACTACACAGTAGCGGTATACTAAATCCACATCCGCAGTTCCAAATACCACGCCATTTTGCAGAAAAAATGATCTGTTTTAATAAGGTTGGTCTAATGAATCCACATAAGCGGTTCCAAGTATCATGCCATTTGCCGACAAAAAATATGGCCACTGATTGTGCAATACAGTTAGGAAAAAGAAAATGAGAGCAAAGAAGAAAAAAACAAACACTGCCTATTGACAACTATCTGCAATTTGTTAGTACAGAAGAAGAAATTTATAATAATAACATTGTTGGGCATTTGCTTTACACCAGAAATTTTTGCTTTTACAACTCTCTGATAATAAGGCTTTTCGTTCGTAATAATCTAGAAATTGGGATTAAGGAAAATTTTAGAAGTTAGAACACTTTTGAACTGCAAAAAATATTTGACTATATACTAAATATATTCACTATTTGAGGTCAAACGTATGCAATCCAGAACCTTCATCTCATGGCTGATATGTTTCTGCCGTCTACTGCTTATTGATTATAGCGTCTCACATGAATCCAGCATGTTGCAGACCACTTTTCACCCTCAATCACAGGACAACTTCTATGTAGACTAGCAGTATCAGTTGATGCATTCAGATGAAGGCTGAAAAATAGAAGAGCGTCTCCCTTCTTGAGTTTCACTGCAAACGGATACGATTTTGTGAACATGAAGTTTACATTTTCCCAGAAACCAAAATACAAAAACAGCAAAGAAAGGATTAATCCATCATGAAGCATGAAGAAGTGTTTTCATTACTCTACCATGAGTTTTGATGCAGAGTGGAAATGCAAATTAATTGATGAACAATATATCATTCCTTTTGGCAGCATTAGTTACTTGGTAAGATGTATTACATTTCACAAATACTGAACTAGAGATTAAACGCCATATACTTTGCTCCCCATAAATCAAGTTAGTTCATTTTTTTCTACCTAGAAGTTATAGCCAGTCTCACCCAAATCCTGTATACCATAAATACAATTTCGTCATTGGACTTTCTTATTTTTCAGAGTCTGCAGGTCTGATCCCCCAAATCTTTCAAATAAGCACTAAATATATTTCCGTATAGCACATTCAGAGAATCATAAATAACATCTATATTCTTTATTCTTAAATGCATTTTGCAGCATAATTTCTCAAAAAATGGTGAGGACCGAGAAGTAGTTTACATTAATTGGAGATGCCAAATTGAACTGCCTTTCAACATGAAACATAAAAGTGTAACCGTTTCTTTTTCTTCACCATCTCTGATGCAAGCTTGCAAGGAGTATTTGCTATGAGAAGCAACTGATGATTCAGATAGCACACGTGTACATGTGCATATGTGTGTGTGTGTGTGTGTTTGCATGCACATGTCGCCTGTCGGTGTGTGCTTTCAGAAGGAGCACTATGGTGAAAATATTAGAAGATATTTTCAAATCAATCTCGTGATAGCAATGCTAAACTAATTGATTTAAGTAAACAAACAAGCAATTAAATACTTTATTAGACAAAAAAAGTAATGTAGCAAAACATGCTATCTCAAAAATGGACAAGCAATGGACATGAATATAGATTCTCAATTAGATTAAAGGTTCTTGACACAATAATTTTCCTTTCAACTTGAAGATAATCAGGTATACAATTTCCCCTTCAGCTTCAAAGAAATTAAAGAGACAAATGAAATACATAAGTTCTCTGGGAAACATAGTTTCTATGCAAACACAACCAAATTTACGATCATGATGAATAAGAAGGAAATGTTATGTTTCTAATCACAGACCTGCAAAGCCACTTTTTCCACACTTGGACAAAGGATCCTCCTTATTTTGAGCACTTGGCTGCAAAGGAGAATTCATTATTTAGAGACTACCAACTATCAATCAACAGAGGAAGTATTAAAACCAAACATTTACCTCCACACTTGGAAAAACCGTTTCTCCTCCCAGTTTCACATCAGCTAGATACATAAGAACTGTGGCCATCCGATGACCCCCAAGAGCTATATTATACTTGTCATTGAAATAGTCAAAGTGGGGTTCATACTTCTGGCCAGGACCGTAGTGTAATACATGTATAGATTCACCATTCTCTGACATTTGACATAATTATCAGGATAGCACATACTCCTTTTTCTTAATTTCAGTCTGCGACAGACTGACAGAGAGTAAAGGAACAGAAATCAGAGAAGTACCTTTTGGAAGGAAAGTCCAGCGGGAGATCCTGTTCTCTATCCTCCTGACAACTGAATCCTGGCATCAGGCAAAATAGAAGTGTTAAGAGGATGAAAAAAGCACCGTTTTGGATTTGTACTAATGGTAAGAGCAGCTAGATTAAGCAAAAGACCCATAACAGAAACGTGAACAATACATGTACATCAATAAGGATGGGAAGAAATAACATCTGGTTAACAAAAAGCCACAAAAAACTGATAATGATAAGGATACAATGGCAGGTATGGAATCATAAACTTTCAGGCTAAATGCTCGTTTACATGTTCAGTTCGGGTAAAACACCTAATTTATGTCCATCTGAGTCCCAAGTGTGGAACCCAATCATTTACTTCCAATCTCTTCTTGTATTGGACAACAAGGCCAATAGGTATACACTATATAACTAATCCTACTTCCTAGACTCATGTAATGTAAGGAAATGTCTGCTCTCCTCTGCTCATTCACCACTTAAATAGGTCTCAAGATGTACAAAATTTATGGACAGCAGCATGAGTTAGACATAAAAAAAAATAGCAAGCAGGAGAAGTGCTTATCTTCCATCTAAACATTCTTAGATGTATTATTGAATCTCTTTCTCTGCTTGATGAATTCAATCATATGCATTTGAAGCTCCTAATTTGAGAAGCGTATTGGTAATTTACTATTTAGCTTATTTTCAACAACCCACACATATAACCTAGAGAGAATACGACTCTGTGCAAGTCAGCAAAAAAATAAAATATGTAAAAAAGCAACAAAATTAAATTAAATAGTGTACATATACATGTTTGTTTATATGTGCACAAAAATGTCTTTACAAATGCATGTGTACATAATCTTATACGCACACACCACAGTTAAGAAAACAGATATGAATGGCTGTTCAACTGATCACCTGTCCCTTCTTCAGGAAATAGCCCGAGCTTGTTCTGACTTGGCTCTGCATACTCTTCCCAGATACATTGTCTGCTACCATTGACTTCTGCAGCTTACCCCTTGTCTATAGTTACCCATTACGACAAATCAGTCAAAGACTCAAAGCTTGAATAGGTTCCATATCAATCGTAATACAGTCATAATACAGTAGATAATCAAGTTACCAATTTGATGAGGTGGTCACATTCTTCATCAGACAGAAAACCCTTGTACAAAAATGCCCTGCCCATGCCAAAATTCCACAAAATAGAAACAATCACCTTTCTTATTTCATCAGTTATTATTTCCAGTTTCTGGACGACCAAGCAAATAAACTAGCAAAATAAATGGATAGTCTGGCTAAAAGTGTCAACATGTTCAATTTATGGGGCATAAATTTGGAATCGCTATTAAACTAGTCTCGTTCATCAAGCTCAGAGGGTGCAATCACCACCAATGCTAAAGCTAAAGACTATTTGAATGCAACCGTTGTGCCAGAAAAAGTAGCACAAGCTGGGAATTTTGCAGAGATAGAAACCCCAAGTTCCCAATATATACTATTTGTCAGGAAAAATAAGTGAATGTCAACCACACTAATCGTTAATTAAATGATCATATAGAGGAACATCTAGGGCAACAGCACACGCCATAGTTTTTTGCCCACTTGTCCGCATAAGCTGGAAAAGGTTATGCATTCATCAAGCTGAGAGTGTGAAGACCACAAATCAAAGAACCCTGAAAATAGCTACCAGTTTGGTGCATGAAAATAATATAAAAAACACGGTTCCCTGTTTATCGCGGTCTGTCCAGAAAAGCAAGTAAATTCCGATACCAACATATGGAATTATACAGAAAGAAATAAAAGGAAAACAATTCAAAAGCAGGCAGAGAAAACCAGAAAGAAGATTGCATAACGGTAGTACACGAAAGATTATCATACTATCGTACCTCGGGTGCCAAGACAGTTGAGTAACTCGAGTTGGATCAAAACCAGAGGAGCTTCCAGAATGGCCCTCGTTGGTGGGTCTGTCTGATCTCAGACGAAAAGAACGGTACCTGAACCATCCAAAACAAGAGAAAAACGAAAAAGATGTTGGTAAGATGGAGACAAAAAATCAAAGAGAATCAAAGGAATTAAAGAAGAGTAAACGCTTTGAAATCCGTACAATTCAGGGAGACGGATAGAAGAATGAGAAATGTGGACAAGAGAGAGGAGAAGCAGAAGAAACAGGGGAAGGAATGACATTCTCTTGATGTCGAGATTGAGAAGGAAGAGGACGGTCGTGGTGGAAGGCAAGGAGGAACCGAAAAGTTCGGCATTTCTCACTTGCTTATAGGCCTAAGAAATAGGTGAGATCAAAGCCAGAGGAAGTCTGATGGCGGCACATGGATTTCCTTTCCCTCTCCTCCCTCTCTTCCCGTTTCTGCGCCAGGCCGCTTTTAATTTTCTCTGGGAAGAATCTAAATTACAGGAAATGGCCCATATGTATCTATATATAGATTTAAAAGGTGAAACTTATGATATTTCTTCAACACCCGTGCAAACTTTCTTAAACTGACAACCGGCTTTCAAATACTTCAAAAGCTTAGGCAACGAAACATTTTCATATTGTTGGGGTCCTCCTGACACAGACCAAACATTTGTCATACTAGTTTGAAGTATCCATCAGAAATATTCGTGTAAGCCATTTATGCTATTTAAAAACAAAAAAAACACCTTGGGGTGCTGCACATTAGTTCACCAAAATACTGATCACCTTCCCGTAAATACCTAAGCATATTTGACCTTTCTGCAAGTTATTCCTTGAGTTGGAAGGATGCTTCCACTTGGAACAAGCGGAACAAAAGCCACCGTTAGATCTCCATGATGAAGGGTCTCCATGATTCAACCTTTCTTGAGACCTCTCAAAGTCTTTCACAAATTGTTTTCCGCAAAACCAACGGTTTTCAAAAATCCGACGGCAGCATTTGAAAATTTAAATATTATTTCCAACCGTGCAAAAGCACTGACAAATACGAAACCGTATTTATATATATATATAAAAGCTTGGACACCGAACCAGGTCGCAGACTTGAGACAACTCGACTTGGGCCAGCCCCAAGTTTTGAACATCGGGTTGGCATATTGAGTCCGAACTCTAAAAGTTACTTTTCATTATTTTTAGGGCCTGTTCAAAAGATCGAAGTTTCCACCTTCGAACGATGCTCTCTTCTCTTTATATCGCCTCCTCGCCGTCACCATCGCCTCCTCCCCGCCACTGCCTCGCCATTGACGTCGCCCGACCGCCTGTTACCTAAGGCCACAAACCCAAATCCTAAATTGAAGCAGATGACTGTCTGCTGCCCAAGGCCGCCTCGCCATCGCCAGTCTACTGGTAGCCGGACCCGATCGCTGGTAGCCGGTAGGTCCCCTTCTTCTTCTTCTTCTTCTTCTGCCTCACCGCCGATAGGGGAGAGAGATTCTGAACTTCCATTTTCTTAATCTTTGTTACATTTTCTCTCCATTTTATGTAGAATTGTGAATCCATTCACGTTTCTTTGAATCTCTTGTCTTGGCCTCACCGTCGCCGTCGTCTCCTTGTCGTCGTTACCTTGACGGTTACTATCACTGGACCGGGCCACAGTCCAAAATGCGCCGCCCGACCGTCATTTGGTTTCTTCTCTTCTTCTTCTTCTTCTTCTTCTTCCAATGCTTCTTCTTCCAATGGTAGCAGGACCACCGGTAACCGGACCCTGACCCCCGACAGGTCTCCTTTTCTTCAAATCTGAACTAAGCATGTGTGTGAATGACTGTAATACTAAAATAGGAAATAAACTAAATGAAATGCATGTGAAATTGAAAACAAACAACTTATAGTAAAAAAGATGAGGAAAATAACAACTAAACATACATTACTCTATATTCCCTAATTGACAAGAAAACTACATGTAAGTGAACTTATTTGAAGTTTTGAAAAGATGATCGCTTGTTCGCTAAACCAAGATTAGTACTACAGTTGAAGGTTTTAATCATCCTAAATCCTCAACTAAACATAGTGTACACAGATATGAACTAGAAAAGTTAAGGTAAAACTCTATGAAGTGTATAAAAGTTCAAAGTGAACAACTATCTTATTTAATGACAACATGTTTAATCTAAGTGATGATTTTATGAAGGCTTAAGAGAATAATCGTTAGTTTACTAATCTAATATTAGTACCACGATTAGGGATTGATAATCTTTTAAGTCTTTAATAGATCATAGTGCATGCAATATTGAAATAAGTTAACAACTAAGCCTAAGAGAGAGGGGCATACCTAACCCCTTAGAACTCTATTGATATTAAATTAAACCTAACATAGTCTAAGCATGGTTAATGAGAATTAAAATAAATGAGGGCCTATCATCATTCTCAAAGTTAAAATAAACTTTAAACTAATCATGGTTTAAGAAAAACTAGAAAATAACAACATTCAAAACTACACTAATGGCATAACTAACTGACTAACTAACTAACAAGAGTAATTGAGAACCTGAAGTGGTTGGACTTTCTCTCTCCTAGTGCATAGTAGATTTTGGCACCATGGAGGAGGTAGCAGCTGGCCTTGGTGGGCCACTGGACCATCAGGAGCATCTGAGCGTGGGGGATGCTCTTGGGTGGAGCTGAGGAATTTGTGAATGCTTTTGAATTTTCACCGCCATCTTCCAACCCTAAACCTAAAAAGTCATGTGCCTCAGTGGTTGATGGGGGAAGGTAAGGTATGAGACAGAAGCAGATATACCTCCATTACAGAAAAAAGAGCTTGCAGGGAAGAGGCACCTGGTAATTTCTCAAGAATTGTATAAAGTTATGTGCCAGCCATTTCGGTTCAGTGCTATAGCTACTCTTGCTGGAGGTGCTGGGAAAGGCCGCCTTGACTACAACTTTATCTTCATTAGCCTCAAAAGCCTATGGCCTGGTATTGCCAATCTCAGTTTCACGTCGGTGGGGAAAGGTATGTTCCTACTTCACACCTCCATTGAAGCTGATTTGAAATTCATCATGTCTCCTGATGGTATGTGGGAGGATGACTCTTCATTACGAACCAATGGCACCCTGGCATGCCCATGCGGATTGAGAGTTCGAATCGAGTCTAAATATGGATTAGGTTGCCTAATCTACCAGCTAAATGGTGGAGTCTACGGATTTTTATTGATATTGCCAACCTAATTGGTGGCTCCTTTGTGGAGGCTGATGAATATACTAGGCATCTCCAGCGTTTTGGTTTTGCTCATATTAAAATTGAAATACCACTGGGGTTTAGCCCAATTTTTGAGATTGAATTGGCGATTGCAGGGGAAAAGATCTTCGTTCAATCCATTGAATATGAAACTAATGTAAAGTATTGTAAAAAATATGGGTCTACTGCTCACTTTGATGGTTCCTGCGTTGTGACAGAGGCATCCAAAGAAGGAGATAAGGTTGTCCTCAAGAGACGACAACAATACAATAAGGAAAAGGAGGATCTTCAATTGAAACAAAACAAATTGGAAGCCCTTAGGTTTTTGTCAGAGATTGAGGCAGACATGGATGGCTCTTCCAAATGTGCTGGTGAGAGGGTTGTGGGCAGCATGTAAGGAAAGGTGTAGGAACCAAGTAAGCTGATTGACGCAAGTGGAGCAGCTGGAGTTATTCCAGATGCTTAAACCATGCAACAAGGAAGAAAAGAGGTTCAGGACCCACAAGAAACCTTTGTGTCTCCAAGGCCTAATTCAAGCAAAATTAAAGGCACTACAACTATCCTAGAAATTGCTCCAAATGCTTCGTCAGTGGCCAACATTGCCCGGATGGTAGAGAAGGCTAAGAAACAAACTCTTAAGCATAAGGAGGTGAATGGTATCAAAAAGCGAACTAAGCCCACCAAAAGTGAGCAACACACTTGGGGAGGTAGGTGGGAGTATACAATAACCCCAAGATCTCACTTGGGGAGGCAAGTGGGACTATGCAACAACCCCAAGATCTCACCATGGTGGGGGGTTACACCCAGCCTTGAGGATGGCCTTCCAGTAGACAAGATGGATGTTGGCACCGTTGAGGCAAAGGCATTTCCAGATGCTATGGATGATGACAAGGACAGTGAATTCTCCAAATACCTAATGGTCAGCCGAGAAGGGAGGGGGCAAGGCTAGCTTTATGAATATCCTTGCCTGAAATGTCCGTGGGCTGACAACTCCTCTAGGTCAACATGATTTCCTAGGAACTTTAAGGAAAATGAATACAACAATTCACTTTTGTGATTGATTCCAAGCTCAATATAGAACAACTTCAGAAATTCCAACTGAAGATCCCAGAGAGACGCTTGATCTCTAACATCCATACAGTGGGACTGTGGGCACACATTATTGTATTATGGGATCTGCATGAAGTGACTCTCCAAAACTGATATGCACATCCTCGCTGGGTTGTTTTGCATTTCTCTAGTCTCATCTGGTCTCTGTTTTGTAGCTATAGAAGTTTATATGCATACTTATTATATAATAAAAAAGGATCCATTTTTTAGCTTATGTTTTGTACTAAACCATTGTAATGTGTCTATGATTTGTATGGTGATTTCAATGTTGTTCTAAACAACAATGAAAAGACTGGTAGGGTGCCGGCTCTTCTAGCTTGTATTGCTCTTTCCAATTTTGTTGCCCAATTAACCTTATATGAAATATCTTGTCCTGATATGAAATTTATATGGACTAACAATGGAGTAGGCCATGAGAATGTCATGTCTAAGATTGAAAGGAGCTATGTCTCTAAGGAATGGGTAGATGGCCTAGAATTGATTTTGCACTTGAAAATGCAATCGAGGACTATCTTAGACCACAACTCAATCTTGCTCTACATCTCTAAGCACAGGTTCAACACTTTTGGATGTACTTCATTTCGACACTTTCAGTATTGGTAGGAGATGGTAGGGTATAGTGATCAAATTCTTTCAGCTTGGGTGGAGGATACTAGGGCTGCTCCATGATCAAGCTCATTCATAAGTTGGAGGCAATTAGGGACAAGCTGAAGGTTTGGTGAAAAGGAGGAGCAAATGATCTCCCCCACCAAATCATGGAGGCCACCAAATTATGGAGGCTGAGAACAAGATCAAATGTTTTCAAGCCCAAAGCGAATGTGGAGTGCGAGAGGTGATAGACAAAGAATGCAAGCTGAAACGTGAACTATCCAGGCTCTTGTGGTTAGAAGAATGACTGTGGCATCAAAAATCAATAATCAAATGGATGAGGGATGGAGACATAGACACAATTTTTTTAGGGGATTGTAAATGGGAGAAGGCATCAAAATAAGATTGAGGTTGTCTCTTGTGAGGAGCGGTTTGCGACAGATACTCCTGATATATTTATAAATTGTACTGACTTTTTTGTCAACTTGTTAGGGACTACCCATGGATCAGGATGCCTACCCCAAACCATCGCACCGAGTCCTATTCTTTTGCATGAAGAGAATGATGAGTTGTTGAAACTAGTTACTGATTTTGTTCTAGCATGCTGAAATTTATCACAAGGATTATGGTAAAGCGAATGCGGCCTAGTATAAATAGGATTATCTCAAAAATTCAAAGTGCTTTCCTTCCCAAGAGGTGCATTCAGGATAGCTTTCTACTCAGCCAAGAAATTGATCATATCTTTGAAAACAACAAGAAGAAATCAACTTGTGTGAAAATTGATTTAAGTAAGGCCTATGACAGAGTGAATTGGGAGTTCTTGAAGGCTACTTGTGCCACTTAGGATTCCATGATTTGTGGGTAAAGAAACTTATGAAAATTGTCGCCACGGTTAACTCTGCGCTACTTATCAATGGCAAGGAAGGAACGTGGTTTGAGAATAAGAGAGGGCTCAGGCAGGGGGATTCGCTTTCCCCCTACTTGTTTATTACAGTTATAGAAATGTTTACTTGCAGTATACAAGCTCAAGTAAATAACAAACAAATCAGGATCCCCTCCATGGGGGCTGAGACCACTCCCCCTTCTCCACTTTATACACAGACGATAGCATATTCTTCTTAGAAGGAAGCTAAAGAACTTTCGGAACTTAAAAACATGTCTTGACAAATTCTCTAGTAGCTAGGGCCTAGTCATGAACACTGCCAAGAGCTCAGTTCTTCCATTCAACTTGGAAAGCGGAGTACACACTCAAATAGAGCAGAAATTAGGTTGGTGTGAAGGTCAGCTTCCTTTCAAGTACCTCAGCATTCCCCTCCAAATGAATGATGTGTCAGAGGAACAATGTAGACATTTAATTCTTCACTCATTTGAGAAGTTAACTCTTTGGAAACAGAGATGCCTTTCTTTTTGTAGGCAAACTCAGCTTAATCAGACATGTTTTATCTTTTTTGCTTGGTTACTGGAGCCTGGTGGTTGAACTCCCTGCTACTACCTATAAGCAACTGAGTAAAATGGCAGTCGACTTCTCATGGGGCGATATCATAGATAACAAAAGCTATTATTGTATTAAATGGTACTCTATGTCTCCAAAAACTAGAGGAAGGCATAGGACTCAAAGACCTCAATGAAACCAATCTGGCCGACTTGGCCTTTTTAGTGTATCACGTGACCTAACATTATTAAATGTCAGTACTGCAAGCGGAAATGACTAATTGACAGTAGTGTTAGAGGCAAAAAAGTGTCTAGCGCATGGCATAGGGCATTGCAGTCTTGGAGCAGGATTAATGCAAATGTGGACTGGAAGATAAGAATGGTGCTACAGCCAAATTTTTGACCGATTATTGGGGACCAAAGCGTCTGATTGATAAGATCCCTATATCCCATTGCCACTTGGTATAAGACATGGTCAGATGCATGATAAAATAAATCATGGAGGGGAATGGGAGTCCATCAATGAGTTCCTTATCAGTTTAAATATACCTCTCTCTTGTCCCCGACTTGAGTTTGAGCAGCTTGATGTTCTAGTGTTGTGGAGAGACGAATATCAAGAGGAATTCAATCATGAGATTTGGCAAATGATTCGGAAAAAATGCTCCAAGAGCAAAGAGAAAGCGCTCGTCTGGAAAGGGAGAAGATTCCCAAGGGCCACTTGGACTGTTTATTTAGGTTTTTCGTGTTGCCTACCTACTGATGGGTTTGTTGAAAAGCAGGGACAGTCACTTGCCTTTAGGTGCCTAGTATGCAAGCAGGAGATTGAAGACATGAAACACATTTTTTTCAATTGTAGGGGAGCTCGTTTTATATAAGCTCGTTTTATATGGACATCCATTTTTGTAAAATTTGAAAGGCCAAGCAGTGGCACAGGAGTCCTCTCAAGCCTGATGCAAGGGCTTATTTGGTGGCATAAAAATGGCTTTAAAGATAAACTATTTGATAAATGTTGGAAAGACAACTTCCATATTGCAATGTGGTTTATATGGAAGATTCACAATCACATCAAGCACAATGGTGAACTACTAATTGGCAATTTGGTGGAACGGTACTGGGCCCACTACAATGATTACTGGTGGAATTTTCAATGGAAAGTAATTCAACTAGTTAAAATTCGTAACTGGCTCAGATTTAGGATTCAATGGATTAATGGAGTTAGACATGGTGATAGATGGGTAGAAATCAGCATTAGTTCATGGATCAAGGGTGGTAGAAGAGGAGTAGCTAGTCTCACTACAGATGCCTCTAGATGGTTTCATTTTGGTTTGGCCTATTGGTTTCAGAATCATATTGGATGGTGGGAGACAGAGATTCTAATGGAAGGCATCGGGCATTTGGTGAACATTGAGGATAACTCAAGCTGCATTTACCTTCTGGCCAATGGATTCAGTTTAGTCATCTGTTTACTGGTAAAAACTTATTGAGAATAACAAATCCGAATCCAGCAAACGAAATACTTCGTGCCAAAACTTTTTCTTGTGAAATAGGTGTCACGATCACTTATGATGCCTTTTGGCATGCCCCAGTGTTTCACTACGTGCTTCACAAATAACTCTGCCATCTTTTCCACGGACATTCATTAGATGCTGGGATAAAGGTTGCGTACTTTGAAAACCTATCAACAACTACAAACATGAAGTTGAAGTCGTCAACTTTGAGGAAGTCCATGGAGAGGCATTTCCATGGACGTTCTGGAATAGAAAGAGGTTCCAAGAGTCCTGCTGTCTTCTCATTCATTCCCTTATCTTGTTAGCAAATCAAGCAAGTTTTCACATACGCCTCAACATCATCTAGCATTTGTAGCCAGTAATAGCCACGTTCGAGGAGCGCCAATGTCCGCTCTTGGCCAAGATGGCCCACCCACAACAAGTCATGGCATTCCTTTAGCAATTCCCGCTGAAAGTTGCCCTCCTAAGTATGAACATGCGTCCGTCCTTTGCCATCAGAAGTCCATCACGCAACCAGAATCTCCATGTCTTTCCCGCCTCAGCTGCCGAGACCAAGTGCTTGGCCACAGGGTCCTGCCTCATGCCTTTATGAATCCACTTGAGAAAAGCACTTTCAACTGTGCTTTGGATGATGTTGTCTAAGTAGCTGCCAACTCCGCCTTCTGACTTAGCGCGTCGCCTACGGCGTCAGTCCTTCCTACCTTTTATTCCAAGGCAAAATCAAATTTCACAAGGAACTCCTACCATCGAACCTGCTTCGAGGTCAATTTCTTTCAGGTCTGTAAGTAGCTTGTAGTTACATTATCCGTCTTCACCATAAACTGAGCTCCTAACAAGTAATGTCTCCATGTGCTAAGGTAGTGTATAATCATTGTCATTTCCCTTTCGTGCACAGAGTTCTACCGCTTCGCGTCTTTAAACTTCCTGCTTTCATAGGCAATCGAGTGACATTCCTGCATCAACACTCCACCAATGGCAAAATCTGAAGCATCAGTGTGAACTTCAAACTTCTTGTTGTGGTCAAGTAACCTAATCACAGGCTCTTGCGTCAGGGCCTTCTTCAATTGATCAAAGGTGTCTGCCTTGAGTTTTTCCCAAGCTCAAATTTGGTTCTTCTTTAGCAAATCAATGAGGGGGACAACTATTAAAAAATACCCCTCAATGAATCGCCAACAGTAGTTCGCCAAGCCGAAAAAATAATGCAACTCCTGCACATTGGCTGGTGGTTTCTAGTCTTGAATAGCCTTCACATTGTTTGTATCCATCAGCAGCTGACCTTTTCCCACAATATGACCGAAAAAACTGATTTCTTATTGGTCAAATAGGCACTTCTCGTGCTTCACATATAGTTCATTTCCCTTCAATACCTCAAACACTGTCTGCAGGTATCCCACATTGTCTTCCACTGAGTTGTTTTACATCACAATATCATCAAGATAGACCCTCCAAAGCTCATTTTGGTGCATCAATGTTATTCCAAGCAGGGACTATCCTGTACAGTGCCATCACCTAGGGTTTGACACTAGGAATGAATTCTTTGGCATGATTCACGTCATGCCAGGGTGGTAGCCGTCTAGGGAACTCCGCAGGCATTGTCCCCATGAATTCCTCTAAGACAGGCGCAAGCGTCTTTGGGACCAAACCAGAAGAGTCATTAGGCACTTCTTTGATTGCCACCATGTACGTATTTTCGTCGTACTTCAAGTCTTTCTTCAATTGAAGAGTGGATAACATTGCGGCCTTGCCCTTATCCTTATTTACCATCACTATCGGGATCATGCAAAGAGACTTCTCATCCATAATACTAATACTGCGTAAGTACGACAATCAGTATATCTTCGCTGCGCTAAAGAGTTTCATATATAGTATCATTCAAAAATGATCCATTGAGACCACTGAAAAGTTGGTGTTTTCCTTACCAACTCTCAATCTTCACAACCGCATGCTGGGCTACTTTGCGGATGGGCTTTGCCTCTGAGTTCACTGCCTTCATGCGTAACTTTCCATTCTCAAGGGTGAGACTTAGTCTCTTCATCTGAGACGAAGTTGTGCATGGTACCCGTGTCTACCATAGCGATCGTAAACTTTTCATTACCAGGATATCTAGATACATGAGTCCATCGAAAGGTATCGCAGTCACCTTTGTTTTTTCCTCCCTTTTCAAAGTATTCAGAAGTTGGAGTGCACCCATCTTTAAGCCTTCCCCTTCTGCACCTTGTACTGCATTTGCAGATTGTTTTGAAGTACTTGCATGGTTGTTCCCTTGGTTAGTGCATCTGAACGAGACATGAGGACCACCACAGTGCCAGCATTTCAATGGTTGTTGTTGTAGACAGTGAGATTTAAAGTTATTATCTCGTCCATTTCCACCACCGCTTCTTTGGATAGTCGAGCCATTAGTTCCCCTATCTTGCTGTCCAGATCTCCTACTATGGTTGCCAGTGTAGTTGCTTGTGTTCCCACCTTTCTTGGCACCATTAAAGGGCTTACATTCGAATTTTGGTCATTTATTGGTGTCAATCAACCACTTAGCAAGCACAAGGGCGTTGCTCAAATCCTTCGGTTCTTGCTGACGAAGTTCTTGTCTCGCTCATGACTGTAAACCATTTATGAAGTGGAAAAGTCTATCTTCATCTGACGTACTTGTAATTTCTAACATTTTTCCCGAAAAGGCTTTGACATAATAATAGATTGAACATGTTTGCTTCAAGTCCATGAGCTTGTGTCTGGTTGCGTACTCAATATTCTTTGGCAAAAAAGAATTCTCGCATATCGTGCTTGAATCCTTTCCAATTGTCAATCATGCACAAACCCTTTTCCATATCACTTTCTCTCTGAAACCACCAAAGCATGGCATCGTCCCCCAAAAACATTGTGGCTATAGAAATCTTTGTTTCCTCATCGAAGATTCGATTTACCTTGAGAAACTTCTCCACTTGATAGAGGAAGTTCTCGAACTCTTTGACATCTCGAGTTCCATTATATCTCTTTGGTTCGAGGACTTTTAGTCGAGGTGCAGCACCAACACCTCCAGCTTCACCCAAGGAAGTGAACCGAACCTTGAGGACTTGTACCTCATCCTCCAAGGTGGCCATGTGCGCCAGAGCATCCTCCAAGGCAGAAATGCGTGCCACACATCCTACAATATGGAATTCATCTATTCCAAATTCTGATTTGTCCCAACGTTGTAATCCTCAAACCCTCTAGCTGCTGTTGGCATAGATTTGTTGAGTGATTCAACTGTTGTCTTGACCACCACTAGTCGAGCTTTCATTAATGTCCTTGCCGTCGCAACACTAGTTGCCTACTTTCTCTGCAAACGGGTCTGAGGTCCACCTTCAATGAACCTGTTTGATCTCCCACCATGCTGCCAAGAATTGCAGCTAACTGTCAGTTACTTCTACACCGACTCAATTCACATCGTCCCACCTTGTCGGATGTGTAAACCGAGGCTCTAATACAAGTTGTCATGGGCTGACAACTTCAGTCCGTGCAGCACGGAAAAACCTATTTGTCGTCAGCCTTCAAATCATCGAAAGTGGCGCAAAGATCTTTTGGAAGCAAAGTGTATAAAGAACACAATATGTGAATAAAGAAAACTCGTAATGTATTTCTCTTAGAAAGCTTAGTACATCATGAAGAAGGTAAGAAAGGAGAATGTTTTCAGCTTGCTTGCATAAGGTTGGCCGAGACCTCTTACAAGATTCAAAAGCTGACTACTCAAAACACAAAAACTCCAATATGACACTTAGACCAGTAGAAGGGTACTCCCTTACAAGTGAACAAACATAAGCAAAGACTCAGTGCAAGCAAAAGAAGTATATAGCAAAACAAAAGACTATACAGACTCTTAAACAAAGGAAAACACTATATTGGTACACAAAGTTTTCATGTGACTAACCCATCCTAGTATAATGGCCCTGTTCGCCATTCTAACCAAGCCAGGCGCATGGTTGTATGCGTTCAGCACACAACCACCAAACTGGTACATGAAATTTTCATGTACCAGTATGGTTAAGACAAAAATACCCCCTGTTCACATAAAAAAATTGGATAGACAAAAATGAAAATAAAAAAAAAGTAAAAAGATTATAAATCTTTTTTAAAAATTACTAAAATATCCCCTACCCTTATTGTGTATGCAAGTTGCGCATGCATAACGGTATCAGTGCTACAACTTGCTAGAGACCATGCTCGCCCTGACTAGGATGAGCACAGCTATTACGTATTACCGTCGCTTTTGAATTTCTTTTTTGTAAAAAAAAAAAAGTTATTTTCAAGAAAATAATGGCCGAACCTTTATCCGCATTTGAAGGGCGTGGATAAAAAATTCTTTAAAATGCTTTACCCACATTTGACATACGTGTATAAAAATTCTTAAAAATGAGGAAAGAGTTTATAATAGAGTTTCTTCCATGGGCATCAAGCGCCCCTAAAAGTGAACCTCTTAACATCTACAATATTTTTTAATGGAAAGAGATTATTTTCTTGGTGTTCTCTTAAAGTTTTTTTGTTTTTAATTTTGTTATTAAGATATTTGCTTGTCTGTCGCAAGTTATTATCGTCACCATTTGATTACGCATTTCGACAATCACCTCCTTTATTATAACCATTTGATTCATCCCATTCATGGAATCATAAGCTTCCTGCTTCGACTCAGAAAATGACTTTGATAATGTTGCTCCAAGGAGGTTTTGCTTGTTCAGTTTCAGCTTGCACAAAGAATGAAATGTACACCAGAATCAACCTATGATTATCAGCAAGAGAGCCGAAGCCTGTCCTACTAAGCCCAAATATCTATCAGTCTACATTCATCCAATAAAAAAACAATCTCACAAGAAAAAAAGTACAATTCATGCGAGAGAAAGCACAATTTCTCACCATATGCTACAATAAGAACTCTTGTAGTGTAATCCTAACAAAATCAATGTGCCTTGCACATTTTACATCTATCCCCACAAAAGTCAAGCATATATGATTGGTTCTTCGGGCACTTGCTCTTTGCAGTTTTTCCCATACAAGAGTGACTCCTATTACATTTCCTCTTTCCCCACGTTCTTTTTCCAATGCTGGATTCCTCTACTGAGATAAGATCTCCTCCTCCTCCTTCAATTGACTCTTCCTTTGTATCTTTCACAGAGTTGAAGTTTCTTATATGAATCCAGCAGGTTGCAGCCCATTTTTCTCCTTCAATCACAGGGCAACTTCCATGAAGACTAGCTGTGTCAGTTGTTGCATCGGGGTGAAGGCTAAAAAAGAGTACTGCATCCCCTTTCTTTGGTTTCACTGAGAAAAGCAAGAAATGGAGTTAATAGCAGACAGCAGATATTCAGTTTTCCTGGGGAGGATATTAGCTAACTCAAGTGAATTATCTAGCATAACAAGCAACACGTATGAAAAGAAGTATAGCTTACTAATTTTGGAACTCTAAGGGTCCGTTTGGCAAAAGGAACAGTATATAACTGTTACATGAACATGGCCATAGATTGGGGCAGATTCATGGTACACTTCAAAAAATGTCTATGAATCTGCCCCAACTATTAGGCTAGCTTTATAAAAAAGTTATTAGCTATTCTGTCTGCCAAAGAGGCCCTAAAGGAACTCTCTCTCTATCCTGAGATGTCCTAAACTATATCTCAACTGAACTTGAATCAGCACAATAATTATAAACTTCATTTTTCAGTTTTTGAACCAACATGCTAACATGCATATATCTATCCAACTTTTAGGCATTTACCTACGCTTAAATTATCGTGAGGGTATAAGGAGCTATTCAGTTGCAGAAGGGACAATATAGAGGAGATTGAATAATTAAATTCGTCAAGAAACCCTGGCTATGTTTCAAATAGTCAGAGCAGAAGAATGTGTGTATCCTTTCTCGCAAAAGAGCAAGGATAAAAAGGCAATGAGAAGAATTGGACTGTTGCAAACGTTGGGAAGAAAAACACCCAAGTGTACATAACTACTAGTTTTCTTCTATTGATAAATTATGTGCAGTACTAGTACAGAAGAGATTCATCTGGAGCTGAGTAAAAGACAGCACAAGAGAAAAGGACTAGTGTTCTGCTTTCAAACCTGCGAAACTGCCTTTTGAACAGTCAGACCAAGAGTCATCTTTATGTTGATCTATGCCCTGCGAACCACATTTTGATACTTTGAGGCATGAACAAAAAAAAGCTGATAAATGTTTTACTTGCCTCAGCATTGGGAAAAAATGTTTCACCGCCTTTAACAACATCAGATAAATACATCAAGACTGTTGCCATCCGGTGTCCGCCCCGTGCAAGATTCTTCTCGTCTTTGAAATAATCAAAGTGGGCATCATACTTTTCGCCAACAGCATAGTGTAGCACATGAATGGATTCACCATTTTCTGTTTGTAGCACAAATTTCAATCTTATGCAAGACACTTGTCCTAGAACAAGAACCAAAACGTTAGAGCTTACCTTTTGGCAGGAAAGTCCAAGTAGCGATTCTATTCTCTATTCTCCTGACAGTAGCATCCTTGAAATAAATATGAAGGAAAAACAGAAGAAGAGAACAAGTTAGACAGAGGAGCTGGTTTTCCTACGGCAGTAAATGAATAAATGATGTTTTAATTCAAATCAAGAGGAAGAAGCTAAAGTATATGAATGAAAAACGGCTAGTTAGAGTAGACCTGTTTCTGCATAAATATAAATTAACGAAGCACCAACTATGCTGTCTATGCAGCTAGACATTCAAATGCAATCAACACCATTAAAAATTCCATTTCTTCGAGGATACCAGATCCGTTTATGGAAAAAGGTGACCTTACAGAGCCACCAGCTCTGTGGATCTGAAAACTGACTTTACTATTTCCTTCAGGGCACTGGTCATTTCAAACATGAAACCTTCTCAAATATTCATTTTATCGTTCTGTCAGTCTTCCTTTTTTAATGTCGGACGGTTCCCCATATTCCTGAAGGAACTCAGAAATTCGATTAATTTTTCTTGTTTCCTTTGGTTCCTCTGCCGCTTTAAGTCACAATCTGGCAGTTCTTCCAGAAATTTAGGGGCCGCCTTAAGTCACAATCTGGCAATCCTTCCAGAAATTTAGGGAGATCGGTAATGATTCAACAGTTTCACAGAACTAATTCTGGAAGCCTATGAAAACTTCGAAGGCCGAGAACTCATAGCTTGTTAAGAAAGCAGGAAAGTGACACTAATATCTGCAAAAGGGAGATACAAGAAGTTATTCACCTGCCCCTTTTGTAGGAAGAATCCGGAGCTCGTTCTGACATAACTCTTATAGCTTTCTCCTGATTATGGTCCGCCACCATGGAATGCTGAAGTCTCCTTTTTGCCTGTTAGGCATCCAGATAGCACCATTCAGTCATTCAATCACTTAAAAAAACCTCCAAAGCCATCAGATACAACAGGCAAGAGGTCTACATTATTTTTACCAAATAGATAAGATGGTCACACTCCTCATCGGACAGAAATCCTTTGTAATAGAATGCCCTAATGCAAATAAGAACATGAACACACTTAATTCACCATGCCAACATTGTAAGCATCCTTTAACCATTAAAACTAACAATTATGATCGTCAAAAGCACAATGTAGGTCGTAGAAATACAGGATGGAGCTGTAAGGATTCTGCGAAAACGCGTGATTGAAAGATGGAGCTATAAGGATTCTATGAGGAAGCGTGTCTTAGATCCTTTCCTCCACTATTCAAACACGCAGACACACACACACACACACAGAGAGAGAGAGAGAGAGAGAGAGAGAGAGAGAGAGAGAGAGAGAGAGAGACCTTGGCCGCCAAGAGACCTGGGAGACTCTAGTGGGATCAAAGCCATACGAACGATCAGAGTCCTCTTGGGTGCTCAGAAACGAGCGATACCTGCAAACACCAACAGGTCCGTGGAGTCAGAGAAGAAGAAAACATGAGAGGTGAGAGAGAAGAAGGCTAATTGGTCCTCACAATTCTGAAAGATCAAGAGAATTGGAGACATTGGGATAGCAAAAGACCAACAGATACAGAATCAGAAAAGACATTTTCATCACGACAGTGATGAACAAGAAGAAGGCCTCAAATGATGGAACTCAGAAGCATCGTCACCATCGTGTATATATTTTTGCTGGTTTCCCACACCTGTGCAGAGTTCTCCGGTTTTGCCAGAGGATGATGGGCGCCCACTGGACTTCATTTCGTTTAAACGTCAAAGCTTCCGACGAGTGCTCTGTAGCTCCTGTTTCAAGGTCCTGTTTTGATTATAGTTCCATAAATGAGCCCCACGTTTCTGATTTTTCTTAAGCAGCCTTAGAAAACAGGAATCCCTCCTCCTCCTGCTTCCTTTCTAAACTACCGCAAAGAATCTGCACATAAACGAAAATTACATGCCATCTTTTCAAAAAGCCCATTGGCATGGTCGAGCCTTGTTCACTCTTAGCTGGCCATATGCTCGTCTTTCCACCAACGGAGATCGTGGGCAAAAACCATGCACCTGGTTTTATATTAGTCTTAATCCCTTCGGTTCGGATATCAGATGTCAAAAAAAAAACTGATCCAATTAATAATCGGTCTTGGGCAGGATATTTTGTTCTGCAGTCTTTTATGTTTTTGCTTCTTTTTATGTTTGAAAGACATTCAGTCGTAAACCCTGAAAGAGCCAGTTGGTAATGATTTGTTATTGAATCCCTAGTTTCTGATTGCCGATTTGTTGCTTTAGGGGTATTAGAGAGCTGCTTCCAGCTATGCTGTTCATTGATGATGGAGATTGCTTACTACTAGTGGCCTTCAATTAGAAACCTTATAATTCGTTGGGAGAAAGTTTAATCTCTTCTCTTGTTCTTGGATCGTTTTCTGGTTGGCTCAATCTTCAGATGCTTTTGACCAAAAGTTGGCTCTATCTTTCTCTCTCTCTTATATATATATATATATATATATATATATATATATATATATATATATATAACTGCAGAACACTTTGAGGTGCATGTGTGTCACTTTGATCTCAGCTGGTATAGCTTCTCTTCGGCTTTTATAATGCATAGCACTGGGGCAAAGTTGAACCGTGACTGCCTGCAAGATAGCCAATTATATGTCTCTACAACAGCAACTTCCATTTGTCTTGTTTTGTCTTCCAAACCTCAAGATAGAGACATGATTTTGGGCCTTCAAGCAAAAAGAAGGGTCGCTAGAGAATAGGTATCATGGTGTGTTTTGTGTTGAGTATCTTGCAAGGGATGTCAAATTAAAAAATTTTGTAACTTCTACACTCGGCTAAGTCAGTAATCATTGATGAGTAATTGTTTCTGTCTCAAAGGTTAAGTACTTTTTGTGCATTGCACACTTATTCAAAGTACTGGTCATTTTCCAAGTTTGTGTAGATATTAGATTTAGGGCAACCTGATCCAGGTCATGGTAATCCAAATCGACCGTAATCCAAGTCTAGGTGCTGCTGATTCTCGTGAATTTGATAAGCCTCATCTCAATTGTCATGAAACTCATATGAGGCAGGCGCATATTCATGAGAAGGCAGGGAATTATGATTGTAGGAAGGTGTGGGCTTATCCCCTCAGTTCTTATTGACAAAAATGGGAAAATATGTATAACAAGCAATCCTAATGGATTATATGATGAGACATTCATAACATAGATTAATCCCATATTATCCCATTTCTTACAAAATGCATTGTTGGAGTGATTGTTAATTAGCAGACAGCCTAGATCTTGTTTTCAACTTGTTTCTTCCAATCGCTATTGTTTGGGAGCAACAGTGTTGTCCCTTCCTCTCCATGCTCCATGTTTAGCTGCTGCAAACAATCCTTCAACATTACCTCCTTCCCTCCTTCCATAGAAGTCTCCCTCCATGGTGCAATGCTATAAATGTATTTCCCATGTATATCCCTCACCAATCTAATGACACCTAGTTTCCTGCCTCTCACCCAAGATCCACTTAGATGTTAACATGCAAACTATTCCCCATCATCCAACCACTGCCCTAAATACATGAAACAAGCCAATTCAAAACTTTATGATGACTTGTTTTGGTCCATTTTTCTGTTGGCAAGAATTTTCCCGCAGTAACTTCAAAATTCTTTTCTAACATTATTTACAACATAGTTCTCTTTGTGTTAAATATTTCTCTTTATCTTCCATTGAAATCTATATGAAAGTAGTCATTCTGACACTTGTCGATTGTTTTATCCTTGAATTTTCTCTTGTGCCACCACAGCAGGGCTTGCTTAAAGTTTGAGGAGGGGGTGGGGGAGGGGGCGCTTTTCTTGCTCCCTTAGGATGGTGTCCCGTAACTTTTTGGTAATTTGGCATTTGAAAGGTAGGTGGTTGTCTTTTTTTATGGCATAGGTAACATCTGCTAGCCAACTGCATTCCTTGTTTTTGGATGAATTTATCCGTCGATAATTGACTTACACTTCTTTGGATGCAATACAACATGCCTGAGGGAGCTTATTGTCTGCCCAAATAAGCTGGTTACATGGGTCTTCCTGTCATGTCTTTTTGGTTGGCTACCATATACCATTCTTTGTGAGTGTTATTTTTCCATGTCATCTCATCTTGATCAATGCCCACAAGTGTGCAGAAGTCGATTATACTCAACTGGCTTGGGAAATGAACCACATAGTGCCCTTCATCTTGGATGATATCATTGATGGTGTAATTTACTGTTGGCCCAATGAGGGGCAAAGCTTCGCTAACGATATGTTTTATCTGTTGTGGTTTACACCAGCCATCCTTCCAAAACTTAATAGTCTCCCCATACCATCACTAGTTAGACTCCTTTGTACTCCATCATGCTCTCGTAATTCCTTTATATAACTTAGAAACATTGGGCCCAACTCCAGTCTTTTTCTACAAAGCTTCATCTTTGAGATATCTTTCTCTCACTAGTATAACTTATGGAGAATCGTGAGTCATGACTCTATAAGCAATGAATGCCAAGTTGACCTTATTTTCTATCTTTGATGTGCTTGAGCCCCACCTCCCCTTCGCTTTTTAGGCATGCATAGTTTTGCCAAATTGACACGGTGTGGCCCCTTCATATCATCGTTGCCTCCTTAAAGGAAGTTAGTGCACATCTTCTCCAATCCCTTGCAAGTATTCTTTGGAATAGCTTTCATCAAACTCATCCTAGCAGGACTACAATGACATGTTTTATTAGGCAAAGTTTGCCTGCAATGACAATGTATTCTTTCTCCAATTTGCTAACTTGTGATCAGCTTGAAGAGGGCCTGATATTGGTCTTAGATAAGTTACTGGCTTGAAGAGGGATTCCAAGATTAGTAGGTAGTAGGCAGGCTGCCACATCTCCACCCCTTCTTAGCTTCAATATCCTCCATGAACTGTTCTTCCGAGTTGAAGCCCAAATATTAAGCTTGTCACCGCATTAACTAGGAGGCTTACACTTGCCTCCATCTCATTAAGACATGACTTGAAAGTTCCAAGGTTGTTTTCCTATCATCAACAAAAACACAATATCATCAATATAAAAATTTGAGAATGGGCTCGACAATTTGGTGCCTATTCTCGGAATGTGGATTTACCATTAAGTACATGCGCTTCCACACCTCTAATTAAGATCTTCATCACTGTAATGAAATGATATGGGGAGAGAGGGGTTACTCTATCTCAAACCTCATTTACACTCAAACCAAGAGCCTTCTTTTTCATTTAGTAATAGTGCAAAAGAAATAGATGTAACCATTTGCATGACTTTGGAGGTCACTCGCAGAACCTAAGGTACCACATGGAATTTTGCAAAAACTCTCAATTGACTTGATCGTGGGTCTTGCTTCAGTCAATTTTGATGTAAGTTGATTTACTCTTGTGATGACTCAAAATGTGATGACTTCTTAGCATAGGAGAAAACTATCATGGATGCTAAACCCTGAGAAAATGCACTCTGACTCTTGGACATAATACAAGTTAGTATTGGATGCATCCTCTTTACCATAATCCTCGTAATGAACTTGAGGAGACTGTTACAAAGTGAGATAGGCTGAAATTTGCCCATGTGAGTTACTCCAATTTCCTTGGGAATGAGCATAACATAAGATTGATGAGGTTCATGGCAAGCCTGCTAGTTTCAAAAGAAATTTCTGATTTCTCTACTGATGCCAGACCTCATCATGTTCCAATGCACCTGATAGAATCCACTGTTGAATCCATTTGAACCTAAGGCCGAATCTTTGTATGCATAAACCATTGCGTAATCTATCTCCTACAAAGTAATAGTACGAAGCATCAATGAGTTTTCCTTGTAGAGACAACAGGACCATCCACCAAAGTGCATGGAAGCTCCCAGATTCATAGTTGGTGCCAAGGAGATTAATGAAATATTCAATGCTCGTTTTGAATATGTCTGACAATTCATATACAAATTTTTCACCATTTCAGACCACCTTGAAGTGGTTCTTCCTCCTTTGACCGTAAACGATGCCATGAAAAAAAGCAGTGTTCTGATCTTCTTCTTGAAGCCACTGGATTCTAGAATTGTGCCTCCATATTTTTTCCTCATTCTAAGATAACTAGTAAGGTGCATTGTAAGACTGATTTCCTTTGCTGTAGCTTTTATTTCTCTAGCTTCTACTTTATGTTGCATGTTTTGGATTTCAGTTTTTAGACCAGAAATTTGATGAAGGAGGTCATTGGGACTATGTTTGCTCCAAATTTTCAGCCTATTACACGCCACCTCATGTTTGTCGATCAGTCTTATCATTGCATAACCTTGAGTCAGTTCAACCCATCCCATCTAAATTTCGTCTATATATTCTGCCAACTCTCTCAAATTTTAAAGGTAGCAAAAAGTAGTCTTACCCCAAGTATTGTTTTGTTCTTTTCTTGATTGAGACAAAATAGGATTATGATCTGAAATCATCCTTGAGCTAATCTTATGTCTCTTAATGAATTTGTTAGTTTAATGCTTATTCAACAATCTCAACTACATAAAAAATAGTGTTGTTTCTGCTAACATTGTTCAATTTTAGACTAATAGCAACAATAATAATTAGCACCATCTATCATTCAATCAAAACCAGAATTTCAAGACTAATTGTGGGTGGTCCAATGGTCAAGGAGGAGGCCAATCTAGAAATAATAGTGGAAGGGTAGTGTGTCAATACTGCAACAGGGTATGACATATTGATTGGACTTGCTTCCAAATTATTAAACCAAAAACGAACTCTAATAATGATCAAGTGCAACCCTATCATACTGCTATGCGGGATGGAGACGGTGGCAGTTGGTACCTGGACGCATGTGACAAATGATCTCAATAGCTTGTCAATTCATGCTCTTTATCAAGGGAAAGGTAGTAGTCGTAAAACATGAGGCACAGGTTTGTTTATTTATCATATCGGTATCTCTAAAGTTTAGCTTTCTCATTATAAGGCTATGCTTAAAGATATTTTATAACTCCCAGTGTTACTAAAAATTTGGTTTCTATTTGCATGGTTTTAAGGACAATAGTACTTTCTTTGAATTCCATGCTGGCTTTTTCTGTGCAAAACATCAAAAAACAAGAATTGAGATTGCTCGGGGCACAACATAGTTTCAGACATTTTTGAATAAAATTTGCGCTGCATGTCAACAGGACAAAAGTATTAAGTTGCTTTTTTATGATTTATGAGACAGTTTTAATGAACTTGTTGAGTTAATTTACTCTGATGTTTGGGGCCAACGGTAGCTAATAGTTCAGACCGATATATATATTATGTGGCCTTTATTGATACATATTCTCCTTTTACATGGAGATACATATAATGTATATATATGTTTGCCCATAAATCTGACGTTGTAAATATGTTTCAAATTTTTAAAAGTAGAATTGAAAATATTTTTGAGAGCAAAAGTAAATATTTTCGGAGAGATGGTGGTGGTGAGTATGAAATTTTGGATGCTTATTATTTAATGAATCGGATGCCCTCAACTAGTCATTTGCAAAAGTCGCCTTATGAAGTGAACTTCAAAAAGAGTCCATAGTATACCTTTCTAAGAATTTTTTGTTGTGCCTGTTTTGCATGCCCTATGACCCTTTACAAGCCATAAACTTGATTTTAAATTATCTCTTCGTGTTGTTTTAGGATATAGCCCTAGTCATAAAGGATATATTTTCCTACACAATGCTACAACTAAAATTATTATATCTAGAAACTTGCTTTTTGATGAAATGAATTTTTCATTTCAAAGGAAAATTTTACACCAACGATCTCATCTAACTCATTAGAGACAAAAAGTGTTAATCAAATCCCTACCTCTCATGTCAACTCGTCACCACCTGACATAAAGCCAATAGTATCAGATGAACCTTTATCTACTTCAAACTGATTGAACAGACCCACCAAATTTTGGACCGCCTGAACCGGACCTGGATCTGCTTCCATCTTCAAATATCTCATCTGGTCTTCCTTTGGAAACACACCATATGGTGACACTTTCTCAAGATTATGGAACTAGGATTCCAAAGCTCTACACTACCACCACCCATCTCATACCCCTTGCTTAGCTACCACCACCCATCTTATAATTCAAAACCATTGAATTATAAACAAGATATTCAAAATTTTCATTGGTAACATGCTATGAATACTGGGATGAATGCCTTGTGCCAGAATGGTACTTGGATTCTTGAGGACCACGACAAGTGGAGTATGTTATCAGGTGCAAGAGGGTTTTTAAACTCATACGCAAGGCCGATGGAGCTGTTGAGTGTTACAAAGCCCACTTGGTACCTAAGCCTATAGTCAAGAAGAAGGCATAGACTATCTTGATGCTTTCAGCTATGTGGTCAAACCTAACACCATTTGCACTGTACTTTTAGTTGCCATTGGAAATCACTAAGAGCTTTGACTGTTAGATGTTAGCAACGCATTGCTTCATGGGTATCTTCAAGGGACTATCTACATGACCCAGCCACTGGATATGAAGATGATCGACATCCTCATCATGTGTGTCAACCTACACAAAGCCTTCTATGGTTTAAAATAAGCTCATTGTCCTTAGTATAAAAAACTGAGCAAGTCTTTATAATAATAGATTTCACAGCTCGATATTTGACACATCTGTCTTTATATTTTATGAGAAGACTCACTTAATATATGTTCAGTATATGTAGACGTTATTATCGTTACTGGCTCATCATCTTTTGTAGTGTGATGAGTTATTGATAAACTTCATCACGAGTTTGCTAATCAGCACGCCCATATCATGCTCTACCTCCCTACAGCTAATAAGGGAAACGCCCTTCATGATGCATCAGTTTATCACTAGATTGTTGGGTCACTCCAATATGCCACCATCACTAGGCCTGATCTATCACTTGTCGTACACAAGTGCGGACAATTTGTGCAACACCCCACTATTGAAGATTGGCAAGTTATCTAAGGATTCTTGTTTTCAGCCTATAGTGAGGCAGACCGAGCTGGAAATCTCGATATTAGAAAATTAATATGAGGATATGCGGTTTTTCTTGGACCTAATCTTCTGTCATGGAACTCCAAAAGCAAACTATTGTTACTAGATTGAGCTTCAAAACATAACACCAAACCATTTCCAATGTCACAATTGAGCTTATCTGGGTACAACACCTCCTTAAAGAACCACATGTCCCATTTAAATCTCTCACATTGTAGTGACACAACAATAGTGCATTATATATGTCGGCGGAGCTTGTCTTTCACCAATGAAGTAAGCATGTCAAGATAGACATACCTTTTTTGTTCAGGACTGAATTGCTAAAGGCCAACTTCAAGTCCACCACATTGCTTCCTCTAACCAGTTTGTGGATGTCTTCACTAAGACTCATCCTATTCATTGGTATAAAGACCTAAGATCCAAAATTCAGGTTCTTCCCAAAGCCCTTCTTTGAAGGGGGGATATTAGATCTATATCTGGATCTAGATCTAGAGCAACTAACATGGAAGAAGATGATAAAAGATAGCAAGTCTGGTGTAAAATTTGTTAAGAAAGATATTGGTGCTAGTTGTGATTGTAAAGAAAATAAATCTATTGTAATGTCATGTAACAAACAAGGGTTTAAGTTTCTTTCTTGTAATATTGGTCGAGTAAGGAAAGACTCAAAACCCTTCCTGTGGATGTAGGCAGCCTTCTGCTAAACCACGTATCTTGTTGTTTCTCTTTCTTTCTCAACCTATCGCATATTTTGTTCCTGAATATTATTTTGCTTAATCTCTTCAAGGACTTCTGAGTCATCTTTCGCTGGATTAACCCCATAATGGGCTCGAATCCTCCTAGAGATCTCTCTTATGCTTAGGGAAAGAAAACAAGAAAAGGTTCCAAAGGAAGATCTTCCGAGGGAGTTACTGTTCTGAATAAAATAACAAAGAGTGTAAAAGACATTCTTTGCTCATTACATGTTATGGTCACCAAGACAAGGCAACCACCGTAAACCTTGAGAAATATATTTTTCTTTCCTATCAATATTCATGGAGACCTGCTCCTCAATGAAACGAGACAGAATCTCGCATTTAGAAAACAATAATTTTCTGAATAGTTCGGATTAGTGTGAACATTGTTTTTAAATATAAAAAAAAAAAAAATCGAAAAGAAAAGATGGAGTCGCCCCAGTTTCTGTCTGCCAACACGACCTGATCAGGTTCATATACAGACAACATTGGGAGCTTCTCTCTCTCTGTCATGCACACGCGTTCGCTCGCTCTCATGCACTACTTTGGTGTAGAACTTGTATTCAATGGCCAGCTTAATTCCTTCTGCGAACTTCTAAACCAAAGTAGTTTCATTTGAGAAGCTAATGGCAATTGGCAACTTCACATCAAAATGGCAAGGGTCCAAGCATACCATCTTTGGAAAGGCTTGCATATTCGGGACATACCCACACGCCATTCCGTAATGAGGTCTGAGGATTCATGGATGAGGTGCATAATTAACCATGATATGCCTTATACCAATATGGGCTCGACATGGGAATTGGTCAATCATTGTTCTATGTCGCAATTCCAAGCTTGAATTGGATAAAGTTATAGGCTCCATTTGAGGGCCTCTCTGCTATTTGCAGGTCCTGTTCACATGTTAGCAGAGAGGCCCTCAAATGGAGCCTATAACTTTGTCCAATTCAAGCTTGGAATTGCAACACAAAACATAAATTGAAGTATCTTTGGGGTGTGACATAGAGTGACTGCACAAGCACCAAACAGAGAGAGAGAGAGAGAGAGAGAGAGAGAGAGAGAGAGAGAGAGAGTTTCTTCACCAAATGACTACAAGTACAAAATCTCAATTCCGAAACCATTGTTTGGACATTTCCCAAGGAGAGTTGCCGAACACTTAATTTAACTCAAAATGAGAGAAAAAGTAAAACAGGATAATCTTGCTCCAAATTTGTGAATTTAGTGACATCATTAAGAAGGCGCACCAAGGTAGGAAGCTAATCGGAGGATGTCACTAAAAATACCTCCTGCAGTAACCTCTGCACCAGCACCCGGTCCTCTAACAATAAGTGGCTGATTTTTGTATCTAATTGTTGTGAAGGCGATTATGTTATCAGAACCAGAGAGCTGTGCAAAGGGATGCTCTTTTGGGTAACGCTTCAGTGAAACACTTCCCTTGTTATTAACCACATCAACAACTCCCACATATCTCAACACCTTTTAGCACCAACAAGAAAATGTTACAAAAATAGCCAAGCAAAGTAGAAAAGAAACTGCCAGACAACACAGGAACAGAGCCAGAAAGTAGAAAAGAAATTGCCAGACAAAACAGGAACAGAGCCAAAAACTGAGTAGCATATTACCTCGCCATTATTTGCAGCTTCTATCCGCTGCTTTGTAATTTCACCATCATATTTGTTCAGTTGCTGCATGAATTCCTCAGCCGACGAGCATTTCTGTGACAGCAACCTCATCAGAGCTACATATATGAATAGTACAAAAAAGTGAACCCAGGAAAAAGAAAGTAGTTATTCTTACAGTCAAAGGCTCTGGAACAAGACTTTGTATGGGAATATCAGAAAGCTCCAGCTTCAAACCTGATTCTCTTGCAAGTATTATTACCTGATGAAGCGAATGAACCACAGGAAGTAATATAGCAGCAAATTTAGCATGACTATTTTCATAAATAAGGATCCCCTCAATAAGAGAAACACATTCACACAGTAACCTTTCTAGCGACATCCATTCCTGAAAGATCATCCCTAGGATCTGGTTCTGTGTAGCCAGAGTCTTTTGCTTCTGCTACCACTTCACTGAATTGCCGTTCACCAGCGAAGTTGTTGAATATGTAACTCAATGTCCCACTGAAATGAGAAATTACCATCAAGCTTGTCCATATTAGCTGAACTCACTGATAGATTCAGAAGCTTAAAATGATGGAACTTTTTAAACTTTTCAGGTAAGATATATGTTTAAGAAATAAGGTCTCCATAAAGAACAGCCATCTTCCATTGTAGTAGAATGTCAAGAAGCCAGTTCCAATATTCTGCTCTTATAAATCAAGAACTAAAACTATTTCACACCTGAATATGCCCTCAATGCGCAAAACTCTGTCACCAGTTTCTAGCAATCCACGCAAGGTGCTAATAATTGGAAGACCAGCCCCAACAGTTGCCTCGTAAAAATAATGAGTATAAGATCTACGCTGAAGTTCTCTTATCTTCAAGTACTGAGCAAATATTACAAATAAAAGAAATCAGATTACATTGCAAGAATTTGAATTTGAAATCAAAAGCACTAGTGGCTCTTTCTAATAATAATTTTCCACAGCCAGAATAGTTCCTGTAAGACATATCAAACTCCATAACCCATAAAAATAGAACAAGAAAGATAAGTATAGAAAGGAAGACTAAGTCCTTCCATCTCAAGCCCAGAATATGTGAAATTGACCACATTATTGTTCCATTTATTGAAAATCACCAAAATTTAATCCTTTTCCTAAAATCAGAAAATTTCTATGCTCCAAGGTGCATATCACATCAGTAACATAATAAATTGCATTGTGGAACGGATTCTGCACAATATCATCTACCTGTCGAGCTTGAGTTATCAGCTCATACAAGCTTAAAGTAGTAGGCCTAGAATTAGTTTGATACACTCAGTTTCCAATATCATAGCATGGTTTCATTAGCAAAAATTACCAGTCTAAACACAATGGTTGGATGCAGGTACGGGTTTTTATTGTTGGTAGGTACGTCACTAAAATCTAAGACAGGCTTCATTTGACTTCATGTCTCCTTAAATGATAGACCGCTTTCTCTGACATATAACATTGAAGAACATATGAGCAGATAGAACTCATCCATATAAAGAGCATGTATTCCCGTCAAACAACAAACTTCAGCAAGCATTGCCAACTCATGAAGACCTACTTCTACTGAAAATACAAATGTTTAGTCATAGACAGGGTACAATAAACAAAAAAATTACCTAAGTGATATACAAAACATAAATTTTTAAGAGAGAGAAAAACAAAAGCTCTACAAGTGTCTTAGTGATCTCATGCATGGAAAACTAAATTGTGATCGTTAATGGACGAGCAAACTATGAGGCCTAACATTACAAAATGGACAGTTCCCTGGAACTGCAAGGACATACAGCTAGACCTCAGATGCAATGTTGGGCTAGGAATGAAACACAAAGAATAAAATTCACTGGTAAAACTTAAGACAACAAAACTACAGAAGATTAGGGGTTTCAGTTAATGGGTAAGTATGTGTATCTTGAATGAGATGTCAGATCAGCACAAATGTGATAATTCTTCAATGAAGACCATGACAACTTCGCAACGTTCAGAACATCTTACCCGTTCAAGAGGCCCTGAATTTGCTTTTTTGTTTGGGGTGATTACATGGATTCCTCTGCGTAACCAGTCATAGTAATTGTTTGCTATTTCTGAACTAGCAGTGCAGTCCACTATGACAGTGTTTGGAATGAAATGCCTTGCATTAACGTGTTGAGTAAATTTCTCCAAGTCACCTTCTTCTGACTCCTCTTTTAGAAGTTCTCTCCATCTTGACAAGTCAATACCCCTATTCCATAATACACCAGAAAAAAAAAATCAACCACAATTTCCTGTTTCCAATCCCTTGATGGTGCCACCAATGCTTGAACTAAGATAATTTTTTTTTTTTTTAAAGAGAACCTACAGAAAGGTGAACATTTGACATTTTTTCTATGATCCTCCTTTCATCATGAGAGGGTATGGTTGCTATCTCTCCATGCATTTGAATAGTGGAAAAGCATGCTCGTCAGATTCTGGACTTACACATCATTCAAGACCATTTTCCGTGTGCCAGTAATTCCCATGACACGTAGATCAATATTGAATTCCTCCTTGAGAGTTGCAGCCTATAAACAAAACATATGTGCATCATTAAGCTTAAAATACCAACACTGATCTACGAATGTAAAACAGATGTTACACATATCTTAGATGAAAAACAGAACGTCAAGATATATTCCTGTGTTCATAGGAAAAAAATGTAGCTTTCAATTGACACATGAAACAGCTGATACTGCAACTGGAACAGAATCTGTGATATGAATATCATCATAGCATAATTGGACTCCACAAGAAAGAAATAGAGAATCGAATTCAAGAATCAAGACTCTCTGCCATCAAGATATTATAATTCTAGAAAATTATTTTGCAAGTAACTTCTAGTTGTCTTGGAAGAAACACTAAAATGCAAACAAAGACGAAACAGAAACTACATAATAAAAAATGTGGGAGAAAGCAAACCTGATCTCGGAGCTGATCAAGCAATGTACCCCCAATCAATCCTGGCCCGATGATGCCAACAGATAGAGTCGTTTTTGACAGGAAAAATATTGAATGTGCAGCTCGCAAAGCCCTTATGCAATCCTCACGTTTCAAAACTACTGTAATGTTGTACTCAGAGCAACCCTGAGCTATGGCTCTAATATTCACATTAGCCTGACACAGAATATCTATAATAATCAAAAACTTTGGAATGGATGTAGTTAAAACCCAAAAAAGCAATAACCATTGCTGCACACTTCAGCTAATTTTGTCACATTAACATCATTGTATTGCAGAACATCTCCAGCTATTGTTAGATGGTCTATGGCATTAGTACCTGGGCAAGAGCATTGAAAAGGGTAGCACTGACTCCAGGAGTACTTGCCATTTTCTGCCCCACAGCTGCCAAAATACTGCAATTCCTGATGACTTCAATCTGAAAGGAGAGATGACAAAGAAAAAAACGAGATGAAGGAACAGCAAATACATATGGAAGTTAAACCTTAAAAGTCAGAACTGTATTCTCGAATGTGATCCTTTAATTTTGAACTTCTCAATGAATAAATATGATGTCAAACATGATTTTCAGCATGAGAATGATAACTACACCTGAATGGTCGGATTAATAGAAAAAGGTCTACCATAGAATACCTGCATGCAGCAGGAGACACAGACATATACAGAGGTATATGGTTCTGGATGTTCTACAGGTAAAAAAATATTCAACTTACTGAGTCAGGTGAAAGTACCATGCTGACATGCTGAACCTTAGTAAAAATGAGGAACTTGAAGAAAGCAACTGACTCAAAGCTAGTTATTTTCCAACTTCACACAACATGGTCAATTCTACCTCAATGGTACCTTAGAAAGGCGCCCAGCATCCAAAGCCTGACGAAATCTGGACTCCAAGGCATCAGCAACTGCACCCACTTCCTTGTCAGGCACCGCAAAGCACACAGAGTGCTCGCTACTAGCCTAAAGTGTATTTAGCTCCATTAGAATCAATGGTCAATTATGAATGACATCCAAGAAATACAGGTGAGATTATATACTCGCCTGGGATATCATTATAACATTAGCTCCTACTTCCTTAACAGCACCAAATATGGCACTAGCTGTACCAGGAACACCAGCCATTCCAGTCCTGTATATTAAACAAACATACTAGCAGGTCAACTTAAAGAAAGATCTGACTATCAAGTGATTACAAACAATTCAATCACCAGGTCAAGGAAAAAAGGCTTACCCTTCAACATTAACAAGAGCTAAATTATCTATTGTTGCAAAACCCTTCACAACAGAGTTCAAGCTTAATTCCTGCTTTTCATCGGCACTGGGGTGGCATATCGTTGTTCCAGGAGAGGAGTGATTAAATACATTTCTTATGACAATAGGAATGTTGTACCTCATCACTGGAATTATAGTGCGAGGATGCAAGACATTTGCTCCAAAATATGACTGCAAGTGAAGACAATGATCTCAAAAGCAAATACAATAAAACTGATGTTCAATATGCGAGTAGTAGTATCAACTTTACCAGTTCCCAGGCCTCCTGATAAGACAGTGTTTTAAGAATTATAGCCTCACTAACTGCAAAGAATAAGATGAAAATCAATTAGATAGAAGTTCACCACATATCCCCCTACAATCTTTTCCATCGTTTGAAAGATAAAGTTTAGTAGTAAAATTAAACCAAGGAATCTAAGGAACAAGAATTTCATCAAAAGAACCTTTTCTAGGATCTGCACTATATACTCCATCAACATCTGTCCATATAGTGACTTGCTTAGCTCTGAAAAGTGCACCAATAATTGCAGCAGAGAAGTCACTTCCATCCCTCTTCAGCGTCGTTGGAATATTTTTGGGAGTGCTAGCAATAAAGCCAGTAGCAATGATGGTTGAAGCTGGATTTTGGGAAAACCATTTCTCCAGTCGCTTCTCAGATTCAACATAATCAGGATCAACTTGATTTGAATTAGTAGGATTAACAACAAGGACATCTCTTGTGTCCATCCAACTACATTTCACTGCCAACTGCACATTGACATTTTCTAATATGATAAGGAACTGAGAATGAAATATATAAAACACCATATTTATCATAAAAAGCTAACCTTATTGACAACAGCAGACAGCATCTGAGCGGACCACAATTCACCATGACCCACAACAAAGTCTGAAAACGACTCCGTAGCATGACCAGCTGCAACAGATTAAGTACAGGAAATAGTAAATCAAGGAAGAAGCAGATTAGATATTTACCAATGAGGTTGGACTACAAAGTGAAGGCCAAAATTTACCAGCAAAAGATTTCAAAGGGATAAAAAACATAGACTGTTAATGCATCGAGTTTGCTGGCTAAACACTCAGAGATATCAACAGAGATATGGCTATACCCACCACATTTTCAGTATGGAATCAAGAAGCACAAAAAAAAATGTGAAAATATTGAGCATCAAACATGATGGTTTCCATGTATTAGTTCTATGAAAACATACAAAAACATTGATGAGAAAATTAAGCTAGAGAAGGCTTGAATATAATGAAGTAACCTTTCAGACTACTAAATTGCAAACAGTTTGCTCATAGTGTCATGTGGAGTTCATGGATAATTATGATTTCTTAACACATGACTAACACAATAGATAAGCAATTAAAACTCAAATTCATAAATTCTAAAAGTTTAAACAGAAAACACATATATAATGACAAATGAAGTGAATCCATAAAACCATGCAAAAGAAGAAAGCAAAATCTGCAGTGAAAAGGAATCATTCAGCCAAGGGACAAAATTACAAAACAAACCATCAAATTAACATTCATGGAAGACTTAACCGATTGATAGTATAGTCACTAACATGACTAACATTTTGAAAATCATGTTATTATTGTCATTTTGAAGCTAGTGAATAATATCAGTTTTAAAATGATGACAGAACCCAGCATATCATATATCGGAGAGATTGCCAACATTTCTACATGATATTTCCAACAGTTCCTCAACATTTAAAAAGAAGCTTTCATACTATTTCCTATATTCTTCCTTGTTTTTCGAATTGCAGTAAACTTTTCTACTTGTCTTTTTCTTTTTGGCAAAAAAAGTTCTAAAAAACCTTCTATATCACAACTTATTTTATTTCCCCACATATTTTTCTCGCATTTTAAAACTTTCAATGTTTTTCAAAGAGAAACACCTTAAAGGTACTCAAAATAAACCTCTCCTAAAAAATTGTTGAAAATGTCATTAGTGACTATGATCCAGAGTAGCCTTTGGATCCAATGTCTGTAATTTAGAGTGGAATCCAGAAAGGAACAAAGGTAAACTACAAAATAAATGATATGAGCAAACACAACTATGCCCAGACTTAGAAAGCATCCTCAACTAGTGTCTCCTTAACACAGGGTGGATTGGATGAATATATACAAATAGTATCACTATACACTTGGACATGGGTCGTGACTCATGAAAAAATTTGTGCTGGGGTTATAAGCACGAATGCAGTAGAATAGCATAAACATTAATAAGCCCAAAAACACTGGTGAGGTTCCCCAATTTGTACTTTCAATTTTCAAAAAACCTACATACTTTTTCTTATGGTTACAAGAGCAAGAATTGATCTGAGGAGAAATATAGGAGAAAATACAAACCACTTTAAAATTTGAATGATCCATAAAACGAAAAGCAACATGCTTAACAGTCAAGAAGCTAGGGCTTGAGATACCATGCCAATCAGCATTCCAAAAGGAACCATAAATCGGAGTTCCCAATTATAAGATTCATGATTCTCATGACCACATATTGAGATTCTCATTTGATCTCAAATTGAATTCCTGAGTCACAACTCTCATGTTACATAAGCAATTCCAAGAACTAATGTGTTTCCATTACCATTACCATGTTTAATACAGCACCACTTGGCATCAATGAGTATGAAACATAACCTTAAAGGGTTATGATCCAAATAATTTGATTCTTCAGATAAATGACCAGAGTACTAACAGTTATGCATTTAGAAAGCAAAAATATATTGCCATTGATGAAAGGTACTTTAAGAAATCCTACTGACGTGAAAGGGACAATTTTACATGTTACCTGTAAAAGCATGCTCAATATGATTTCACAAAGAAAGAACTTAACTCTGTCACAAAAGCAACAGTTTTAAAAAGCAGCATTCTGTGAGAGCTTCACAAGCAAATGAAAAAAATAACGAAATGGATAAAGGCTAACCTATATATATAGCACGAAGCATTGCCTTCAAATTGGTGATATCTTGATGCAACCGAGAAAGGAAAGAAGCAAGAACATCTCCATCAAGCAACTCACTTGCTGTAGCCTTATGTTTCTCATAGAGGCTATCCAATGCTGAAACATAAGACTCATCCCTAGACTGTGCTTTGTAAATTAAGTCATACATGCTGTCAGTTACTTTTGACATGGCAGAAACAACAACAACCTTTCTTTCAGATGGGTCACTGACAACTATCTCTGCCACGTTCTGGATTCTCTTGGGAGTTCCAACACATGTTCCGCCAAATTTATGGACAGACCATGTCTCACCTTTCAGAAGAGCAGCTGTTTCAATGGATCTATCCACAGAAAAATCTGTTCATGGAGATGGAAAAACTCAGAACTGCACAATATGCTATAAAGTCATCCAAAAAAGTAATTTTTCTCGACCCAAAAAAATACCACCGTAATATAAGCACTAAGAGCAAAAAACAAGTGCAGGTGCAAACGTACCAGTAATAGAAGCAACTGTATGACCAATTTCTTTTCTCTCCTTTCTTAGAGCGCACCTTTTTCTGAAGACAGAAACAGATCATGAAATTAGCCCTCTGATAGACATAGCTCAGACTGGCCAACAAACCCCATCACATGTAGCAGTTTAGTGAAGGCCACTGGAGCTACATATTACACATTATTCAGAAGTCAAATGACAAGAAAATGAAACCGTGATGATGTGTGTGATACTGATCTCAGACATGTGAAGCCTAAGTTTTCCATCAAATATTGATGGTAACAGTTTCCAACCAGAATAAGCAAGTATATTTGGACATCTCCAGAATGGAATATCTAATTGATGTTCCATTTCTCCAAAGCCCATACTTGTTTCTTGTACATTTAAAGGAGCCCCAGTCTTCTGCCTAACGGAGATGTACATTCCATGGAAATGATGTTAAGAGATGAAATGGAGATAAACATACTTCTAATGCTCGAGATAAACACGAATATTACATAACAAACATTTTCACAAAAGCTGCAGTGACAAAAGAATTCTGACAAACAATTAATAGTATCTGTAAACATCTTCTGAAAATATTAGTCTTAGAAGGCGATGATAAACTTCACAGTGCCTTCACAAATTCAGATGACTTCAGAATATTAGTCTTCAACCCAAAGCTCCCGACCTAGAGACGAAAATTCACATGCCTTCAGAAAAAAGAGAATGCAACATCTGGTAAACACGTGACATCCTCACGAATATCAATCCAAGGCATTTTCTGATAACAATTCTTCAAGATGTGAAAGACTTTCCAGGTTTTCTTACAAAATATCGGAAAGTTATAGAACATAGAATGATAAAAAGTATTAAAAAAGACCAAGAAATAAAACTCGATTGCCTTTTTTCTAAATGAATAAGAAAAAAAGGTAAAAAGAACGGTTTCAAGTGTATAAAGAATATCCTAAATAAAATTCACAGAGACAATCCAAAGCAATTTTCCACTTCGAGAATGTGTCTGATTGGACGAAATCTGGGAAGACCTCTTCTTCTTATCATTCAAATGAACGGTATAGAATGAATACCAAAATCCGTTTCCCACTTATGAACTATCAAATTTTATGAAAACCTTCGGTATCAAGCTTCAGTTAAATGATAAAGAACCTACCAAGCTTTCCCTATCAGAACTGAGGATTCTGCTAGTAGGATTGTGCTTACAATGCTACCCCTCTCACCCAAGCTGCCACATTCTTCCAGTAGACCAAGTAAAAATATCCTTTACTAAATGTTGGATCGGCAAGAGGCAACCAAGAAAGATTCGGTCGAAGATTTCTGATCTAATTAAACAGCATTCATAAAGAGAAACACAGACGTGCGCCCCCGAAGGAACTGCCCATGCACAAAAGGAAACCCACATGCACAGATAGAGGGAAAAAGAAGCAGTTCCTGACCTGGCTAAAGAAGGATGTCTGAAAGGGCAGATGAGCGAGCAGCCGAGTTGTGCAGGGAGGGACGCCCCCTTCTCTATCAAGTTCAGATTAGAGTGCAACAGAGATGAAGACGACGTGGGCGAGAAGGAGAACGCCATCATCTGTCTCTCGCTCTTCCCCTCACTCTTTCTCTCTGTTTCTTACGACTGAAGAAGTGGCGAGACACTGAACTCCATGCTGTTAAAAAAACCTCAGAGTAGGTCAGTAAGCACAGGGGGAGAGATGCATATCAGTACTCAAGAAAGCGTACATTTTACTTTTCAGGGTTTTCGTTAATTTTATTTCGATCTCGAAGCAATTGACGAATTCAGCACTTTAATTTTATTGGCAGTTTCACCTTAACTTCTACTTCAAGTGTTTCAGCTAATTTGATCATCTAAACCTTTTTTGCTTCGATGAAATCAGCATCCTTAAAAAAGATTTAAGCAATTGCCATATAAAAATTTTTCGAAGAAACAAATCTTAACCATGGTTAAAATAATAATTATATATATATATATATATATATATATATATATATATATATATATATATATATATATATATATATATATATATATATATATATATATAAGAATAGGGAAAGATGCATATTAATACTCAAGAAAGCATATAATTTACTTTTCAGGGTTTTCGTTAAATTTATTTTGATCTCGAAGCAATTGACGAATTCACGACTTTAATTTCAATGGCAGTTTCACCTTAACTTCTACTTCAAGTGTTTCAGCTAAATTGATCATGTAAACCTTTTTTGCTTCGATGAAATCAGCATCCTTAAAAAAGATTTAAACAATTTCCATATAAAGAATTTTCGACGAAACAAATCTTAACCATGGTTAAAATAATATATATATATATATATATATATATATAGGGGCGGAACCAGGATTTTTTTCAGGGGCATGCCAAACGGAGGCTGGGTTTTTTGGGTTTGATTTGGGTAGGGTCTATATATATATATATATATATATATATATATATATATATATATATATATATATATATATATATATATATATATATATATATATATATATATATCAAAGCTACTGTAATGTATCAGCACCCCTATAAAAAGAAACTACCGAAGCAGCTTACATGTTCAGCATAAGAGCAGAGGGCATGGAAGGACGCCCTACCTTCTTATGGACGAATACATGAGTTGGCCTAGAGCACAACTCCTTTCTTTGTTAATGAAAGATATTTTTGTGTAGTAAAAATTAAAAGTTCTATGATTTCGAGAAGCTATTTGAAATTTCTCTCAAAAGTTAAAAGGCTTTAATTCATTAATTTTTAAAAGTGAAATAATAATTTGTTATCTGTATTCGTCTCTTTTTTGTAACTTCTCATAAATCAATGGTACATTTAGACGCATTATAAATATGCTTAATAATATGTGTTTTAACTTTTCCTTTAGGTTGTGTTCGGATGGAGGGGTCTTCAAATCCTCAGATTTGAGAGTCCCAGTAAGATCAGGATGGCTGTTCGATAGCCTTTTCTGGTTCGAGTGGATCTCTTTCTCTCTCTGTCTCTCTCTTTCGGCAATGGCAGAGGGTTTCTGTTTGGCCACTGTTTGGTTGTTCTTTTTTAAAAAAAAAACCTTTGGCAGTTTTGATTTTTATCAGACCCTTGATTTTTCTCAGACCCCTGCCCATTATCAAAAGCTCTTTGCCTTTTTTTCCAAATTCCGGCGAGGTCTCTTTGTCAAACCCACGGATTTCAAATTATTTGTTCGATGGTTCTGCAGATCTCTTGGCGTATCTAATGTCACATCTAAGAACTGCGGCTGTCAAAAGCATCGATAATGGCAAATCATATCAGTTTCCAGGAAGTTTTCTGGGTTGCAGGACACGAGAACCTTTTTTAACACCTAAGAGCAATACCAGAATGTCATCTAACTTTTTAAACGTTAATCAGAACGCACCTAATATTTTGTATTGTCAACTAAAAACACATTTTATCATAAAACACAAGGTTAAAGGGATGAACTTAGTCAACTTCAATAACTTTGTATTAATTCAGTAAGAATAATAAAAAACATGCCTGGCAATTGGACATATAATAAAAAGACGCTCAAGTATTATAACTTTGCCTACTAACCTAATTCCAAGTTTGTCTTCAAGTAAAACTTTTTATAAACTCTATGAAGATAACTTTCCTTTAGCTTGTGTTAAAATAAAAGAAAAGGCTAAGAGTACCTAATCTTGCAACTTTGCTCAACTTTTCTTTTCCTAGTCTTTTTTTTTAGTATTAAATATTTAGTGGGGATGAAAACAACAAAAATCGCAGGACCCATAAAAGAAAAGGAAAAGGACGAAAGAGACAATGAGTTGTTTATCAAAAGAGCAAACACAACAGACAAACAAGGAAGAAAGATTAAAAGATCAAGATGCGAGTTGGTGAAGCATGATGAGAGAGCCACTAAAGAGAGAGAATCCATCATTTGCTGTACTTAAATTTAAAAAGGTGATTTTCTTCAAAGTTAATGGTTTTCATCAATTAGGACTTATGATGGGTGGGCTCAATGTCCCAATTGGGACAAACAGTCTCAAAAGTACAACTAAACCAAATTTTAGATTGGAGTACTACAAGAGTCCTTTGTTTGAGAATGACACTCAAACCAATTAAACTTCTAGGAGTGGCTGAGGTGTGAGGGTATACATATAAATGGGCTCTCCCAGGCACATGGTAATAGAGACACGACAAATTCTCACAAAGCTTGTTTGAGTGGGTGGACCAGATGTTGTTCTAAACATATGTTTGAAACATTCAGTCACAGATGAAGTGCTGCTTAACCAAACACCAGACTAGTGTCTTGAGCTGAAACCAGTCGCAGCTATGGCTACAAAGAGCGTGAGATACTATCCCTTTATGTAAATTTTTAATTTATAGAGCTCAAATACGGTGTTGTTATGGAAGTTTGACAAAATGCAGTTATAAACTTTATTCTAACAAAAGAAATTGCCAAAAAGTTGAGTTTTCTTCATTTAGCTGCTCATCTTATGTATTTAAACAAAATACATTAAAATATAAGCATGTTTCTATAGATTTAAGTTCCTATTATAAGTGCGTATGGCATCTTTGAGGGCGATGACACAGCTAGTGATGTAAAACTGAGGTGTGTCAATTGCTGGTTGAAATTATATGTGCATTCGGCATCAGCATCTTTTATGAATTTTCAATCCATTGGCACTTCATTTACTCAATCGCATTGTTTCTCCATGTTAAAAGAATGTTATGGAGTTGATGAGAGTGTTGCTGCAACGGACAGGCTAGGGGCTGGTAAAAAAATTTTCAATTGATTTTCACTTCATTAATCCCTCACATTGTTTTCCCAAGTTAAAGAAAATTATGGAGTCCCTGAGGGTGTTGGTGCAACGGTCAGGGTAGGGTAGGTAGGGCATGGTAGGAAAATTTTCAATCCATTTTCACTTCATTACTCCCTCGCATTGTTTCTCCAAGTTAAAGAAAATTATGGAGTCCTCGAGGGTGTTTGTGCAACGGTCAAGATAGGGGTAGGTAGGCAGCTAGTTCTTGTTTTGAATCTTAAAGAGTTGATTATTCGCCATGCAAAAAGGAAGCCACTAACGTGTAAGCTGAAACACGATGGAGGCGGCACCGGAAGCAAGCTCAAAAAATACTCAAATCCTGATCACCAAAAAAATTTGTGGAAATCCCCACTCTTTTTTCTCTTATTTAAAAAAGTGACAATTATTTTGTTCCTTTCATATTTTACCCTAACATATACACTTTACCATGTACATGAATTACAACTTTTCTTTTGTTTAGCTCAAAAAATCACTTAGACCAAAATGAAAAAGAAAAAGAACCCTTTTCGAAGCGTGCTTGGACGGCACCACCGGCTCCCACTGTGCCAACCCCCTCAGCTTCTCAATCATGACAATAAAAACATTTAGATTGGAGACAAGTCTTTAGATTTTTTTTAATACCTGTGAGCTCACTTAAATGTATTTTATCAAATCATAAGCACGTCTCCGGTTATTTTTAAGTCTTTAGGTCTTTTCTTTTTCAATATTCATTTTTTTAGTGTCTGCCATCTGTTTATTATATTTGTCCCTTGTGGTTTTTGCTGTGTGACGCACATGGGCTTGGACCATTAAGCACAGAGCTGCCATCCGTGCAAAATCAGCCTGACCCCACCTGCATCATTGGTAATTTTCAGGTCCAGGTGCAATGGCTTCAAAATTAACGGAATCATGTCTAGAAATTTCTATATTTAGATTTCAAATGGTACTCTATATGTGAGGGAGTATAGAATGCTCTGACTGCTGGAGCCGTTGTGTTTAACTGCTAGGATCTGGTCTGTGGTTTTTTTGGCTTTCTGTTTTGGTGGACGATTAACATCGCCACTTGTACGTTTCTCAATGTTTTGCAATAAGAGTTAGAGAAACTATCTCCCAGCTAAGTCCTATTGGACTCTATATGTTAGGGGAAGCCAGAGAGTGTTTTCTCCCACCAATCATAGAGTTTTGAGTTTTGTCTGTGGGTGTTTCATGAATTTGTCTCATAAAATGTTTTTGCTACCAACACAGCCCCTTTGAATAGGGTTGGCATCTAAGCTGGCCCGAGGGTAAAAAAAGCTGAGCCCGAGCATAGCCAAAACCTTGCTGGCTGCCCCATTCTGGTGCTGTTTAGTTATCGGGTCGGGTTGACTGTTAACTTCATGCCCATCGGGCACCCAGCTTGATATCTACTCTTATTTGAAACCCTTAACATTTTCTTTCTAATATCTTAGAAACCTTCAGCAACACATCAAGAGTTTGTAAGTGAGTGCTCGGTGATGCACCAAGAGTTTCTAAAGGAAGCCATCAGCAACATGCCAATGTTTCTAAGGAAAATGACTGCTGGCAATAGAGAGAGAGAGAGAACAAATAAAAATATGGAGATGTGGTGTGTGTGTGTATATATATATATATATATATATATATGTAGGTTGTATTGGGCCCCAATAACGGACTTAGACTAGGCCAACTCAGTGATTTTTTTTTTTTTTAAATTGGGGCTGACCTGAAATAACTAGCCGAAGCCCCATCTATCACGTGCCAGGTACCCGGCCAGATGCCCACTCTTACCTTTAAGTCAATGCCACTAAATAGGTTTGCATAAGTGTACATCTTTTCGACGGTTAGGCAGATCCCAATCAAACTTATTAACAAATAACTACAACAAGAATGGAAGCTTCACAATACTAAACTTGAAATAGCATTGTTGATAGGACAGTTTGTATGTTAAGGGAATTGATGATTTTGTAACTAATTTTCATGTTCTTCTTTCAGTATTTTCATAATTTTTATTTATTTGTTCAGATTGGTTAAAAAAATCAATTTCCACTGAAATGCATTATTTCATAACATGACAGTATACATGTTAAGGCACAAGAGGAGAGGGCGTCTTCCCCAGGACAGATATGGGTCTGGTGCCGTTGATGATTGGTAAGCAATGCTCATATTCTTCTTTCAATATTTTCATAATCTTTGTTATTAAAGCTTCCTTTAGAATAAGCAGACTGTCTTGTTTCAATTCTTTTCTTCTTGATTGAACTAACCACTTTACACTTAAATTTTTGTTTCTTACCACTAGTCATATTTGACTTGTTCCCATTCTTGTTTGGTGGTACCTCAGTACCTTGCATTCTTGAATCACCTTACTTTGTTTCTATATGAAAACCAGGTGGGATGTCCCCGTTATCAACCTGATCCACATGATTTAACTTCATAGAGTAACTTTTTTTTTTATTATTCCATAGGATTAACCTTGAAATTTGTCGAGTCTTTAGTCAAATCAGCACCTCGCTTGATTCTCAAAGGAGGATCTTGATGGACTAGAGTATAGATAGACAGGTTGTGCATTCTCTTGTCAGGATTTTCAACTGGCGGATCTACATTTTCCTTGTATTATCTTCACCAGGAATAGAAAAGAAGCTATCATGTCCTTCTAATCCCATATCTGGTCTTCTACCATGTCTTGGCTTCCTCTTTGGGAGCTTGACCTAGGACCATCCATCATTCGTAACCCCCATAGGTTTAGAAGGAACCAACTAAATAGGGCATGATGCCCCACCACGAGAGATAGACCTACATAGAGTACATAATCGAATTCTTGATTTGTGCTATATTGATTGGTCAATACAAAGGTCACCATCCATAATGCAGCACAAAAATCAAGATTCAAGCATACCCATATCGAGAGCACAATTTGGTGAACCCATGACCGTCCACAAATAGACCATCCATCATATTTGTGATTCCGACTCTGAAGATGCATCGGAAGTCCTGGCATCTTAATCCGTAGCAGAACACTTGAAGTAGCTTCAATTCTGAAGGGTTGCCCAGCTCCCATTTGCTAGTCACCAAGAACGTCCCACACACTTTCCATCTACCTGGAGATAGAACTTCCTCCATATATGCTTCAAGGTATATTAATATAAAATATGATAGAATAAGCAACAAAAGATAAAAAATTTTTGCTATAAATAGGGGTTGCCATCCCCTTTAGAATGGAAGAGAGAGAACAAAAATGGAGAAGGAAAAAGAGGGAGGAGAGGAGGAGAAAGAAAAGAAGAGAAAGAGGGAGGAGAGGAGAAAGAGCGAGAAAAGGGAAAATATGAGAAAGAGAGGGCGAGAGATGAGAGAGGGTAGAGAGAGAAAATTGAGGAGAGAGAAAGTGTCAATCAGTGACAAAACTTTGCCGAATTCTTCATCTCGTGCAATATAATCACCTGGACAAAGACTTTACTAAAATATTAGGTATAATGAAAGTTATTACAAATTTTTTATTACATGTAAATTTTAGATTGTTTACCATATAAATTTTAATTACTCCTTTTAGGCTGCACTTTGCAGCTATTCTTCATGATTCTAATAGATCGGAATCTAGAAAATTAGAAGCGGTAGTCGAGATGCTGCTAAATTTTTGTTGGAAACCTTGAACTCCCTCATTTTTGCATGTAGTGCATACAAGCAACAAACAGATTGTGTCATTAGTGTTCGTGTGGCTTAATTGTCTAGGATACATCGAAATTTGTGTCGAACTAATTTGTAAGTTAAACACATGGCTTAAATTAATGAAGTTCAGTTTGATTCCTTGAAATCATGTTCATGCATACATGCATGTTATTTAGTTGTATCTGTTTTTAGAAGTACATGCGACACTCAAATAGAGAACTTGAGTTGTGTTGGTGATACATACTCAATATTGAGTTTCAAAAGTGAGTTTTTTAATGATAAACTCATTCTTTAGCTCTAAGATGAGCATATTTGATAATGAAAGCGAAGCAGTGATGATAGATGTAGATGTATGCTCATGCATTAAATTGATTGAACATGATGATTGTTTATTTTCTTTACGCAAATATTTGCTCAGGCCTGAGTTTTCATAATGATGTGCGGAACGGCGTACGACAGGTTTTATATTTGCGGGTTGATGGTATAAGAGAAAAGTCTCAGAACGGCACTGTTTATCGAAAATAAATAGTTTAGATCAGCACATGTTGCGACTATGAAGATTTGAATTCAACTGTAAAACATAAAAGCAGCTAGGTTGGGTGGCACTTTCCTAAATGTAGGGATTGATAAAGTACTCATTCCCTGAGCTACTTAGAGGAGCCCATCCCCATCATGAGGAAATGAGTGTGGGATGCAGTTCACGCAATAACACAATTGAGCTCCACGAAATATGAGCCATGGCAGTGGTCTGCCCTAAATGCACCAACGAGTTGGGTGGCATCATGTGATCTTGTTCAGGCGTGTGTGTATGTTTGCGCCATAGAAATACACAAGATTTTGAATTATCTGTTTATTTATTTATTTATTCATTCATATGCTTTCTTTATTATCACTGATGTGATTGGTTTTCACGTGACTCAAATTGAGTCTGATTTGTTGGAATGACAAAGAAATTGGGAAACCAAATTTAGTGAACCTTTTGAACTATGACTCACCAATTTTAGAGTGAGTTTGCTTCCAATAATGATACTCACTTATTATTATTTTAACAATCAATACAATACATGAACTCTACACTCAAATGATATACCAGATATCTTGTGATGATTTTCATTGTTCTCAGCAGCTATGCTGATGCATGACTATCTTCCTTCATTAGGTTATCACTATATAACATATGATGCTCATTGATCGGGTGGCTGAAAGGATAGGGGGTTGTTGGGAAGTACTGAGACAATGTCATATATATCTTCCCTATACACTTTTGTTTGTACATACTTGTATAGCTTTATGGTGTTTGAGAATAAGACTTGAGAGTTGTGGCTCTCCAACATATATATAAAGTAAGGCTTTTACAAATAGGTGTTTTTCATTAGTAACATTAATTGCTAGGAAAAATCATGCTATGGGCTAATTGGGCTTATGAAATAACATAGGTGTGTAATTATTCTGCTTCGGCTACAAAAAAAAAAACTATGTATCTATTTCATTTTCATTTTTAGTTGTGTATGACATTGGAATGTTACATTTAATGGTATTAGAGCAACCCATTTTGTTTCTTGCCTCTGATCACAACATCATCCAGTAGGTGAGTACCATGTAAAAGTGTTATTGATAGGTTACTTAGAAATTCATTATGAATTGCTATAAATAAAACAAGTTGAAAAGTTATGTAATAAAAAATAAAAATTTGTGCATTGTTGAGAGTAAGACCTTAATTCACAAAAGAATGTCTCAGTATACTAGACAGAGGTCTCGACAAGATGTCATTGGAACTGGTGGTGGTTAGGAAAGGGACAAGGGTCTTCAGCCAGGAGATCAGGTTTACCTCATGGAGATTCTATGGACAATGTTTGGGTCCATGCAGACTTTGGCCTAGGCAAGTGCCCAATCAACAAATTTAGTTTCACCATCAAAGCTAACAGTGGTACAACAAGCAGTTATCGCAACCAACATAAGCAATTCATGAACTTGAATTCATCGAAATTTACAGGAGGTACAAGGATGTTAAAGAGTGGTTGGATGAAATTGAAGAGGTTTTTGAACTAACAGATGTACCTAACAACTTGAAACTCAAGTTCGGCACTTATATGCTTGAGGAGATGCTAAAAATTGGTGGAAAACCATAAGCAAATCAAATTTGATAGTTAGATGTTTACATGGGAGCAATTCAAGTAGAATTTTACTAAGAAATATATCCTAATCATGACAAGTAAAGAATGATGCAACAATTCCTTAACTTGGCTCAGCGTGGTAGAACTATTGAAGAGTATAACTATGAATTCCATCATCTCAAAAAATACTGCCCAAATAAATACACTACTAACAAGGCCTGAGCAAATAAATTTATCAGAGGGTCGAATGATAACCTAACATAGGCAATTGAGTGACCCAAATACAAGAGACTTTGAGTTAGATTCAAGGTCAAGGAAAAGGAAAGTTTTTTGGGTTTGAATTATCACCTCAAGCCCCAACCATGAAACCTTTTGTGCCTAAGTACAGACCATTTTTATCACCCCCATTTCGTAAACCGTACCCCCAAAACAAACCTAATCATGAAGAATGTCATTTTTTCCACCAACTACATTTTAGGAGACCATGTCCTAGAGACCCTATCCTAGATTCACATAGGCATGTTTGGATTGTGGTGAACAAGTACATTTTGCTAGAGAATATCCTAAGATGCAAGGATTTCAACCAAATGGCCATCTCATGCCAGACCTACTCAGCCACCATGACCTACTAATAGACCTACAACAAGAGAGTACCAGGACGAGTGTACGCCACAACGATTGAGAGCCTTTAGAATCTAGATCTTGTGGAAGGTACCGTAGTTATATACTCATTCTCGGCGCATTTTTTGTTTGTCTTTGGAGCTTCTCATTCTTTCATATCTAGACATTTGTCACTATGCTTAAATGTGCCAACACTACATGCTCCATACGAATTTAGAGTGCCTAATGCTATTGGGTTTCATGATTGTTGTACATGGTATGTGCTTGATATTGGGATAGAAATTTTAGGAAATATACTTCCTTCAAACCTGATAATCATTGACATAAAGGGATTTGACATAATCCTAGGTATGGATTGGATGAGTGAGCATGATGCATTCATTAACTGTCATAAAAAGATGATTACTATATGTGCTAATAGCTCTCACCCTATAGTATTCCAATCATAGAGTCATGAACACATATCCAAAATAACTCTAGCCAGCTTGTGGATGCAACAACACAAAAAAATTTACAACATAGTCTACTTAACCATGTGGTTATAAAGAAAACAGAAACATCAAAGATAGATCTGGCCCCAGTGGTCCAGGCGTTTGGAGATGTATTTCTAGAAGATCTCTCAGGAATTAGGATTACCACCACCATGAAAGATTGAGTTTACTATTGATTTGGTACCCGGTGCTGCTTTGATCTCAAAAGCACCATGTAGAATAGCTTCCACTAAACTAGAAGAATTAAAGAAGCAGTTGCAAGAGCTTATCAATAAAGGATTTATTAGACCGAGTGTATCACCTCAGGGTGCACCTTTACTATTTGTTAAGAAAAAGGACGGGTAATTTTGGTTATGCATTGACTATTGAATGCTAAATCAAGTGACTATTAAGAACAAGTATCCCCTTCCTATAATTGAAGATCTGTTGGATCAACTGAAGAATGCCCATGTGTTCTCCAAGATTGTCCTTAGGTTGGGTATCACCAATTAAGAATTAAGGAAGAGGATATCTTGAACATTGTTTTTAGAACATGGTTTGGACATTATGAGTTCGGGGTTCTACCTTCATGGATTTCATGAACATAGTATTTAATGAATATCTTTTATTCATCCACCCAAGAAGAACACAAGGAACACCTAAGAAAAATGTTGAGTATTATTTGACAACATAGGTTACATGCAAAATTTTTGAAGTGTGGCTTTTGGTTATCCAAGATAAGCTTCTTGGGGCACATCATTTCTGGTGAAGGTATTGCTGTGGATCCAACCAAAATTAAGGCAGTTTAGAATTGGAAGACTCCTACTAATGTTATTGAAGTAAAAGCCTTCCTTGGATTGATTGGTTATTACAGGAGGTTTGTACGAGGATCCACTTAGATAGCAATACCCATGAATGTACTTTTGAAGAAAGGAACAAATTTGAATAGAGAGAAAAATGCGAACAAGGTTTTCAGATTTTGAAACAGAAACTAACTACAAACCAATTTTGACAATCCCATCTGGAAATGAAGGATTTGTTGTTTATATTGATGCTTCTAAGTATGGCTATGGAGCAGTTTTGATCCAAAGTGGGTGAGTCGTCACTTATATGTCACGAAAACTACATCCACATAAGTGTAATTACTCGACCCATGATTTGGATCTTAGTGTAGTTGTTAATGCCTTAAATATGTGGTGACACTATTTGTATGGTTTACAATTTGAAGTATTTATTGACCATAAGTCACTTATCTATTTTCTCAAAAGGACTGGGTGGAGTATCTAATGGAATATGATTTTAAGATGTCATACCATCCTGAAAGGCAAATGTTGTTGTAGATGCCCTTAGTTGTAAAGGTACTGTATTGTAGGAAGTCTATTAGTTCAAACATGGAAGTTGATTAAAGAACTGACTTCCTGGCATCATTTTCAACTTACCCCAGAAATACTTACCTGTGTGCAACAACATCAAATGATCTGATTGATATGATCAAACAAAAATAGATGGATGATCATAATTATAGTCAAATGGCTGCTCAATGGCTAAAGGATGAATCAGATTTTTCTTTAGACAATAATGAAAGTGTTTGTTTTCAAAGCTGATTATGGATATCAAATGAAGTAGAAGTAAGAAAGAAACTCTTGAACAAATTACATGGTTGTAAGTATACAATTTATCCAAGAGCAAATAAAATGTATCAAGATGCTCGACAAAAATTTAGTGGCCAGGAATGAAAGCTGATATCGCCAAACATGTGGTAAAATTTCTTATTTGTTAGCAAGTTAACATAGAACGTCAGAAGCCAAGAGGATTACTTCAACCAATTGAGATCCCTTTATGGAAATGGAAAGATATAGTGATGTACTTTACATGGGATTGCCAAGGACTCGAAAATGGAATTTGGGTCATTGTCGATTGATTAACGAAGTTAGCTCACTTCTTTCCAATATGAACTAATCAATCATTGGAATCTTCAGCCGAATTGTACGTTGGAATCTTCAAACAAAGATCCCAAATTCACCTCTCATTTTTGGAAAGCTCTTCAGCTTGATTTGGGAACTGAGTTGCATATGAGTTCAGCATTTCACTCACAAATTGATGGACAAATAGAGAGGACAAATTTAACCCTAGAGGATATGTAAAACTAGCTGAGTTCACTTACAACAATAGCTATCATTCTAGCATTGGCATGATGCCTTTTGAAGTTTTATATGGATGTCTATGCTAATCACCTACATATTGGAATGAAATTGGTGATAAAAAATGGAACACCCTTTGGTTTTACAACATTATATAAACCAAATCAAGATGATGCAGAAAAAAAAAAGGTTATGATCATAAGAAACAATGAGCTATGAACTTTGAAATTGGAGACCATGTGTTCTTACGTGTGGCCTCAATCAAAGCAATTTTCAGTTTTGGTTGGAGGCATAACTTGAATCTCTGATTTATTGGGTCATTTGAAATCCTTGAAGAATTGGTGAGACAACATAACGATTGGCAATGCCACCACAATATTCACAAGTTCATAATGTCTTCCATGTATCAATGTTGTAAAAGTATGTATCAGCTCCAACCATGTTATCAATTATCATGATTTAGTAGTTTGAGAAGATTTGACTTATATAGAACAACCAATTCACATAGTTGACAAACACGAATGAGTATTAAGAACAAAGAAGATACCAATAGTAAAGGTGGAATGACAGCACCACATAGCTACTAACAGTACTTGGAGTTGAAAGCTAATATGCATAAACACTATCCCCAACTATTTTCACATATATAACAAATTTCAAGGACAAAATTTTCTTAAGGAGGTAAGAATTGTAACATACAACTTTTTGGCATGAGAAACAATTTATGAGTTACAATTTTAGCCCTAAAAGTTCTTGAACCCTACTATGTTTCTTTGTGTATATTGCTAAGACACTACATCAGGTTTGAAAATAATAATGCATATGAAAAGTATATGACCTAGTCTTGCTTATGTTTCAAACCAGATGACAAATACATGTCCGATGGTTACAAAATTTACAGTCAAACTAAGAGGTTAAAATAGTCTAAGACCCGGTAAGACTGGGGTATTATGGCCTTTGGTCAGCAATAAACTTGTAATTTTCAGCCATGACATGGGTAGATTAGTAATTAGCTAATCAAAATCAAATTATGCTAATCATGATTAAATTTAGAAAATGACAATTCAAGATTTTAAACACCAAATTCATTTTTTAACGTAAATTAATATAAAATATGATATAATAAGTAATAAAAAAATAATAAGGGGAGGGGAGGAGGAAGAGAGAGAAGAGAAAGAGAAAGAGATGAGGGGAAAAAGAGGGAGGGGAGGGGGAAGAGAGAGAAGAAGAGAAGTGGGAGGAGAGGAGAAAAATAGACAAGAGGAAAAAGAGAAAGAAGAGGGAAAAGAGGAAAAAGAGAGAGAAAGAGAGGGTAGAGAGAGAAAATTAAGGAGAGAGAAAGCATCGATCACCAACTAAACTTTGCTGAGTTCTTCATCTGCGCATTATAATAACTTGGAGCAAAGACCTTATTAAAATATCAGATATAATGAATGTTATTGTAATTTTTCTTATTACATGTAAAAGTTTAGATTGTTTACTGTAGAAATTTTAATTGCTTCTCCTAGACTGCACTTTGCAGCTATTCTTCATGATTCTTATGGATTGGAACCCAGTAAATCAGAAGCAGTAGTTAGATGCTGCTAAATTTTCGTTAGAAACATTGAACCCCCTCATTTTATATGTAGCGCATATGACCAACAAATGAAATTTGCATTCAGTGATTGTGTGACTTAATTGTCTAGGCTACAATGAAATCTGTGTCGAACTGCACAACAGTTTGTTGTATCGTGAAACTTGACAATGAGCTAGGCAAGGCCATGGGGCCCAGCAAACCTTAGTCGGCCATGATAACTAGTAGATCTTGGTCTACTACGAGCCAATTTTGATTAGATAACCTTGGTCTTACGCAGAGCCTAGATAAGCCAATTGACAACATGGAATTTTAGTTAAGGTTTAATGTTAATAATACATAATTAGATTAATCACATATCTTATAGAGTGCTTAGACTAACAAAGATTTAGCAGGCTTGTACTAAGTTGCAAATTTAAATGGCTTAGGTAAATTAAGTTCAGTTTGATTCTTTGAATACATGTTCATGCGTACATACATGTTATTTGGTTGTAATTAATTTCGGAAATACATGACACACTCAAATAGGGAACTTGAGGTGTGCCTATGATACATGCTTGATATTGAGTTTTAAGAGTCAGTTGTTTAATGAAAAACTTGTGCTTTAGCTCTGAGATGAGCATATTTGATAATGCAAGCAGGGTAGTGACGATGGATGTGAAAGTATGCTCTTACATTAAAATAATTGAGCATGATGGTTGTTTATTTACTTTGCACAAATTTTTGCTCATGGCATGAGTTATCATTATGATGTGGGCAATGACCTAGGTTCAGTTTTATATTTCTAAATTGATGGTATAAGGGGAAAGTCTGAGAGCAACACAATATATCGGAAATGAAAAGTCTAAGATCAGCACATGTTGCGACTATAAAGAGTTGAACCCAATTGTAAAACATAAAAAAGGCTGGGTTGGGTGCTGCAGGGGTTTGGGTACCCGTGAGTGAAACATTCCCTGAATGCATGTATTGATAAAGTGCTCATTCCCCAGGCTACTTAGAAGAGGCCGTCCCCAATCGTGAGGCATTGATTGTGGGATGCAGTTACTACAATAACACAGTTGATCTCAACGGAATGTGAGGCACGATAGTGGTCACCCCAAACTATGCCAATATTCTCAGTGACTCAATGTTTGGGACTGTAAGCTATGGAATGGTCTACCCTAAATATACTAACAAACTGAGTGACATCATGTGATCTTACTCAGCGAGTGTGTGTCTATACATCATAAAAATTCATGAAATTATGAATTTTCTGTTTATTTATTTATTTATCTACTTTCTTTATTATCACGATGTGATTTGTTTTCATGTGACTCAGTTTGAGTCCGATTCCTTGGAATGTCAAAGAAATTGACAAACCAAATTTAATGAGCCTTTTGAACTACAACTCACCAGTGTTGGAGTGAGCTTGCTTCCAATAATGATATCACTCATTATTATTTTAAATCAATACAATACATAAACTCTATGCTCAAATGATATATTTGAGACCTTGTGATGTTTTTCATTGTGCTTAGTGGCTGTACTGATGCTACCACTATCTACTTTCATTAGGTTCTCACTATGTATCGGATGATGCTCATTGATCGGGTGGCTGAAAGGATGAGAGATTGCTGAAAGTAATGTGACAATGTCATATACATTTCTCCTACAGATTTTTGTTTGTACATGTACAACTTTATGGTGTTTGAGATTAAGACTTGAGAGTCGTGACTCTCCAACATATATATAAAGCAATGTTTTTATTACTAGGTTTCTTCATTAACAACATTAGTGATAGGAAAGATCATCTCATGTGCTAATTACGTAGGCAATTCATTTGTACGCAATAGACAGATTGGGCCTACGCCAACTACGTAGGTGTGTGATTGTTATGCTTCTACTACCAAAAAAAAAAAAACTATGTATCTATTTCCTTTTCGTGTTTAGTTATCGGCTCCACCATTAAAAGAAAAAACGACGAAGGACCCATCAGGGTCCCTCACAAGAAGATAAAGGGCCAACCACCCTATTCAAAAGAAAGAAAGGGACGGCCAGCCGCCCTCCTGCTAGACTACACAGGCACCATACATGCATGAGACACCGTAATAGATTGGTTGCAGTAAACTTGCCACTGGATGAATTGGAGGGACCCGTCTTGGTCTCTCGTGGAGAAAAATGGAGGAAGGGCCGACTATCACTGAAAGAAAGGGAGGGCCTACAACCCTCCCACTAGCCGGCATAGGCTCTAGAGGGTGCCTGCGGGCCAGACTCACCAAACTTGCCTACATGGCTTCATTGTTAACAGGTTTATATTTGTAGATGTATTTTTTTATTTTCAAAACTTATTTCAATTGTCAATTGAAAAAAAAAAAATTACAACTCTTTACCAACGCATTTTTGAAAATGCATCGACAAAGATTATTACCAACGTTAAGCTGAACGTCAGTCAAAGAATTATGGACGTTGATAACAACCGTCGGTATTTTTTTAACCGATGTCCGGGCGAGTGTCGATAAAGATCGTTATTGAGATTTAGTAAATGTTGTTGAGAAATTATAACTAATGTTAGCAATGTCAATGATAGTTTCCACCGACATATTGTTCCCCGACATTTCAGAGAAAATGTCGTTCCACATTTATCGACGTTTTTTTGTCTGTCGATAAAATACTATTTTTTTTGTGGTGGCTGCAACCTCTGCCGCTTCATGACACAGGCAGTGAACTGCCTCTAGCCTTTCGGTGCTGCCAAGCGGGGTGGGTCCAAATTTGAACCCATCCCTAGAAACAAGAAAACTAAAACAAAAATTGGCACAGGTTTTTTTAACTCGGCCTGGATCCGACTGTTTTTGTTATTAAATCCAGTTGGGTCTGATATAGTTCCGGACCTCTACCAGATTCTATCATGAATTCGGCTCGGCCTTAGGTGGTCCAATTCAATCATGGGAACAGATTTGTAGTATTAAAGCCTTTCTCTTTCTCTCTCTCTCTCTCTAAACTTATCTGAAGTCAGCAGCAAGTTAACTAATTGAAGATTGTTAAAGCACTTGCTCCTTGCCACTTGTGGGCTACACTCTTTACGGGCCATTCTTTTTCTGGACGCTACCATTCACGACACAGACTTGCTTGGAAATTTTATTTGTAACCCTTATAAAACTGATTCTTATAATATATGTTTAATTAACATTTAATTACAATCTTGTTGTGCAAGAATTTATTGCAACCATTAGAAATATCATTGCCAGCAACAATAAATTCTAGTACAACATAACCTCACGAGTTTTGGTGAAACAATAGCATATCATCAATGTAGAATATCTAGTTGACTTTTCACCATAAAATATAGTAATAACCAACAAGCTAAGCATAGGTGATCTGCTATGAACATCTGAAATCATGATCAATCTGAAAGATAGCTTAGCAATTCAAGCTCAAGCACTAAAACAAGCTACGCTAAAATTGCTCACCACTGAAAAGAAGGTTTCTTTTCAGTAAAATCTTTGGGCTCATCCATGTGCACAGATTCATGTGCCATGCCACCTAATTAATTAAACCAGATTCAATCACAAATTGCACACATAGATGTAAAACCAAATTTTGCAACATGTAACTTTATTTAGGCCTCATTGACCTCTCATGATTCGCCTAATTCTTCCCAATTCTAATTAATATAATCCCTAATTAAAGAAGATCCGAAAATACTAGCCATACATGCTCATTCACCTACTAATTGAGGTTGAATTTAAATTCTCATAAGAAGCATGCTTTGGATTTTATAGACTCGTAGTGGAGATATCTCGTGAGGAGGGACAGATCAATGAGCAATCCCTTAATGTGCAGCTTTTCGGAGTTGCCACACTTCTATCGTGAGCACACATTGTAATTAGACTGCCTAATTATTGGGCAAATACAAGCACAGTGGAGCAAAGCGTATTAATATTAGCTTGGATTGTAGGCACAATATTACTTGTGAGAGGAGCCGAAAATACTTCACTTAGGAGCAAATCAGGGACTGTGTTCCAGAGGAGGAGCATCACTCCGTCTTGGTGAATTGATTTTCTTCTTCATTTCTAGTACAAGAAAGCTGCACCATGATGTTTGAGGTAGTCGCACTTCTAGTTCTAGCAGTGGAAACTCTCCTGATTAATACATCTGACTCAAGGACTATTCTTGCTTAAACTTCTGTAGAAGATAGTGGTAGCTCATGGATTTGAGCTCCAGCATCTTTTTCTACTGCTTTGTTGATTAAAATCAAATCTATGCACGCGGGTTTGTCTTTTTAGATTATTGAAATATAGAATGCAACATTTTCAATTAGAGAAACACGCATTGTCTTGATTAAAATATAAAGAAGACAATGGCAATCAAGATCTCACTATCCATTAGGGTTGCTTGGGAATAGTAACACTCTATTACTGTCACATGAACCTACCTCAAAAAGTGAGACAAATTCATAGAATACCATAACAAGTGTTCCATGAATCTGCTCTATTTTTTTGTGCAAGTTCATGGGACAGTAACAATAAAAAAGTACTGTTGCAAGATTGTCCCATTGGATTTGTGAATGCTCCATGTTTTTCATGTTCCAAAGCATGAAACAAGATATGAGGAGGATCTAGAATTTCAGTAATTATAAGATCTAATGGGGAGAAAAGGTTTAGAACCAGGGACAACCAAATTGCTTCAAATAGCAGGAGATGTGTCTAAGCTATCTTGGCAAAATTAGCAACAGCAACAATAAATTTTAAGTGGAGTTTCTGGCATCCTTCAATGGAAGGTTGCCAAGTCTTTGCACAAATGCTTTGGAGATAAAAGTTGCTTTTGTTGGAGTTTAGCTAGGGTCATTTTGTGTTGAACTCTGAACTTGGAGTTCCATTTTTTCTGCACTTCCTTTTGTTTCTAGCCCAAGGAAACTGCCCTCTGGTTTGAGAGCATTTGGCCATACTCTACCTATGAAAAAGTTCAAGGTACTACCTTCGCCTTTAGTCTATACACGCCTTGGCATGCTTAGAAGACCAAAAATCCTATGGGATCCAAACCATGACTCCCCATTCAAATGATTTAGGGAAATATTTGATTAAGATGAGGCATTATGTCAAAGACACTTGTCAACTAGGTCTCATAAGTGAGTTCATATATGGTTTTGTTACGGATGCTACTGGTAAGTGCATTTAAAAAAATATAGCGCTCGTTTGAATATGAATTAACTCTACTTCTCTAGCATAGCTTGTCCAACTGATGAAGCGGTGAAAGGCTGGAGTCATCAGTTCGATTGCCATGGGCTCTATTCTTCTAGACCAAGTATGATGTGGTTAATAATTTCCCACTCCAATCCAGCTTGGCTTGGTTGCAAAAATCCATTGTCACAACACAGCGGACTAGAACACATGGGGCTTCACATTAACTAGGTGGCACTTTGAATTTGGATCAGATCCTGTGTTTATCAAGTTTGACTTTATCAAGATTTTGGTTTGTAGTCAAATTAGACCCAAGTTTTTGGAAAACTGAGATTCTGGTCCAACTATTACAAGATCCAACATTTTTAGATGATTGGGCTGGATTTTAATCATGATCAATCAGATATGGGGCTCAATTTCAGATTCAGTGGTGAAATTTTCATGCAAAAAATTTGAATCCAACAAGTAAACAGATCTACGCTTCCTTACTGGATCCGACTAAACAAATTAAAAATCATATGTCGGACCAGATATGCCAAATCCGTTTAGATCCCTAAATTGATGAGCAGCAAAAGGACTCAAAAGAAAGCTCCATTAAAAGTAATATATATTTGGATGACAGCCGAACACAAGGTTTAGAAGGTTATTATTGCCTCTAAAACCCGGTTTAAGGTATTTTGGTGTGACCTGAAAATTAGGTCTCGGTTTGACTAAAACCTAGTTTTATTTTCAAAAAAAAATAAAACAGTGAATATAACCTTACTTCCCATTATTTAAAAAAAAAAAAAACTGTGTGTTAATGTGCACCAAACAAAAACTGCTTTCTGAAAACTCATCAAAATTGCAAAACTGGATTTTCCAAGATGTCAAAAGAGTCTAAAAGTTATGGCTGAAGGGACACGGTGGCCTCAAAGACAGAGAAGCGACAGCCGAAGGAACACAAAAGTAAGACGGCATGGAAAACGAAGACGTCAAACAGAGTCTTTGGCGGAAAAGCATTCGACCAAATGAATCGTCATTCTCCAACATGGCGGAATGACAGAATATTGCAGGTTTCAGGATCTTTTGTTTCTATTGATAGGTGATTGGTCCTGGGTTCATTGAATTGCACCAGAAAAGAACAATTTTGACTACCATAACTAGGGGCCGTATTTACACACATAAACAAGCACACCCACATACAAGTCCTCACGATTCTAATTTTAAGAGAATACTTTTGACACGATCATCTATATATATATATATATACACAGAAAAACCACACCCACATACATACAAGTCCTCAAGATAGTAATGAAAAATGGTTTCAGTGCTATCCAAGCCCGCTGAGACCCAGCCCGGGTCGGCCCATCGGGCCTGAAGCCCAGGCCCAAGCCCGGTCCGATAATATGTCGGGCCGGGCCGGGTACCGGGCCGGGCCGGGTACCGGGCCGGGCCTGGCCACCCAAAGTTGGGCCCGGCCCGGCCCGGCCCGCAACGAAGAGGGAGATCAGAGACGAGCGGAGAGGGAGGGGAGGGAAAAGGGAGAGGGCGGCAAGGCGGAGAGGGAGGGGAGCGAGCGGAGAGGGAGAAGGAGCAGAGAGGCCGAGGGAGCGGGCGGGCCAGGTGGAGATGGAGGGGAGCGAGGGGAGAGGGAGCAGAGAGGGAGACGGAAGGGNGGGAGAGGGCGGCCAGGCGGAGAGGGAGGGGAGCGAGCGGAGAGGGAAGGGGAGAGGGAGAGGGTGGGCCAGGCGGAGAGGGAAGGGGAGAGGGAGAGGGAAAAGGGATAGGGAGCAGACTCAGCAGAGAGGGAGGGAGAGGGAAAAGGGATAGGGAGCAGAGAGGGAGGGAGAGGGAGAGGGAGACGGAAGGGAGAGGGAAAAGGGAGAGGGAGAGGTTGCAGAGAAGGAGACGGAAGGGAAAGGAGAGTGACAGGGAGAGGTTGCAGAGAGGGAGCAGAGAGAGGCAGGAGAGGGAGGGCCAGGGGAGCGAGGGCGGAGGCCAGCCCGACCGCCCCCGACCGCCCGAGGGCGGGAGTCGGGCCGGGCCGTGCCGGGCCGCCCTATTAGGCCCGGGCCCGGCCCGGTTTAGTTATCGGGCCGGGATATCAGGCCCGGGCCCGGCCCGGGCCAGGATTTCCCCGGCCCAGGCCCGGGCCCAATCGGGCCGGCCCGGCCCGACGGCGGCCCAGCCCGACGCCCAGCCCTACTTCCGGTGCAACCTTGCAGGAAGATTAGGCTGCATCTTTTTTATTGAGAAGGAATAAAAGAAAAATGAAAACCCTGAAAAAAATTCAAAACAGAGAAAAGGAAAACTGTGATAAATTTATTTCTTTTTGAAGAAAACACATAATTTATCATTTTTTTAGTTTTTGCCTTTTTTTCATTAATATTGCAATATTTTTTACGATATTACGATGTCAGTGACAATGACTTCAAGCCCACGTAACATTGGATTTTTGGCTTAAGGCAAATAAATGTGGGGCACATCCATTGGATTCCACGTAAGTGTAGACTTTCCAACATATGTGACCGACCAGTTTGTCCGAGAACGCCAATTGGTCGTGTTTCGTCAAAAAAAAATAATAAAATTACAGACCACCATGACTAACTTCCTGCTGGGGGAATAAAGTTGAATCTTCGAACATGATTTGTTTTACGACTAACTAATCAATTATAATTTGGGTAACGAAGGGAAGGTTCGTTCGGATAAGACCAGTGCTCTTTCTTGGTACATGTGTGAAATTACTTTTCTTTAAAAGAAAACAAAACAAAATTTTCGTGCTTTTTTTCAAACACAATTTTCATTAATTTTGCAATATGAAAATATTAAGATATTCGTGTCAATGACTTGAAGCCTAAAGAACATTGGACTTCGTACGTTCACATGGAAATAGATAAATAACTTGGTTAGGTAAAAACATTGATATATACGTGACCCAAAAGGTCTTTCAGATACGCAGAAAATCAACCTTCGGGGAAGCGACCTGGTGTCGTCTACGATCTCTCTCGCCCTCATATAAAAAAGGGTGCCCGCTGGCTATCTCTGAAAGCAGGCAGGCAAGGAAGAGAATATATCTTGGTTTGCCAATGGAGAGTGGAATGACATGGACCAGCTGGGGCTCCGTCCTCGCGTCCTTCATGTTCATGGCTGCCTTCGCCAAAGACTATCTCCCTTTCTCTCCCCAAGCTCTGTTCATGAAGGTGTCGCACAGGTTGTTCGATCTGCTGTACCCGTACGCAGAGATCCGGATCGACGAGATGGGACAGGAGCGCTGGTACCTTACCACCACCAAGATATTCGAGCTTATCACCGTCTACCTGGCGGCCAACACCTCCAAGTCCGCCCGCAAGATGAGAGCCAATCTGGACAACGACACGGAGAACTTGAAATTGAGCATGGACGAGCACCAACAGATCACGGACGAGTTCCAGGGGATCACCGTCTGGTGGTCATCCCACACCACTTCTCACCGCTCCTCCTCCTACTACGACCGCCAGGCCGAGGAACGCAGGTATGACACATATCACACTGAAATGAACTGCGGGACACTTCTATCTCAAAAAAAAAAAAAACACATAATTATGTGCTTTTTCTTTTTCTTCTTATAACTTGCTTCTAAGGAATCGATTTTCTCGCGAATAGAAAGATTAATAACTTAATCTCACTGCTAGCCATTTTTTTCCTTTTTTCTTCATAAACTCCTTAATCCACAGCTGTGTCGGTAGTGATGAGATGTCTACATACTTCGAATCAAATTGCAGAACGGCCAAGCAATGAGGTTCCAACTTCCCTTAAATGCGAAGGAAAGGGGTCTACAAGAATGAAATGAGGGAAAAACAAGAGACTTGGCGTTATGACTGGTAGTTTATGATGATAAGATCTTCTTGGTGGAAAAAAAAATTCTCCATATTCCAAAACTTGACAGGAGACTTATTATGCACATTCATTTACTTATTCCTTTCTCTGTCTCTCTCTTTCTCTCTCTACATTCAACAACCCAACAACTCATTTTTTATATTATCCAACTTACTCAATCTTGTTTGAGTGAGTAGTTGTTTGAGTGAGTAGAAGGTTAACAACCCAATGATCGAAAATAAGAGATTCAATGGCCTCCATTCTCTTTGTTTTTGGGGTTCTTATATACATTAGGACCTAAATAATATATGGTATGTTTGCAATTAAAGTATCGCGATTCTAATGTTTTACAACTTATGAGAATAACACTCATTAGAATCGAAGAGATGATGTGCCTTTTGCATGTATTATGTCCGTCCAGTTATACTACACCATTTAAAGCAACACTAGATGTTAACTGAGTTTAGCTTTTTTTAATTATGTCCGTTGCATGTCTTATGTCCGTCCAGTTATACTACACCATTTAAAGCAACACTAGATGTTAACTGAGTTTAGCTTTTTTTTAATTATGTCCGTCCAGTTATACTACATCATTTAAAGCAACACTAGACGTTAACTGAGTTTAGCTTTTTTTAATTAGATTCATGATTACAACACCCTCCTGCTTTTTTTAATTAGATTCATGATTACAACACCCTCCTTTTATGGTATAGGAGCATAGACCGTCACTGGTCGAACTATAAACTCGTTGCCAAATATTACCCGTTTGAGATATGCTCCTCAGGCCGGAGGAATCTTATTTTGCGAGTGTACACTCATACCAGTTTGGTTAAAAGCTACTTCCTTTCGAGTTCAGGTTAAAAACTGTACGCTTTCTTCTAAAGTATCCAGAAGATTTGTCTCGAGCAAACGGCCATTTTTAAATTGCTTGCTTTAGTTTGGTGGTTTTTTTACGCGCTTGGATTTGTTGTTTCTTAATGCACACTTGCAGAGGTTGTGATTAAAATACTTGCAAGCGTACATTTGATATGCAGATGATAGGGCTAGGCGTCGGGCCGGGCTGGGCCGGCCCGATTTAGCCTGGGCCTGGGCCGGGAAAAACCCGTCGCGGGCCGAGCCCGGACCCAAAAGGTCGGCCCGATAGCCGTCCCTGGCCGGATAGGCCGGCCCGGCGGCGGCCCGGTAGCCGTCCCGGGCCGGATAGGCCGGCCCGACTCCCGGCCTCCCCCTCTCCCTCTTTCTCCTCCTCTCCGTTCCCCCTTTCCCTACCGCTCCCCCTCTCCCTCTTTCTTTTCCTCTCCGCTCCCCCTTTCCCTACCCTGCTGAAGTCCGGCAAGGGGCCTGCGTGGGACGGCTCCTGTGCTGCCCGCCACGGTCATCGACGGGCCAAACGGGCCGAACCTCACTTTGGGTGGACAGGCCCAATACCCGGCCCAACAATATTACAGGCCGGAAATCAGAAATTAAATCGGATAAAACCAAAAAAATAGTATTGTATTCATTTAAAAACTTAAATGAAAAAAAAAACACTACAATAATCATCACAAGTGATACTCAGTAAAGGAAGGAACGGTAATTTATTAAAAAAAAATGTCCTCATAATTTTCATTTTTATTTTTACGTCCTTACAAAAAAGCTTTCTTTTTCACTTTTTTTTTTCGGTTGTCGAAATCGATTCCGTTCGAAAAAGGTTCCGATGGGCCAAGACTTTTTGGACATTTGTTCGTGGTTGAATCAATGACTGCTCTCTCATCTTTTCCTTTGCTTGGTTGCCGTGACAGGCACTATGTCCTCACCTACAACAAGCGTTACAGGGACCTGATCATAAACTCCTATCTAAAGCACGTCTGCGAAGAGGCGAAGGCCATTGAGGTGACGAACAGACGGCGGAAGCTGTTCACCAACACGCCAAGCAGAGAAAATGAATACTTCTCATCCAAGAAAAAGGCATGGAGTCCCGTCACCTTCGATCACCCTTCCTCCTTCCACACACTGGCCATGGACCATGCGAAGAAAGCGGACATTTTGGAAGACCTTGATTTCTTCAAGAACGGGAAGGATTACTACCGGAAGATCGGGAAAACGTGGAAGCGTGGTTACTTGCTCTATGGACCGCCGGGGACAGGCAAGTCCACCTTGATTGCGGCCATAGCCAAGCACATGGACTATGACGTCTACGATCTGGAGCTCACCGCAGTAAAGAACAACACAGATCTGAGGAAGCTCTTGATAGAAACAAGCAGCAAGTCGATCATCGTCATCGAAGATATAGATTGCAGCGTGGATCTCACGGCCGACCGAAAGAAGAAGAAGAAGAAGACGTCGGAAGAAGGCTCATCAGAGACCCAGGGAGCGAAACAACGGGGAATGGAATCCTCGCAGGAGGAGAGCAAGGTGACTCTATCAGGGCTGCTCAACTTCATCGATGGGTTGTGGTCTTCATGTGGGGAGGAAAGGCTCATAATCTTCACCACCAACCACATTGAGAAGTTGGATCCTGCATTGATCAGGACGGGCAGGATGGACAAGCAAATCGAGATGTCCTACTGCACCTACGAGGGCTTCACCGTTCTTGCCCAGAACTTCTTGGATTTGGAATCTCACTCTCTGTTTGCTGATGTCCGGAAGCTGATCGAGATTGAAAAGGTGGAAGTGACTCCCGCAGATGTTGCAGAGAAGCTGATGCCGAGAACGATGCATGAAAAACATAGCAAGACTCCTTGCCTTGAGAAGGTGATTGAGTTCATGAAGAATGCAAAGGAAGACAAGATGAAGAAACAGAACGATGGGGAGCCCCAAGACAGCACGGATCAAGAGGACAGTGGCCTCCCTCTCAGTGAAGGCAGTGATTAGCCCTTCAGTCTAGACTGTCTACTGTCTTTCGTTCTGAACCTTTTCTGGCTTCAGTAGGCACTATAACACACAAGTCCAACTACAACTTATGTTCTGAGCATCATTTTAGTTGACGTCTATTCTATACCTGTAACTTTTCTTTCCTTGCTTTAATTATCTAGATAATCTTTCTTCTGCTATCTTTGGGGATGTAAACTGTTTGAATGTAGGATTCTTGGAGAGAATAACTTGACTTCTGAGTCTTAGTCCGGTTCAGACTCACATGTCTATGTAATCAAAACCAAAACAGAGTCTTGAATAGAATTAGATGTTTACATTTATTTGGATCTTGACGTTGGACAAATGTGGACGTAATTCGGTTATTGTCAAATCTGAATCCGATTAACGTTTGAATACTTTTGCATCAATTCCAATTCTTTGTTTCATATTCAGGCTGCTGATCCAAATAGCTGCAACTCATTGAGACATCCATCCCACATGTCCTTACAAACAGGATTTCCTGATGTGAAAGTAGTTCAATCTAAGGATGTCCAATGACTCGAGCCAATTTAGTCTCAACTCGAACTCATCCGGCTGTTAAACATGACTCAAGCTCGACTCGCTTATAAACAGGTCAAGTTCAAGTTTAAAATGAAATAGTTGAAGAAAATGAGCCGAGCCTAAGCTAGATCAAACTCTATTAAACTCATGGAGACACAAGATATAAAAGGCGTTTCACTACATATACAGCTCAACTGGAATGGTCCGCAAATATACGGACTTGCTTTTGGTTCAAATTTTTACAAGAAAAATTGCATTTGTCTCATTAAGAAGCTAGCAAAACAATAATAAATTATATTTTGTTGCTCTGTTGACAAAAGAGCATGTTGGATTTAGAGAAGTAAACGATCAAAGTTAGAAAATATACACCCAGTTTTGGAGAGAAATTTTCAAAGGAAATAAAAAACATTGATCTTTTTTATATAAAATAACAAATGACAGACAAATGTATGTTTAATAGGGGAAGGAAGGGGTGAATTGTTCAAACCACTTTTGTTGTTTTACATCGGAAATTAGTTTTTCTTGTCGATGAATGGTTTAATGAGAATTCCTAAAATTGAGCGCCTTTTTATTTGTAACCTTTCAAGTTTTGAACGATTTATTCTTCACGCAAATGTCAAGTGCTTCTTTATAAATTTTTTGTATACCTTTTTCTATATAGTTTTGTGCGTTCAAACATCTGCCTCATTATCTTTTGGAGGACTTTGTCATTTTGTGCAGCGACGGCACCAATTGAAAGTGGAGAATGGGTAGCTAAGGCGTCATTTTCAGCTTTACCTTCTTGTGAAAGTGGTGCATACATTTAGTTCTATTCGACTCATCTTTGATTCTCCCTTTATTTTTGCATTCACTAACAGGCATGTATTTGCTGGCCGGTTTTCAATATTGGTCTAGCCTCCTAATTAAGCTCAATACATCTTAGACCTTCCTTAAACATAAGAGTTTTAGTGCTTGGCCTTCTCCAAATTCCGGAAGTAGTAGAAACATAGAACTAAATATTTTTTGGGTTTTATCTTTACATAATGTCTTAACAAAACTGCCCACAAGGGCTCTTAGGGTCATTTTTTATGGATGTCAATATATTTGATTTGGATCAGGTATCTGACCGAACTGTTAAAAAAAAAGAGATTTGATAAAACATTTAATATTCGATTGCAAATCAGGTGAGATTTAGATTTAAGAAATGCAATCCGATCAGATTCAGATTTGGATATACATAAATATCTGGTTATATTCAGATTTAGATAGGATTTAGTTTTAAATTAAGTATCCTATATCCAGTGCTTTTACAATTTGAAATTAGTCAGATTTGTTTCAAAATTCGGATTCAGATTCAGATTCAGATATGAAAGTAAACATTGGATTCAGATTGTGAAATCACATTTCAGGTTCAAATTCAGATATTACTTTCTTTGTTTTTATTCGGATCTGAATCCAAACCAAAATATGTGAATATCCGAAAAAGCAGAAATGGTTAACGGCATATCCGATTCATATCCGATCTGTTGACATCCTTCACCAATTTTATGAGTATCATACAAGTTGAACAATTGGTATGATGCGACTAGTTTTTTTTTTTCATTCTTGTTCTACTACGCTGTTGTTCTTTGAACTCAATTACTAAATCAACATTAGATCAAGAAGTTTTTTTGTGCCATTTTCATAATTGCATGCTCATATAGATCATTCAATTTCTACCATGATGTCTTTTACAACTAGGAAGGTCATCAGAGCGTTCCCATCTACAAATTCCTTAGATATATGGGTCTGTTTTGAGACCGTTCTCAATTGGAATAGGATGATTTTTTTTTCTTTTCACTTGAATTTTTGGTATAATATACATTTCCCGACCATACTCCTTTTGTTTTTTGAGCACATTTAGACCTTATAAGGCCCCATCCAGATGGCTAGCTAATATATCAAACAGATAATGTGGTTCAGTTCAAGGGCGGAGGGCTCGCCTAGGCTGTGGCCCCACCCTAGCTAACTAAAAAATACAATTACATTAAAATTTTTAGTTGTCTAATGTATTTTTTGTATTCTGATTTAGTTTGGCCCTACCTGGATAAATTCGTTGGACCGTTTTGCCTGTCCTTGAAAAAAAATCCTAGCTCTGCCTCTGGTTCAATTGAACCCATTGGATTAAGTAAAAGTGAGGAAATTGGGTGACTTTGGATCGGGTGATGCTCCTGCTATATTTTAACTTACATATCGGTATCCCTTTTTTGTAGTGTAGGAGGTTGACACTTCATGAATTTGAAATGAGACTAGCCCCATACTGGTGTTGCCCCATCCGTTGTGCCAACCCCCTCATGCATGTGCTAAAGGTTCTACATGCATAGATAGTAGAACTTCCTGTGAAGTGCTTGATCGATGATTTTTTTTTTGCTCAATTTTTCCATATTTTGCCGAGAAAAGTCAAAAGAAAATTCAAGGTCTACTGATTCCAGTGCAAGTCTGCCGACGAAAGGGGGCCCTAAATCCATTTACTGCTAAAAAAGGAGAGCATAGCAAAAACAAAGGCAAGAATATACACCATAACCAGCAAACAAAATGGGACACCAATAAAGGCAAGAGCACAATCTTGCAAGGGTGGTGCCTGAAGGTTCTAGTGATCTATGTTTCTTACTGCACCCGCCCATAACATATCTATAGACAGATTGCACCAGAGAAACAAAGACTGACTACTATGAAATTTCAGAACTGAGTTTTTCCAACTCGTTCTGACCGTGTCTTTTCAAAGTACATTGGAGGTGGGCCTTCCATCTGAAGGGGCCGTTGCAATGGCGATTTTGTCTTCCAAGTCAGGGTAGATAAAAATGATCTATCCGAGCAATTGCTCTGCTTCCCAAAGAAGGTGTGACTGAATGTACCTCTTGTCGACTCCAGTGGAATGTTTAGTTCCAATTCTCCTTGCTAACACAGCGGTTTAAACAACCAAAGTATAATCCCCAAGGTAAGGTCGTGGGTCCAGCTTCATGGCACACACATCCAGTACAAATTTTCTTTTTGTGGTGTACGAAGTTGCTAGATCCACAAAGTATACTCATTTATATCACCCCAAAGCACCCAGGATATGTCCAGCTAATGAGATGCATCATTTTCTAGTTCTTTGTATCTCCACAAAGAAAACGATTACAAAGCCTTTTAAAATTAGCAATAACAATATTTGGCTAATGAAAAGACATCATCCAGTAATTGATGATTTGGCTCAACACGTGGTGGATTAAGTAGGGCAAGCATCCTACACTTCCAAATAGCTAGCTTTTTCTCAACCTTTCCTATAAAATTGGCATAGAACTCCAAGTTCATGTTTCATAGGAAGAGTGGAAGGCCAAGGTAAGTGTTAGGGAGCTTAGTGCTTTCCCAACGGAGGAGCTAAGCTATAGACCGAATGTGGTGGTCATCTACATGGAACATTATAAAGGCCAACTTCTGGTTGTTAACAAGAATCTCTGCTTCTTTTTCAAAATCCCGTAAAGTGGGAATGACTTCACTGATCGTGGCAATCTTATCCTGACAACTGGAAAGTTCATGCAGGCAGTAATGCGTATTGGCTGATTTCGTATGTACCTATTTTTGGCAACAAGAAGTTTTGTTGCTAATAAAATATGAAGCCCTGCCAAAAAATATTTTTTTGGCATTGGTCACTCTCGTTGCCAAGAACATAGATAGTCATGCCCAAAAACTTCTGAGCAATAGCTTGGCCCTTGCCCAATGGTTTTTGGACACAAAACCTATGGCAAGGGTGACCCTTACCAATCGCTAGGGCATAGGCTGTTGCCAAAAAATATTTTTAGCAATGGCAAACTAACTTGTTGGCATTGGCAAGAGACCTAAACAATAATACTTATGTTGTAGTGACAAACACATTAAAATTTTGGCAAGAGGCCAAACTTGGAGCCCTCCCAATTTCGTCTTGAGCGCCCATAGGTCGTTCAAGTTGCCAATGGTTGCAATTGGCTATCTCATTGCCCACATGGCATTAGAGAGATCTCTAAAGAAGCTTTTGTGGGTTAAGCAGTTAAGGTGCATGTCAACCCCAAAGATAGTGGACTTGAAGGCACTCATTTTTTGGTCCAGCCTACTTTGAGTCAATAGGGGTCACCATTCTCAATTCTCACATTAATGATATTCAGCTTACATCCGATAATGAACTGGCATGGGCATCCATATTATTAGTGTAGGCATAGAGAGTATAGCGCTTAAGTCTAGCTTCCATGTGGGCCAACTTACATTTACAAACCATGGGGTCCAAAATAAACAAGATCTTAAGTTGATGTTCTTGAACTGTGAAACATAAATCTTCTTGGGCTGCCTCTCTGGCCAACCCTTTGATGTTCCATGCCTAAATAAAATCAAAAGGAGTAGTCAACTCAACAAGAGGTCAACTATTCAAAGCCAACATGCCTTTGCTTTCTTCGTCTCTGTAAAACTCAATGTCATCTTCTTTATTGCTAACCATAGAAGTGTCATGCGGGAAACGCTGATTCCAGCCTGTAACAGTGATGTTCTTTGGGTGGTCTTCTGCCTCATCATTTGAACCCCATCTCCTTGGGCACCTGCATAGCCCAGCCTAAGCCTCCCCATTCACAACATCATCCTCCTTCAATAAATTGACAAGTTTGCTAGTGTCTTTTTTGCTTTCTTAGACTAAGGATCAGACAGCCTTTGCCCTCCCATGTTTGGGAATAAGGCCACCTGTGGGACCAGCATAAGGGAGATAGAGGTCATACTTGTCTCCAGAGGAGGTGCAGTCATGTCCTAGAAGTCTGATGTTTGGTCTACATCAGTTTTGTGGTGATCCATTTGTTTGTGAGAAAAACCTGATTTGGTTCATCACATTAGTGGCAAACGTCTAGATTTAAAGAAGAGAAACCACTAAATCATAGCAAGAAAAGAGTTTTAATGTGGTTCAGCTATTAGGCCTACATCCATTATAGGACGCTTCAAAAGAGTTCTGTCACTTTGAGCCTCACTCACTATGCCTAGGAGGACAATTACAATTTTGGGGGGAGATATTCTCTCCATGTTTAGTGTGATTACATTTGACAGCATTACAAGAATTCCTAAATGGCTCGTCTTTAGTTTTTATAGCATTCCTGATTGAGTACAAACTCTCACGACCTTGATTTAGATTAGGTAAGTCTGTAGTCCTTTCTTCCTTATCTGATAAACACTTTTAGGTATAGCAACTGCTTCCTCATTTGTAGTTGCCTTATCCATGGAGGCCACTGACCTGCGTGCTTTCACATCCCTTCACAAGCTGCATGGTGGAGGTTGAACATTCAGCTTATTTAGGAATTGATTGAAAAGTTTTGATCCCACTGGTTTAGTAAGAATGTCTGGTATATGTGCCTTAGAGCTTAAGTGCTGGACTTGAACAGCCTTATTTGCTATCTTCTCGCGAACAAAGTGCACATCTATTTCCATGTGCTTTCATTGATTGTGAAAGATAGGATGATCAGTGAGGAAGTTTGCACTTAAATTATCAGACCATATAGTTGGGATTGAGGAAGACTTTGCTCCACATTTGGATTAAAGAGAGTGATCCATGCCACCTTTGCAGCTGCATTAGCAATACACCTGTACTCTGCTTCAATGCTTGAGTGAGAGACAACTCGTTGCTTTCATGAAATCCATGAGATCAGATTTGGTCCAAAATAAGCAGCATACCCAAATGTTGATCTTTTATCCACTAGGCATCCAGCCCAGTCAGCATCTGTGTAGATATGAATACTACAATCAAAGGATGTTATAAAAAGGAGCTCATAATCATTGGTGGATTTCAAGTACCTCAAGATCATTTTTACAGTAGTCAATTGAAGAATTGTCAGTTTGTGCATGAAATGGCAAACCTGGTTGACACTAAAAGAGATATTTGGGCGCATGATAGTGAGGTAGTGAAGATCTCAAACAGTGTTTCAATAAAGAGTTGCATTGTCCATTACTTGATTATCTCCATCAGAAAGACCTTGTTGAGGTGGCTATAGGTGTCGTATTGATTTTGCTTCAAGCATATTGGCCTTTTTTAACAAATCTAGAATATGTTTCTTCTAAGGTAAGAAGAGTGCTTGATGGGACAGAGTTGGTTCAAGGCCCAATGTGACTTCACCAGATCTTTAAGAGCAAATTCTTGCCTAATGGAAGCAATGAGATCTTCAATAAATTCTGTGTCGCTTCCCGTAATAACAATATCATTGACATAAACCAAGATGTAAGGAATAATATATTCCTTTTATAAACAAATAAAGATGGATCAGTTTTTGAACTTTCACATCCTAGTCAAAGTGAGTTTCAATTCTTGAAACAAAACATGGGGGGCATGTTTCAACCTATAAAGCACTTTATTTTACTTGCAGACAATGGAGGGGTTTCTTTCATCAATAAAACCAAGGGGCTGCATCATGTTGACAGTCTCACAAAGAGTGTTTAATTTAGGAAGGCTTTATTCACATCAAGCTGCCTCAAGACCCATCTGTGACTAACTGCAATAGATAGTATTGTTCGAATTATCACAAGTTTAACAATTGGGCTAAATGTTTCAAAGAAATCTATACCTTCTTCTTGGTGGAAACGTTTAGTGATATGCTTGGCATTATACCTTTCAAGAGTCTCATATGATTTCTTTTGATCTTTTAAACCCACTTCCATTTGACCAGATTCTGAGCATTGTGAGGTGGTACCAATGTCCATGTATGATTTTTTTTGAAGAGCTTGGAATTCTTCTTCCATAGCTCGCTGCCAATAGAGATTTTTATAGGCTTCTTGGTTGGTTGATGGTTCAGTTTCTAGACTAAGATTGGGTGAAGAATCAGAGAGAAAGGCATACTTCGATAGGAAAGTCGTTGGTTTCCTAGTTTCGTCTTTATTCCTAGTGATCATAGGGTGACTTCTAAGACCTTGATTTGAAGGTTGGCCTTGAGGTTCAATATATTCATTTGTGGCACGTTTGATTGCATGGAAATCTACTGTAATGAGAAGAAAAAAATTCAAATTTTTAAAAACTTTTCCGGCCGATAAAACAATGGATTATTTATTTAACCATTGGATGTGTCACAGGCTAACTCTTTCAATCCGTGCGGCACAACAAGAACCTAATTGCCATTAGCCTTCAAACCATCGGAAGGGGTACAGACCTCATTTTAGAAAACAAAGTGTATAAAGAAAGCTTGCAATGTATTTCATGAGAAAAGCTTAGTACATCACGAGAGGGATAAGAAAGGAGAATAATCTCAACTTACATAGGATGGCCGAAGTCACATACAAGGATTGCCATGCCGACCACCAAAACATAGAATTCCCAACATGACACTTAGCCGGTGGGAGGGTACTCCCTTACAAGTGAACAAGCATAAGCAAAGGCTAACATAAGCAAAGGAAGTACATCGCAATGTAAGGTTTGTACAGACTCTAGATACAGAGGAATAAGCTCTCCCTTTCGAATCATGCACCGTCTTCTGCGCCAGCTACTTCATGATAGGCTTTGACTTTCAGTGGGTAGCGCCGCTTCATACGAAATGCATACTCCTAGGTTGGGTTCTGCTCACATATCCACCTCTCTTGGTACTTCTTCGGCTAGCCTAGATAGTTTATTTTGTGTCGAAGAATTTTTTCCATCTGTCGGTTCGCTGCTCGCTTGATTGGCGGGGCTTGTTGCATGACCGGGTCTCATTCTGGGATGCCTCTATCAGGGTCTTCCTCATCAAAGTAGAAGGACTTCAGATTACAAACATGGAACACTAAATGCACCTTAAAGTCTGACACCAAGTCTAGCATGTGGGATAGCTTCTGGATTCTCTTTAACACTGTAAAGGGTTCTTCATACTTGCGGATTAACGACCTGTGTCGACCACGAAAGATGACCGTGCGGTCTGTCTGTTCCTACCAGTCGCAGACAAACTGGTAGGTGAAAGTATGTCATCCCTCCTCTTGGGCTGCAAGGGTATGAGGCATTAACGGCTGCCCAGCAGCTATCTCGAAGGGACTACGTCTAGAAGACTCACTCTTCTGTAAATTGTAGCAAAATTGAGATACATCCAACAATTTCACCCAATTCTTTTGATTCACAATTACATAGTGTCGAATGTATTGTTCCAACAAACCGTTGATCTGTTCAGTTTGGCCATCAATTTGTGGGTGGAAACTTATTGAAAATAATAAATCCGAACCCAGCAAACAAAATACTTTGTGCCAGAACTTTCCGATGAAGTGGGCGTCATGATCACTTACAATGCTTTTTAGCACGTCCTAGTGTTTCACTATATGCTTCACAAATAACTCTGTCGTATTCTCTATGGCCCATTCATTAGAAGCTAGGATGAAGGTCGCATACTTCGAAAATCTATCCACAACCATGAGGAGGTAGCTGAAGCCGTCAACTTTAAGCTGACGATGAAGTCTATGGAGAGTCATTCCCATGGACGTTCTGAGATAGGATGAGGCTCCAAGAGGCCGGCAGTCTTCTGATTCGTTCCCTTATCCTGCTGATAACTCAAGCAAGTTTTTACATATGCCTCAATATCATCGCGCATCTGTGGCCAGTAATAACCATGTTCGAGGAGCACCGATGTTCGCTCCTGGTTAGGTTGGCCTGCCCATAGCGAATCATGACAATCCTTCAGTAACTCTTGCTGAAGGTTGCTCTATGTAGGTACAAACACACGTCCGCCCTTTGCAATTAAAAGTCCATCACACAACCAGAATCGTTGCATTTTTTTCGCCTCAACTGCCACGACTAAGTGCTTGGCCATAGGGTCCTGCTTCGTGCCTTTTCGAATCCGCCCAAGAAGAGCACTTTCAAGTTGCGCTTTAGATGATGTCGTTTGAGTAGTTGCTAGCTCCGCCTTTTGACTTGGCGCATCGGCTACAACGTTCATCCTTCTTGCTTCGTACTCCAAGAAAAATCAAATTCCATAAGGAATTCCTGCTATCAGGCTTGCTTCGGGGTCAACTTCTTTCGAGTCTGCAAGAAGTTTGTGGCTACATTATCAGTCATCATCACGAACTGAGCTCCCAACAAGTAATGCCTCCATGTGCGAAGAGAGTGGATAATGACCGTTATTTCTATTTCATGCATGGATTACCGATGTTCTGCGTCTTTCATAGGCAACCAAACAACCTTCCTACATCAACACTCCAACAATAGCAAAATCTGAAGCATCTCTGTGGACTTCAAATTTCTTGGTGTGGTCAGGTAACGTGAGCACAGGCTCCTACATCAAAACCCTCTTCAATTGCTCAAAGGCAACTTCTTTAAGTTCTTCCCAAGCCCAAATTTTGTTCTTTTTCAGCAAATCAGTGAGAGGTGAAGCTGTCAAAGAATACTCCTCAATGAATCTTCGATAGTAGTTCATCAAGTCGAGAAAAGAACACAACTTATGTACATTGGTTGATGGTTTCCAATCTTGAATAACTCTCATCTTGTCTGTTTCAATCCACAGCTGACCTTTTCCCACAATATGACCGAAAAAACTAATTTCTTGTTGGCCAAATAGTCACTTCTCACACTTCACATATAGTTCATTTTCCTTCAACACATCAAACACTATCTGCAGGTGTTTCACATGATGTTCTATCAAGCTGCTATACACCACAATATCATCAAGATAGATCACCACAAACTTATCTAAATACGGATAGAATATCTTGCTCATTAGAGTCAAAAATATTGCAGAGGCATTCGTCAACCCAAACGGCATTACCAAGAATCCAAAGGCATTGTAGCGAGTGACACAAGTTGTCTTCGGCTAGTCGGGTGTCAACAATCCGAACTTGCCACTATCTAGATCCAAGATCTAGCTTGAAAAATACCTTGGTTCCACCGAGCTTATCAAAAAGATTTGCAATCAAAGGTAAGAGATATTTGTTCTTCACCGTCTCCTTGTTCAACGCACTATAATCCACACACAATCTTTTGGAGTCATCATGTTTTGCTTAGAATAGCACTGGTGCACCAAAAGAAGCTTTAAAGGGTCTAATTATACTTCCAGCTAGAATATCATCCAATTATCGTCGAAATGCCTTCAATTCTGTAGGGACTATCCGATAAGGTGCTATGGCCAGGGTTTGGCATAGGGAATGAGTTCTATGGCACCTGTGTCTACCATAGCCATTGTAGGCTTTTCATTTACTAGAATCTCTAGATGCATGAGTTCATTGAAACATGTCGCGGTCACCTTCGTTTTTTTCTCATTTTACAAATAATTCAGAAGTTGGAGTGCACCCATCTCTGGTCATTTCCCTTCTTCATCTTGTGCTGCATTAGCAAATTATCTTAAAGTACTTGCTTGGCTGTCTTTTATTAGGCGTTTTGGACATTGCTTCGCTAAGCTCCTCTCTCTGCAGAGCCAATAAGTTATCACTTTATGTTGGTAATTGTTGTTCTTACGAAAGAAAGGTTTCTTCTCAACTTGGTGCTGGGTCGATGATTCATCTTTTTGGTCTCATCGACCCTCCTTCTTTTCTCCATGGTCAGGCTTCTTCAAAGGCTTGAAGGTGTTAGTGTATCTCTTGCACTGGCTATCAGCCAATCACTCTGTTGTCACACAAACATCTTCTAAGGTCTTTGGATTACTCCTTTCCACTTCGAATTGTGCCCACGGTTGAAGTCTCAAAATAAACCAGTCAAGTTCATCTTGTTCTCGCATATCTGGTATCCAACATAAGCCTTTGATAGGTCCTCACATAGTCTCGTAAGGATCATGTGTGTTTCAATTCACCGACCATTAGATAAGCATGTCGTCCTTCATTTGAGGGCATGAAGTAATTTCTCAACTCTCGCAGAAAGTCATCGAAAGTATCTATTTTGCAAATCCCCTTTTGAATGTCAAGTCGTTTTCTTCTCTAACACGTGACAACATCTCCTCGAGTAATATGGCGATAGTCTTGACCTCAAGATCATCTCCTACAATGCCCTGAAGGTCCAGATAGTATTCTACATAGAACAAAAAGTTGTCGATCACTCGACTAACCTGATTTTCATTGTATTTTGCTGGTCTCTAGAAGTCAACTCTTGATGGTCGATCGTCAACTCCATCTACAGAAACATATCACTGTAGCGTGTTATTCTTTACCTAAAGTTCCTTAGTTTTAGCTTGTAGTGCGGTCACTGTATCAGTAAGTGTCATATTGAAGGCCATAAGGTCAACCATCTATTCCCACATGGTCTTCACTATGTCCCTCATTTTCTCGAAGGACTCGGTTGCATTCCCCAACGCTTCCTCCTGAGTGGCTACGTCGGCAACCAACTCGTTCACAACTTCGGCCAGGTCTTCTTGACCGTAGGAAAGGCCATCTCGTCAGACTGGGCTACTTGCCTGCCCTTGGCGCTTCACATATTGTACTGAGTCGCCAAGACGTCCTCTTTGATCAATGCTCGCCGGTGTGTTGATCTACACTAACTCTCCAACTGCTTCCAAACTGAGCCAAACGTGGCTTTGATACCAACTGTCACGAGCTGACTCATTTAGTTCGTGTGGCATAGCAAAAACCTAATTGCTGTCAACCTTCAAACCATCGGAAGGGGCGCATAGATCATTTTGGAAAACAAAGGGTATAATGAACCCAAGTGTGAATAAAAAAAACTCGCAATGTATTTCTTGAGAAAAGCTTAGTACATCAAGCGAGAGGTAAGAAGAGAATAATCTCAACTTGCTTATATAAGATAGCCGAAGCCGCATACAAGGATTCTCATGCCGACCACCCAAAACGTGGAATTCCCAACATGACACTTAGACAAGTGGAAGGGTACTCCCTTACAAGTGAATAAGCATAAGCAAATACTAGACATAGGCAAAGGAACGTACAGACTCTAGACACAGGGCAACATGATGAGTTTTCAGAGAACTCGCCCCACCACTGAGGATGGAAATTTTTTGCCAGAGTCAGAAAAATGCTTGTTACGACATCTCTCGTCTCTAGAGATCTTGCCAAAGGGCTCGCCCCATCTACATTGTAGAAAACTCGTTGAGCAGCACTTCTTCTTGACGCTATGCAATTCGGACCTCGGCGACCTTCCATTGCAGACATCCACAGGTACTTGACGCCATCGTTCAATTGTAGCGAACGACAACAGTGACTTGAGTGAACTTTGAAACAGAAACAAACAGACATCAACAGCTGCTGCTCATTGTTTGGCATTGGATGACCCATCGTCGATATGTTGATGTGTTCTTACGTTGCTGAAAATTCTGTTTTGTCACACATGGTTGTAAATCGTGATGGTTCAGCTTTGTGCTCTCCTCCCAAGGGCAAAAAATTTGTTTCTTCTCCAACTAATTTTCTCTCTTGTATTTTATCATGTGACATCCAGAGTGTCGTCTTCATGATTCTGATTTCATAATATTCAGCTTAAAATCTGTGAAAAATTCTTATGAGACAAAAAAAAAGGTGGGTCATTACTTTTAATTTCAGCATTGGGTTGGTATGTGTTTGTATGGAGAGAGAGCTAGGGTTTAGGTACCGTGAATTTGTTGGATTGAATTGTAAGATTTATATTCCTATTGTCGCATTCTTGGTTTTTTTTGCAGTAAATACTGAATATGGCATTCAAGGGATTAGTCATTCATTCATATGACAAACATTTTCTTTCATGTCACCTTCGCTTTCTCCTATTTTTTCAAAGTATGCAAAAGTTGGAGTGCACCCAACTTTGGTCCTTTCCTTTCTTCACCTTCTGCCGCATTAGCAGATTGTCTTGAAGTACTTGCTTGGCTATCTTTTATTAGGCGCTTTGGACATTGCTTGGTTAAACACTTCCATCTGCAGAACAAAAAAGTGAGCACTTTATTTTGTTTCTTGTTGTTCTTACAAAAGAAAGGTTTCTTATAAACTTGGTGCTGAGATGATGTTTCACCTTTATGGTCATCTCGATCATCCTTCTTTTCTCCATGGTCAAGCTACTTCGAAGGCTTGATGGTGTTAGTGTAGCTCTTGTGCTGAGTATCGATCAAACGCTCTGCTGTCACATAAGCATCCACCAAGGTCTCTGGATTACCCCTTTCCTCTCGATCATCCTTCTTTTCTCCATGGTCAAGCTACTTCGAAGGCTTGATGGTGTTAGTGTAGCTCTTGTGCTGAGTATCGATCAAACGCTCTGCTGTCACATAAGCATCCACCAAGGTCTCTGGATTACCCCTTTCCATTTCGGATTGTTCCCATGGTTGAAGTCTCAAAATAAACCATTCAAGTTTATCTTGTTCCGGCATATCTGGTACATCCAACATGAACCTTTGATAGGTCCACACAAAGTCTCGCAAGGATACTGTGTGTTTAAATGCACCGACCATTCGATAAACATGTTGTCTTGCAATCGGGGGCAAGACGTAATTCCTCCTCTCACTGAAAGTCATCGAAAGTGTCTATTTTGCAGATCTTCTTTCGAATGTCAAGTCATTTTCTTTTCTACCATGCGACAACGTCTCCCTCGAGTAACATGGAGGAGGTCTTGACCTGAAGGTCATCTCCTACAATGCCCTGAAGGTCCAGATAGTATTCTACATAAAACAAAAAGTTATCGATCACTCGAATATCCTGATTTCTGTTGTACTTTGCTGGTCTCTAGATGTCGACTCCTGATGGTCGATCGTCACCTCCACCTCCAGAAACTTGTTGCTGTAGCGTGCGGTTCTCTACCTGAAGTTCCTTAGCTTCAGCTTGTAGTGCAGTCACTGTGTCAGTATGTGCCCTATTTATGGCCATAGGGTCAACCATCTATTCCGGCTTGGTTTTCACTTTGTCCCTCATTTCTTCGAAGGACTCAGCTGCAATGCCCGTTAGGGTTTCTCTCGTCTCTAGAGATCTCGCCAAAGGGCTACTCGTTAAGCAACACCTCTTCTTGGCAGTGTGCAATTCGGACCTTGGCGACCTTCCACTGCAGACATCCACAAGTACTTGATGCTATCACTCTACTGAGGTGAACGACCGTGGAGACTCAAGTGAACTTTGTAACTGAAACAAGTAAACATCAATAGCAGCTGTTCGTTGATTGGCACTGGACAACCCATCGCCGGTATGTTGATGTGAATTTTCATTGCTGAAAATTCGGTTTTGTCACACATGGTTGTAAATCGTGATGGTTCTGCCTTGTGCTCTCCTCCCAAGGGCAAACAATTTGTTTCTTCTTCAGCTAATTTTCTCCCTTGTATTTTGTCCTCTGACATCTTGAGTGTCGTCTGCATGATTCTGATTTCATAATATTGAGCTTAAATCTATGAAAAAATCTTATGAAACAGAAAAAAGGTGGGTCGTTACTTTTGATCTCAGCATTGGGTAGGTATGTTCTTGTACAAAGAGGGAACTAGGGTTTAGGTACCGCGAATTTTTTGGATTGGATGGTAAGATTTATATTCCAAATGTTTCATTTTTGGTTTTCTGTGCTATAAATATAGAATATGGCATTCCAGGGATTGGCCATTCATTCATATGATAAACATATGCAGATTGACAAGTCATTTTCTTCTCCACAATGCGACAACATCTCCCTTGAGTAACATAACGGCTTTCTTGACCTAAAGGTCATCTCCTACAATGCCCTGAAGGTCTAGATAGTATTCTACTTAAAACAAAAAGTTGTCAATCACTCGACTATTCTGATTTCCATTGTATTTTGCTGGTCTCTAGACGTTCGCTTTTGATGGTCAATCATCACATCCACTTTAAGAAACTTGTCGTTGTGGCGTGCGGTTTTCTACCTAAAGTTTCTTAGCTTCAGCTTGTAGTGTTGTGACTGTGTCAGTAAGTGCCCTATTTATGGCCATAAGGTTGACCATCTATTCCCGCATGGTTTTTCACTTCGTCCCTCATTTCCTCGAAGGACTCGGCTGCATTGCCCAATGCTTCCTCTTGAGCAACTACGTCGACAACCAGCTCGTTCACAACTTCGGCAAGGTCTTCCTGACCGTGGGATGTGCCCATCTCGTCGGACTGGGCTTCTCTCTTTCCCTTGGAGCTTCGCTGATTGTACTGAGTAGCCAAGTCGTCCTCTTTGATCAAATCTCGCCAGCGTGTTGATCTACACCGACTCTCCAACTAAGCTTCTCCAGACTGAGCCAAACGTGGCTCTGATACCAATTGTCATGCGCTGACTCATTCAGATCATGCGGCAAAGCAAGAACCTAATTGTCGTCAGCCTTCAAACCATCAGAAGGGGTGCACAGATCATTTTGAAAAACAAAGTGTATAAATAACACAACTGTGAATAAAGAAAACTCACAATGTAGTTCTTGAGAAAAGCTTAGTACGTCACGAGAGAGGTAAGAAGGAGGAATAATTTCAACTTGCTTTCCCATGCCGACCACCCAAAACATAGAATTCCGAACATGACACTTAGACTGGTAGAAGGGTACTTCCTTACAAGTGAAAAGCATAAGCAAAGACTTAACATAAGCAAAGGAAGTACATAGCAAAAGGACTGTACAGACTCAAGACACAAGGGAACATGATGAGTTTCCGAAATAATTTTTCTCAAGAACTCGTCCCACCCCTGAGGGTGGAAATTTTTTTTGAAAAACAGAAAAATGCCCATTAGGGACGCTTCCATCTCCAAAGATCTCGCCAAAGGGCTCGCCCCATCCACATTGCACAAAACTCATTGAACAACACCTCTTCTTAACGCTGTACAATTCGGAGCTCGATGACCTTCTATTGCAGACATCCACAGGTACTTGACGCCATCACTCTACTGCAGTGAGCGATAGTGGTGACTTGAGTGAACGCTGAAACTGAAACAAGTAGACATCAACAGCTACTACTCGTTGATTGGCACTGGACAACCCATCGCCAGTATGTTGATGTGCTCTTTCCTTGCCGAAAATTCTGTTTGCACACATGGTTGTAAATCATGATGGTTTTGCCTTGTGCTCTTTTCTCAAGGGAAAAAAATATGTTTCCTCCGCAGCTAATTTTCTCCCTTGTATTTTGTCCCATGACATCTCAAGTGTTGTCTGCATGATTCTGAATTCATAATATTCAGCTTAAAATTAGCAAAAAATACTTATGAGACAGAAAAAAAGGTGGGTCGTTACTTTTAATCTCATCATTGGGTTGATATGTGCTTGTACGAAGAGGGAGCTAGGGTTCAGGTACCGCGAATTTGCTGGATTGGTTGGTAAGATTTATATTCCTATTGTTGCATTCTTGGTTTTCTTTGTTGTAAATGCTGATTTACTATTCATTCATATGATAAATAGTTTCTTTTTTGTCACCTTCGCTTTTACCTCTTTTTTCAAAGTATTCAGAAGTTGGAGTGCACCCATCTTTGGTCTTTTCCCTTCTTCACCTTGTGCCGCATTAGCAGTTTGTCTTGAAGTACTTGAGGCGCTTTGGGCATTGCTTGGATAAGCGCCTCTCTCTGCAGAACCAACAAGTTAGCACTTTATTTTGGTAATTGTTGTTCTTATGAAAGAAAGGTTTCTTCTCAACTTGGTGTTGGGTCGATGATTCATCTTTATGGTCTCGTCGATCCTCCTTCTTTTCTCCATGGTCAGGCTTCTTCGAAGGCTTGAAGGTGTTAGTATAGCTCTTGCACTGGGTATCAGCCAAGTACTCTGCTGTCATTTAAGCATCCTCCAAGGTCTCTAGATTACTCATTTCCACTTCGGATTGTGCCCATGGTTGAAGTCTGAATATAACCCAGTCAAGTTTATCTTGTTCCGGCATATCTGGTACATCCAAAATGAGCCTTTGATAGGTCCTCACATAGTCTCACAAGGATCCTGTGTGTTTCAAATCACTGACCATTCGATAAGCATGTCGTCTTGCATTCAAGGGCATGAAGTAATTTCTTAAGTCTCGCTGAAAGTCATCGAAAGTGTCTATTTTGCAGATACCCTTTTGAATGTCAAGTCATTTTTTTCTCCACCACACAACAGCATCTCCCTTAAGTAACATGGCGGCGGTCTTGACCTGAAGGTCATCTCCCACAATGCCCTGAAGGTCGAGATAATATAACACTTAAAACAAAAAGTTGTCGATCACTCGACTATCCCGATTTCGATTATATTTTGCTGGTCTCTAGATGTCGACTCTTTATGGTCGATCATCACCTCCTTGAGAAACTTGTCGGTGTAGTGCACAGTTCTCTACCTGAAGTTCCTTAGCTTCAGCTTGTTGTGTGGTCACTGTGTCAGTAAGTGCTCTATTTATGGCCATAAAGTCGACCATCTATTCCCACATGATCTTCACTTTGACCCTCATTTTCTCGAAGGACTCGATTGCATTGTCCAATGCTTCCTCATGAGTGGCTACGTCGGCAACCAGCTCGTTCACAACTTCGGCTAGGTCTTCCTGACCATGGGATGTGCCCATCTCGTCGGGCTGGGCTACTCCCTTGCCATTGGCACTTCGTAGATTGTACTGAGTCGCCAAGACGTCCTCTTCGATCAATGCTCGCCGCCGTGTTGTTCTACAACGACTCTCTAACCGCTTTTCCAGACTGAGCGAAACATGGATCTGATACCAGTTGTCACAGATTGACTCCTTCAGTATGTGTGGCATTGCAAGAACCTAATTGCTGTCAGCATTCAAACCATCGAATGTGGCGCATAGATCATTTTGGAAAACAAAGTGTATAAAGAACATAAGTATGAATAAAGAAAGCTCGCAATGTATTTCTTGAGAAAAACTTAGTACATTACGAAAGAGGTAAGAAAGGAGAATAATCTCAACTTGCTTATCTAGGATGGTCGAAGCCGTATACAAAGATTCCTATGCCTACCATCCAAAACATAGAATCCCTGCCAACATGACACTTAGATCGGTAGTAGGGTACTCCCTTACAAGTGAACAAGCATAAGCAAAGACTTAACATAAACAAAGGAATTACATAGCAAAGCAAAGGACTGTACAGACTCTAGACACAGGTGAATAGGATGACTTTTTGAAATAATTTTTTCAGAGGAGTCGTCCCACCCCCGAGGGTAGAATTTTTTTTTTCAGAAGTAGAAAAATGCCCATTAGGGCTTCTCTCATCTCCAGCGATCTCGCCAAAGGGCTCGCACCATCCACATTGCAGAAAACTCGTTGAACAACACCTCTTCTTGATGTTGTGCAATTCGGACCTCGGCGACCTTCCATTACAAACATCCACAAGTACTTGACGTCATTACTCTACTGTAGCGAACAACCGCGGTGACTCAAGTGAACTTTCAAACAGAAACAAGCATACATCAACAGTTGCTGCTCGTTGATTGGCACTGGACGACCCATCGCCGGTATGTTGATGTGCTTTTTCCTTGCCCAAAATTCTGTTTTGTCACACATGGTTGTAAATCGTGATGGTTCTGCCTTGTGCTCTCCTCCCAAGGGCAAACAATCTGTTTCTTCTTCAGCTAATTTTTTCCCTTGTATTTTGTCCTCTAACATCTTGAGTGTCGTATGCATGATTTTGATTTCATGATAGCATGATTTTGATTTCATGATATTCAGCTTAAAATCTGTGAAAAATTCTTATGAGACAGAAAAAAAGTGGGTCGTTACTTTTAATCTCAGCATTGGGTTGGTATGTGCTTGTACGGAGAGTGAGCTAGGGTTTAGGTACCGCGAATTTGTTCGATTGGTTGGTAAGATTTATATTCCTATTGTTGAATTCTTTGTTTCTTTGTTGTAATACTGAATATGGCATTCCAGTGATTGGACATTCATTCATATGATAAACATTTTAGACAAACAAATTGTTATTCTTCTTTAAGGTCATACCATGACAACTTATATTAATTTAGATGGGGCATTTCTATATAATTTTTCATTTTGCAGCTCCAACGACATAGTTGTTTTATGTATTTACATAATTTGGGGCAAGTTTGGGGAACCTTTAAGCTGCAGTACTCGGATGTGGCAGCCATTTGCAATAGCAGATGCAACAATAAAATACATTTTCAAATATCCCTTACCCCAGCAACCCTTGCACCTTTTGTTTCCAACAGACAATTTTATAACGTGCACAGTTTTTTGTTTCTATTTAATAAATAGCACTTGTAGTGTGTGATTGCTTAAATGTAGGCACTAATTTTTCAGTATACTATTTATTACATGCAGTTTGCGGGTAGAATCTATATGTTCTTACAAGATTCTCCTCTTTCTCAGCTTGCAGACCTATGATGTTATTTACCAAACTTTATACCTTACTAAAATCCCCTTAGAATCTGAAAAACTTTAGCTTGCTTCCTTCTCAGTTCGTTCATAAATCCTTTTTCATTGTTTTACACTTCCAAATGTCACCAAATTAAGAAACAAGTTTTCTGAAACTTGTTTCTTAGTTATCAAACTAAGAAACAAGTTTCAAGCATCACAAACACAGCAAAATGAGAAAGGAAAAGATCTTTCTCATTCCTTTATTCTAGGAAACTTATTTCCAGAAAATTTTTTCCAATTTCAGGTTTCCAATCCATCAAACGGCCCCTTGGTGGATCAGGTTCATGGACAGGTTCATTACGCCGGTACGGAGTGCTAGAGAAGAGAGGAGGACTTGGAGGTTCTTGACTTGACAGTTCAAGTTCGCTATTTTGATTTTGGTCAAGGTTTTCATTTCCTTGAATAAAGCTAGAGGTCCAGGTAGTGATAACACTAAGTTCAGAATTTTGTGGTTGGGTAGACCTGCTTTCTTGCTCACTCTTGGCAAATGAGATTTTTTTTTCATCAAACATGACATCTCTTGAATAACCATCTTAAAAGTATCCAAGTCCATGCAAATATAGGCATGGTGACTACCTCGGAACCCCAAAAACATGTGCCTCTTAGATCTGAAGTCAAGCTTGTGCCTGTGTTAAGGACGAAAATTTGTAACACAAACATCCAAAAGTCCCCAAAAAAGTGTAGTCAAGCTTCTTTTTAAAGGGATTTTCAGTAGGGATTTTATCTCTTAGTTTAGTAGAAGGTAGCCGGTTAACCAAGTAGACTATTGTAGAGAAGCCAAAGTTCCAAAAATGAGTACGAACTTGACTGTGGGCCATAAGAGTTAGGCCAGTGTCGACTATGTGTCTGTGCTTCCTTTCGAAAATCTCATTCTGCTCCTAAGTGTGCACACATGGGTATCTATGCATGGTCAATCCCAACACTTTCAAGGAAAGGATCAAGCGCACAACACTCACTACCACGATCAATGTGAAGGAATCTGATCTTAGGACTCTTTATACTTTCAGCAAGAAGCTTGAATTTTTTATTGTTTCTAAGACATTAGATTTCCTTTTAATCATATAAATCCAAGTAAATCTAGAAAAGGCATTAACAAATATAACACAAAATTGATCACCATTAGAACTAAAGATAGGCGCAGGCCCCCATACATCGCTGAAAACAATCTCAAGATGCTTAAGTTAGGAGTATCTATGCAACTGAAGGGAAATTTGTGCATCTTTCGTTACTGATATGAGGAGCAAAAAAAAAATACCATGGCTATCATAAATTACTCAAAACTATTTAACAATTCTTGCAACAATGTTTAAACTAGGGTTCCCAGGTCTAGAATACCAAAAACCAAAATTAGACTTTTCTCCAATAAAACCCTTAATATTCTTATTCGAAGTTTGAAAATCAAGTTTATAAAGACCATTTTCAACTGATCCATTAACGTACTACTGCCCAATCTGTTTGTCTTTAACTTGGCACTCCTTGTCGTCGAATTCGAAGACTACTCCATTGTCCTTCGAGAATCTTTGATCAGAAGCACATGTAAAATATCATTAAGGGAAAACATAGAGCCACGAGAATTTACAACACCACTGTCCACATGAGAGATAGGTAAACCTGTCCCATCACCGATTTTAACAAATTCTCCACCGGCCATGGTTTATTACCCTATTTTTCTGGATGAGGATTATTACCCTATTTTTCTGGATGGATTGTGAAACAATTCTTTGTGGAGTCTGGTTTGGCTTCTTCCATCAGTCTACTAGTTATACCGGCCTCGCCTTCTATCTCTGAAATGACCTCCACGTCCTCCTATAAAATTTCCACAGCCTCAATTATTATCGCTGTTGTTAATGTGGGTTTTCACGAGTTGGGCTTGGACACCCTTAATCTCATTATCAACCTCACCAATAAAGACTTCATGTGATAACAAGAGATTATGCAGTTCTGAAATAATAACATCATGACCTCTAGTAGTAAGAGACACACACAAACTATCATACCCTGAAGGCAACTCACGTAAAATATAGAGAATAAGGTCTTTGCTAGGGACTAGCTTCCCTACATAACTGAGTTGGTGAGCGATCAACTTGGCAGCTTGAACATATTCACTAATGTTACGGTTTCCTTTCCTTAGACATTGGAGCCGCTCCATTAGCTGCAACGAGCTTTAGACATAGTGACATAGGAGTCTTTTAGAGCTGCCCATACTTCAAATGACGCCTCCAATGCAATGACTTGAGTCGCGATTGGTTCAGATAATGATGCTATGAGCCAGCTAAAGAGTAACTAATCATGTCGCCATCATATAGTATGGGCAGGATTAACAATTTTTTTCCCATAAATAGTTACAAAATTTTAATGTTAGATTTAGTTCCATCAGTATATCTGATAAATTAAAGAGACGTTGAAGAGGTCGATTACCTTATTCATTGATCAAATGAATAAGGAAGGTGCTCAAATTAATTGTGAACGTTGAACTAACGTCCTCATCTTTTTGAACGTTGAACTAACGTTCAACTCTCATTTAGGCAATAGGTTTATGCCTTGGCCTCCAATGTATAAATATGAGGACTGATTGTACTTCAAATCTATGCAAAGAGGATCGACCTCTCTCTGTTCGTGGATGTAGGCTACCATCAGCGAACCACGTAAATCTGCCTTCTCTCTTTCTCACCTCTGTTCATATTCTGTTTTGCACATTCTATCATGGTATCAGAGTGTGGTTCATCCTGAGACTGTAAATCCATTCCATTCTAAAGCAAGCAGAAACTTATGGAGCAGGAAGGGGAAGCAAGACTCGACAATGATCATCACTCCACAAGCAGACTCGACAATCCATCCTCATAATGCCTGAACTTAAGTCTAACTTATTGTCAGTAGCCAAAATCACCAAAGAATTGGATTGCAATGTGGTTTTTTCTGCTACTAACGTTGTATTTCAGGATCGGAAGACTCAAATGACGATTGGTGAGGGACGCCTAGTCAATGGACTCTACCAAATTGCAGCTCTTGACCAGGCATTGAATGTGTCTACTTTGAATGAGGGAGCAATCCGGCATCAATGGATGGGTCATCCATCGTCTCGGATTTTAAATTATTTATTTCCCAAGCATCATTTTGATAGTCATACATGTGATATTTGCAAACATGCTAAAATGACCAGACCTAAGTTCTCTTTATCAGATTCTATTAGTGAACAACCTTTTGATCTCATTCACTCTGATGTATGGGGCCCAGCGCCTGTGGATTCTTTGGATGGTTTTAGATACTATGTTATGTTCATTGACGATTACTCTAGATCCACTTGGGTTTATTTCATGAAAAATAAATCAGAGGTATTATCTCTTTTTCAAACTTTTTATAAGATGGTTGAAGTTCAATATAATCGCAAAATAAAATACTTTAGATCTGATAATGGTACTGAGTTCAAAAATTCTAGTTTCAAGTTTTTCTTAGACGAGCATGGCATACATCATCAAACATCCTGTGTTGACACACGCCAACAAAATGGCGTGTCTGAAAGAAAAAATAGACATTTATTAGAAGTAGCTAGGAGCTTGTTATTCCAAATGAATATGCCCAAAAATTATTGGAAATGTGCTGTTTCTACTGCATGCTATGTTATCAATAGAACTCCCAGTAAGCACCTTAAATATGCCAGTCCAATTGGAAAGCTTACAGGGCAAGAACCAAAGCTTGATCACTTGCATGTGTTTGGTTGTGTGGTTCATGTGTGGCTACATTATGCAAAAAGAGACAAATTAAGTCATCGCTCAATCAAATGTGTCTTTGTCAGTTACAACTCTCAAAACAAGGGGTATGTATGTTTTGATCCTATCTCTAAGAAAACTTATATTTTTGCGTGATGTTCAATTCAGTGAAAAACTTTCATACTTTGGAGAAAATGATAGTGGTAGAGGTCAGGGGGAGTCTAAATCCCCTAACATGCATGATTTTGATGATTTATTTTTTTCGATTATTGATGAGCAGGTCACTAAAGAGACTCGTCTAGAAATTGAAAGTCCCACCGAAAATCGAGAACCTACTACCTCTACTGAAAATGATGAACCAACTAACAGGCATCTTAGAAGATCTGAGAGAATTCGAAGAGTGCCATCTCATCTGGCTGATTATGAGACTAGCTCCTTCAATCGCTATCCCAATAGTAATTTTGTCTCTTACAATCATATCTCAGCCAAATATAGTAACTTCATTAAGAGTCTTGATAAAATTCGTGAGCCTCAAACTTTTCAAGAGGCTAAGAAAGACTCAAATTGGAGAAAGGCTATGAATGAAGAATTGGAGGCATTGAAACGCAACAAGACGTGGCAGGTTGTTACAAAACCAAAAAATTCAAGCGTAGTTGGATGTAAATGGCACTATAGAGTCAAATACAAGAGTGACGGCTCACTAGAAAGATACAAAGCTCGTCTAGTAGCCAAGGGGTTTACTCAAACAAAGGGTCTTGATTATGACGAAACCTTTGCACCCGTGGATAAAATGAACACCTTGAGAATTCTATTATCAGTGGCTTGTAACTTGAACTGGGGGCTTCATCAATTAGATGTGAAGAATGCCTTTTTGCAAGGTGAACTTAGTGACGAAATCTACATGGCACTACCTCCAGGGCATCCAGATGAAGGTAATAACTATGTATGCAAGCTCAACAAAGCTATCTATGGTCTGAAGCAATCCCCTAGAGCGTGGTACTCAAAATTCAGTAAGGCACTAGAGAGCTTTGGATATCGCAAATGTCATTTTGACAACACGCTTTTCATAAAGAAACATGAAGAACACACCACTGTTGTGCTGGTTTATGTAGATGATATAGTCGTGACAGGTGATGATGTTGAAAGCATACTCAATCTCAAACACTACTTGAGAACCACATTTGATATAAAAGATCTTGGAAAACTCAAGTATTTTCTTGGAATAGAAATAGCTCAATCACACAAAGGCATCTTTCTCTGTCAAAGAAAATATGCACTAGACATATTAAATGAGACTGGGAAAATGGAAGCACGACCAGCCGAGACTCCGTTCGAAACAAACCTCAAATTGGGACCATGTGAGGATGAACCAGAGGTTAACAGGGAAGTATTTCAACGTCTAGTTGGTAAGCTTATTTATTTATCTGTCACTAGACCTGACATTTCTTTTGTTGTGAATGTGATTAGTAGATATATGCAAAGCCCAAGAGAATCACACATGAAGGCTGCCGATCGCATTCTTCGATACATCAAAGGCTCTCCAGGACAAGGACTTTGGTACAAAAGGAATAAGAACTTAGACATAGTAGGATTTACAGATGCAGACTGGGCGAGAGATATCAACGACAGGAAATCAACTACAGGATACTGTGTCTTTGTTGGTGGAAATCTTGTAGCTTGGAAATGCAAGAAACAGAAAATAGTGGCTAGATCCAGTGCAGAAGCCGAATATCACGCTATGGTAGCAGGAACCAGTGAACTCATTTGGACCAAGAACGTAATTGAAGAATTGAATCTCGAAGTTTCAAAGCCCATGCACATGTTCTGCGACAATCAAGCTGCTATATTTATTTCCACAAATCCAGTCTTTCATGAAAGGACGAAGCACATCGAAATTTACTGTCACTATGTCAGAGAAAAGATTGAATCTGGAGAAATCAAAACGCTTCATATCAATGGAGTCGAGCAAGTTGCTGATGCATTAACTAAAGGTGTCACTAAAGCAAAACTTCAACTTGCAATTGACAAGTGAGGATCTCATAACATCTACTCCCCACTTGAGGGGGAGTGATAAATTAAAGAAACGTTGAAGATGTCGATTACCTTATTCATTGATATCAAATGAATAAGGAAGGTGCTCAAATTAATTGTGAACGTTGAACTAACGTCCTCATCTTTTTGAACGTTTAACTAAACTAACGTTCAACTCTCATTTAGGCAACAGGTTTACGCCTTGGCCTCCAATGTATAAATATGAGGACTGATTGTACTTCAAATCTATGCAAAGAAGATCGACCTCTCTCTGTTCGTGGATGTAGGGTACCATCAACCGAACCACGTAAATCTGCCTTCTCTCTTTCTCACCTCTGTTCATATTCTGTTTTGCACATTCTATCAATATCCATCAAGATCATAGGAAATAAGCAATGGACGAAATTGAGCAACCCATAACGCATAGGTGTCACCGTTCAATTTAAATAACAAAAAAATTGCTGGAAAGAATTTGGTGCAGGCAGTGATGGTAAAGAGGAAATAGATGAACTTATCTAGATGTTGCTACTGCTGAAAAAGTTACCGGCACTAGCCATGGAGGGCTCTGATACCATGACAAAAATCAAGATTCAAAGAAGGAAAACCACACAATCACAACACGAGTAGAGTATTAACGTGGTTCGGTTTTCAGGCCTACGTCCACGATAGGAGGCTTCAAAAGAGTTTTGTCACGTTGAGCCTCACACACTATGCCTTTTAAGGAGGACGATTACAATTTTGGTGGTTGATATTATCTCCATGTTTAGTGCGATGATATTTGACAGTATTACATGAATTCCTAAATGGCTTACATTCAGTTTCTGTATCTTTTATGATTGTGTACAGATTCTCACGATCTTGATTTAGATTAGATAAGTCTACAATCCCTACAACTGCAATCCCTTCTTCCTTATTTGATAAACACTTTCTAAGTACAGCAACTGCTTCCTCATTTGAAGTTGCCATATCCTTGGAGGCCGTTGCCACCGAACTACTTGATTTCACACTTAGGTGCTGGCATAGTGGTATTGCTACTACTAGGGAGGGTCTTGCTTTTCATAGGAACTGGGTTCACCACCGAGGTTGCTGATCTACCTGCCTACCACTGTGCTGATGTATGTCTCTTCTGCAAGGTTGCCTTCCATTGGAAAAGTCATGTCCACCATGTCTGGATTGGCTGACATCTCTAGACCTGCCCTCATCCGTAGGCTACGCTGCCAGTGGGGTTTGCTAAGGATCACCCAGCTCCTTGGGTGCGTCGTCCCTCGTTGGCTTGGCCAGAGGTGGAGAGGGGGGGGGCAAGTACTCTCACGATTTCGATTCCTGCAAAGGGTGGACAAACCCTAATAGAGCTTCTCTTTCTTGCTCTCCTCACTCTGGCCCTATTGATTTTTAAAGAGCAATTATTTCAAAAACATAGATTTATTATTTAAACAAAAGGAGAAAAAATAATTTGATTTGAAAAAGGTAGAAAATATGAAACTAGTATAAGACTGGTGAGAGGATAGGTGCTCCAATTCCATAAATGTTTTGCCTTTTAGTGAATAAGAAATTATTTAGGACGTTGACAGTACACCAATTCAGTGATGTGGTTATAAGTCCATGCTTTGGAAGTGACGCCAGTTGTCAAGCTGAATTCTCATAGAGATAAGCGGAGGCGGAGCTGTTTTTTAATGAAGCATTAACAAACTTTCAATTGGTGTTGGGGTAGTAGCTCGATCCTTGCGGCGCTGCCTCATATAACTTCAGCTATGTTCAACCTGTGAATTTAAGGTTTTAGGTTGGGCAATATGGAACATATCCCTAGAGACCCATGCATCTCCACCCCTGATCATAGACATCATGTCTACATCCATACAAGTTACTTGTTAATTAAACAAATAATTTTATTATTTTAAAAAAGATCAGTGGCCCTAAAAGAACATGTTCGCCATATCCTTCTTCTAAATGACAGAATCAGCAGCGCAGTGGGACAGGTGATGATGGACGAGTGGGGGACGTGATTATGTAATTTAAGGACAAGTTCCCTAAAAAATTGTATTATTCTTTTCACAAAACTCCCTCCATACAATGTTTTTCTTACAAAGGGGGCAACCAGTCGTACATAAAAGAATAAAAAAAGTGAAAGCCTGTATCTTGGCTTCGATTGCTGTAGGTGCTATGTCTCTAGACCATATAGCGCAATGGGTGCAGAACCAAGTTGGTACCAAGTTGACTGCACACTGTTCCATATCCTGGATAACACAAAGGAGGACCTAATAGGTGCAGAAAATGGCTTTCCGGGTTTTTAAGCCTTGGGCCATTTGTAACTAAATATCAAAAAATGTGATGAAGAAATAGCCCGCTTTTTATCTCAATGTGTTTAGACATAATCATAGAAAGTTGCTTATTGGGCAAATGATAGGCATATTAGAAAGGCATATCTAAAACGGTTACCATCTTGGACTCTTTCAAAAATATTTCATAAAAACTATCTAAGATTTGGTCAAAATTCAACTATCAACTCGATTTTTATAGGTATTACTCTACTAAACTGAAAATGGTGAATATGCAGCACTCTAAAAGGTTCACTAGATTGAAGACTCGGTTCATCCTTTTGCTAGGCACCTAAACTTTAGGCACTTGAAAAGTCTCCCTCCCCTTTTGCTAGGCACCTAAATATTTCACTTGAAAAGAAATTTTCAAATTTTTTATATACGTAAACTAGAATTTTTAGAATTTTACATGCACATTTTTGAATTTTGTCAAACCTGAGGGGAGCCTTGGCCCCTTGCATCTCTAATTAAGTAACGGTAAGCTCACTCACTTTTCCTCGTTTTTAGAATTATTATAACAAGTGGTCGGACCTTGACATCATAGTCACATTGTCAAGCCCGCCACACATATTCTATTCTATTTTTGAAAACAAATTAAGATCTGAAAGATACAAAAAGTAATGTTAGTTGCACAGTCGCGTGGTGGGGTAACATACATTTGGATGCAATGATAATTAGCTTATAACAACTAAAAATGCGTCACATAAGTGTGGAATGGGTAAAGAAAGCTCGTCTCGACATGCCCAATGTTCCTTCTTCGGAAATGCGTGGAATTTTCCTGATCTCTTCTAAATATGCAGAAAATCAACCGTCGGGAAAGCCACTGGGGGTCGTCTACGATCTCTCTCTCGCTTATATAAAAGGGGTCCGATCTAGCTATTTCTGGAAGCAGGAGATCGAGAAGAGAATATATCTTGGTTTGTCAATGGAGGGTGCTCTGACATGGGCCAGCTGGGGCTCCGTCCTCGCGTCCTTCATGTTCGTCTTCGCCACTGACTATCTCCCCTTCTCTCCCCGAAGTCTGCTGATGAAGGTGTCGCACAGGTTGTTCGATCTGCTGTACCCGTACGCGGAGATCCGGATCGACGAGATGGGACAGGAGCGCTGGTACCGGAGCACCAGCAAGATATTCGAGCTCATCACCGTCTATCTGGCCGCCAACACCTCCAAGTCCGCCCGCAGGATGAGAGCCAATCTGGACAAGGACACGGAGAACTTGAAATTGAGCATGGACGAGCACCAACAGATCACAGACCAGTTCCAGGGGGTCACCGTCTGGTGGTCATCCAACACCACTTCTTCTCCCTCCTCCCCCTTCTTCTACCGCCAGCCTGAGGACCGCAGGTAGAACTGATTATCGGCGGGTCACTTCTGTCTCAAAAGCACATAAAACTGTATGTGTTTCTTTTTCATGCTTGGAACTCCCCAGGAGTCGATTTTCAAGTGAAAAGGGTATGCTTAGAACTCTCTAAGAAATCCATTTTTCAGCAAGAAAAGGTTAATCGGCAATCGCGAGTTCATAATTAGAGAAACTTACTTGCCCACCTTTAAGTAGTAAAGGAGACAAAGCCATTTTGGTAATTTATTAGAAAATGTTCTCTATAATTTTTTTTATCTTTTTTCATTTTCAACTTCATTTTTACAATTTTTTTAATATAAACTAAGAATATTTTAGCCATTAACTGAAAAATCGTGCATCAATATAACACATAACAAGGTTTGCTGCACATGCTGTTTAGGACTCACCATTCGTTACAGGTCAAACTGCAGCAGGCCACCATTAAAGGTGTGCCCCATGGGGCCGAGGAGTTTATTTTGCCTGTCCAAACACGTGACGCTTTTGATTAAAAATAGTAAGCTTTCTTCTTACAGTATTTAGAAGATTTGTCTCAATCAAACGGCCTTTGCTGCATGCTTTAAACTACTCGTTTTAGTTTGGTAGCTGCTTTATGCGATTGGTTTTGTTGTTTCTTAATGCACGCTTCTTCTCTGTGGCGTTTGCGATTAAAATCTTTCGAAACATACGTTTGATATGCCGATGATCCCCAATTCTAGATTCTACCGGTGCCGGCGAGTTTCTTGAAAATCAGAAATTGAATCGGATCAGCCACTACTGGTTCAGTATTTTTCTGAATCGGTTACATGGTAAAATAAATAAATAATACTATGTTATTTAGAAAATTAAATGGGAAAAATACGAAACACTAACAGTAAGCACGTGGCATACCGTGTCGGCTGATAGTCCAAATCGATTCGGGTTCAAAACGCATCAGACTCTGAAAAACTTTTGGGACATGTACTTGGTTCGTGGTTGATTCAATGGTTGCTCTCTCATCTTCTTCCGATGCTCTGGTTGCCGCGACAGGTACTATGTCCTCGTTTACAACAAGCGCTACAGAGATCTGATCACAAACTCCTACCTGAAGCACGTCTTCCAAGAGGCGAAGGCCATTGAGGTGAAGAACAGACGCAGGAAGCTGTTCACCAACACGCCAAGCAGAGACCATGAATACTCGTTCTCATCCAAGAAACTGGCATGGAGTCCCGTCACCTTCGATCACCCTTCCTCCTTCCACATAATGGCCATGGACCACGCGAAGAAAGCCGACATCTTGGAGGACCTCGACTTCTTCAAGAACGGGAAGGATTACTACCGGAAGATCGGCAAGACGTGGAAGCGTGGTTACTTGCTCTACGGGCCGCCAGGGACAGGCAAGTCCACTTTGATTGCGGCCATAGCCAAGTACATGGACTATGACGTCTACGATCTGGAGCTCACCGCAGTAAAGAACAACACGGATCTCAGGAAGCTCTTCATTGAAACAAGCAGCAAGTCGATCATCGTCATTGAAGATATAGATTGCAGCGTGGATCTCACGGCCGACCGGAAGAAGAAGACGAAGAAGACGTCAGAGGAAGGCTCATCAGAGGCCGAGGGGCCGAAACTTCCGGGAACGGAATCCCCGGAGAAGGAGGAGAGCAAGGTGACCCTATCAGGGCTGCTCAACTTCATCGATGGATTGTGGTCTTCATGTGGGGAGGAGAGGCTCATAATCTTCACCACCAACCACATTGAGAAGCTGGATCCTGCACTGATCAGGACGGGCAGGATGGACAAGCACATCGAGATGTCTTACTGCACCTACGAGGGCTTCACTGTTCTTGCCAAGAACTTCTTGGATTTGGAATCCCACTCTCTGTTTGCTGACGTTCGGAAGCTGATCGAGATTGAAAAGGTGGAAGTGACTCCGGCAGATGTTGCGGAGAAGCTGATGCCGAGAACGATGCTTGAAAAACAGTCAAAGACTCCTTGCGTCGAGAAGGTGATTGAGCTCATGAAGAAGGCAAAGGAAGGGAAGATGAAGAAACAGAACGAAGGGGAGCCCCAAAACCCCGCAGATCAAGAAGAAGGTGGCCTCACTCCTAGTGAAGTCAGTGGTTAGCCCTTCAGTCGAGTGTCTTTCCTATGACTTTTGCTGGTTTCAGCAGGCACCGTAACAGACAAGTCCAACTAGAAGTTATGTTCTGGGCATCATTTTAGTTGACGTCTGTTTTATACCTGTAACTTTTCTTTCCTTGATTTAATTATCTACATAATCTTTCTTCTGCTATCTTCGGGGATTTAAACTGTTTGAATCTAGGATTTGCAGAGAGAATAATTTGATTTCTGAGTATTAGTCCGGCTCGGACTCACATGTCATGTAATCAAAACCGAAACATTCGTCTTGAGTAGAATTAGTTGTTTTCATTTATTTGGATCTCGGCGTTTGACAAGCGTGGACGTAATTCGGTTAGTGTCAAATCTGTATCTGATTATCGTTCGAATACTTTTGCATCAACTACAATTCTTTGTTTCATTTTCACGCTGCTGATCCAAATAGCTGCAACTCATTGACACCTCTATTCCACATGTTCTTACAATCAGGACTTCCAGATCCAACGAATAGAGCAAGTTAATCTTGACTAGAACCAGGCCCGGGCATCGGGCTGGTCTGATTAAAATAAAAAATATTTTTTTAAATATAAAATAATACATAGATATTATTAATCGTAATCAAATATATATATCTTTATAAAAAAAATTATAAAAGTAATACTAAAAAAACATATTGGAGCTGAAGCGGATCCCATCGGGCCAACCCGGGTTGGCCTGATAAGCTATCAGACTGATTCAATAAGTTATCAAGCCGGGCCGGTAGGTTTTTTCAGGCAGGCACTTGGCTCGATGCCCAGCCTTAACACGAACTTGATGTGTTCATAAACAAGTCTGAGTTCTAACTTAAAAAAAATGAACTTGTTTAAAAAACAAGACAAACCCAAGCAAATGAAAGGTTCATCCTTCAAACCTTGTTAAGTCAGGCCAAGCCAGATCTCAGCTCGAGCCTACCCAAGCTGGGTTTGAGCTAACCTAGGCTTGAGATGGGTTGAGTTCAAGCTAATAAACTCGAGCTCGAGTTGAGCTTTAAGTCGAGCTGATTTTGAATAGGTTCGAACTAAGCTCGAACTAGGCTCCAACTTTGATCACGTGGAACTGAAGTGGTTTTTCCACAGCAGATACGAACTTGGTTCGTGTTCAATCTTTTACTGTGAAACAGCGTTATTGTCTCATCAAGAAACTACCAAACCAATAATTAATGATATTTCGTGGCTCTTTTGACAAGAGAGCATGTTGGATTTATAAAAATTACAACAGGGTATCTAAGCGACCAACTTATTAAAAGTTAGCAAATAGCCACCCAGTGTTCGAGAGAAATTTTCAAAGTAGTAAAAAAACCATTAATTTTTTTATAAAATAACAGAAGAGAGACATTTTTATCGTTAAAAGGCTAAAGGAGGAATAATTTGTTATGAGACACTTTGGTTATTTTACATCGGAAATTAATTTTTTTTTTTGATAAATGGTTTCCTAAGAATTTCTAAAGTTGAACGTTGTTTTATTTATAACCTTTCTAGGTTGAACGATGTCTTATTCTTTATGCAAATGTCAAGTGTTTCTTTATTACTTTTTCTATAAAGTTTGTGCATTCATGCATCCTTCCCCAATACCTTTTGCCGGTCTATGGCATTTTGTGCCGCCACCAATTGAAATTGGAGAATGGACAGGTGAGGCGTCATTTTCAGCTTTACCTTCTTGTTGTGAAAGTGGTTGCATCCCCACTTGGTTTCATTCTACTCATCTTTGATTTCCCTTCACTTTTTCACTAATGGCCATTTGATATACTTAGAATCAAAGAATTTTAGAATCAAAATGTTTAATTTTTAAGAAATTAAAATTATTAAACAAACAAGATAGCTTGTTTCAAGAATTAGGAAACTGAAACTTAGAAGTTTGATTCCATTCCAGTTTGAGGAGGAATTATGATTCTGAAATTGTCATTCTTGAAATAATATTCCAAATCATCAAACACCCCTTAACAGAGCATGTATTTGGTGGCGGTTTTTACCTGTTGGTCGCTACTAATTATCAAGCTGAATACATCTTAGAATATATTTAACCAGAAGAGCTTTAGCGCTTTGGCTGTTCTCCAAATTCCGGAAGTAGTTGAAACAGGGAACCAAATATTTGTGGGTCTATGATTACATAATGTTATACCCGATTAAGAAATCAGATGAGAATTGGATTTAAGAAATGACATCTGATTGGATTCAAATTTTGATATAGATAAATATTTGATGGGATTTGGATTCAGATTGGATTTTGTATAAATATCCTATATCCAATACTTATAAGACTGCAGCACATGCATGGACTAGTTTGAAATCGTATCCACTTTCTTTTGCAAAATCCAACCAAAACGGATTCAAATTTGAACTGTAATTGAAATTTTCCAATCCATTTTATTTTGGAACACATTAGGCAAGCACCCTTTTATTTCTGGCTCTCGTAATCTATCTTCCAGTTTTCCATGTCTTTTTCAACGAAAATAATGTTCTAAAACGTAAGTCACACGTTGTTTAGACCAACAATTCATCTTCTTTGTTCCCTACTTCTTCTTTTGCGAATGAAAGGCCAGGCACACCATCATTTTTCTTCCTATATTTTTACTCATGATTTAATTAGATGAAATTTGGATCGGTATACGAATTCAATATGCCGTGACATATGAAAAGAAAAAGAAAAAAGAGCCCTAAAACGAAAGGGAGAGACATAGAACTAACCTTATATTATTCTGTGTTTTTATATTCACTGGACGACCCAAATTAATATCTATTTCAGGTCAAATCATATCAGGTGATGTATTACTTAACCTTCCATATCATATGGAGGGAAAGGAAGAGAAGAAAACAACTTTCCTTTTCATGGGCGCTACAAATTTAAAAGCACATTCCTCCATATTTTGTTCTTAAGAAAAATTGCTACGACTTGGTGGCTGGGTGAGAAAAATCTGAATGCTCCAAACAAAACTTGTTATTCTTCCAACAGCTGGCCGTGGGGATAGATTCAAATTTCCCATCAGATCATCATCTCCTTTTCCGTTGAAAGAAACAAGTCAGGAGAAGTGTTAAGAGAAAAAAAATTTCCAACCTCAGACCTTGGCGAACACGTTAAAACTTGAGTCGGCTCGATAACTTATCTAGCCGGCCCAATAGGTTTTTTTCAGGCAGGTACTGGGCCCAATGCCCAGCCTTAACTCGAACTCGATGTGTTTATAAACAAGTCGGGTTCTAACTTAAAAATGAACTTGTTTAAAAAACAAGCCAAACCCAAGCTAATGAGAGGTTCATCCTTCAAAGCTTGTTAACTCAAGCCAAGCCAGATCTCTAAAGACAATCAAGGCAATATTAGGAAGAAAACACCAGTCAACCACGATATTTTAGGAAGTAACGATGGCAATCGTTACAATGACAATTTCAAGAAGGAAACACCAGCCAGCTATGATATTGGAGGAAGTAACGGTGGCCATTGTTACAATGACAATATCAAAAAGGAAACACCAGCAAGCTACAATGATGAAAGAAGCAACGATTGTAATCGTTACAACGACAGTAATTTTAAGGAAACATCATCTGGCCAAACTAATAAAGGCAGTAAGGCAAAGACAATGGCTGGCCAGGCAGTTACTTGTAAAATTACAAAAGATAAAGATGCAGTTGTCAAACAGAGAGGCGCAACAACTAAACAGGGAAATAGCGACTGTAAATTAGATATTGTTTCCTATTGTAAAAATCGATACAAATCCTGTAATTCAGGAAATAATGGTGCTTGTAATTCTATTATAAATAGAAGAATGATCCAAGCCTATCGACACTAAGAATGATAGCTGCCTTTGTGGACGTAGGTGTGAGTTTACACCGAACCACATTAAATCAAGTATTCCTTTCTTGAATCTCTATTTTTCTTTATGGTATCAAAGTAGGACAACCATATGGCGTAGAGCAATTCTTCTTCAAACATAGTGTTTGCTCCAAGCAAATATCCTTACCTATACAAGGAGCATAAAGAAAAATAGAGATTCAAGAAAGGAATGTCTGACTTAACGTGGTTCTTCGTAAACTCACACATGCGTCCACAAAGGCAGCTATCGTTCTTAATGTCGATAGGTCTGGATCATACTTGTATTTATAATAGAATTACAAGCACCATTATTTCCTGAATTACAGGATTTGTATCGATTTTACAAGAGGAAACAATATCTAGTTTACAGTCGTTATTTCCCTGTCTCTGTTTGACAACTGCATCTTCGTCTTTTGTAATTTTACTAGTGGCTGCCTATGTCACCGCGGTACGCCTGGAGGAGCCGCGTACCGGTACCGACATGCCGGTACGGCAGTACCGGTTCGGGGACACGTTGTGGTACGTTTGGATCTGGTTTCGGGTCGAAACTAGATCCAAAATCTCCAAAATCTAGAAAAACAAACCTTGAACGCGCCAGACGCTCGACAATTCTCACCAATCGAGGGTTAAAGTGGTTAATGTTTTACGTCGGTGGTAGTTTATTATATGTTCTCTTTCTTTTTAGAAACCTTTAGATACAGGACTAAAAAATGGCAGAGAATGCCTTTGCCACTAAAAAATTTCATGCTAATTTTGTCCCGTGGCTTCTAATTTTCTATATTCCTCGAGAAACAGAATGCCTTTGGTGAGCCGTCTGCTGCACTTCCGGATGCCCTCGCAGGTGGCTTCTTCCCCACCAATCGCTGCCACATCTGATGAAACCCCTTGACGTTACGTGCTCCAAACTGCACTACTAACAGGAAGAACTCCCACTGTCTGCAGCACTTCCGGATGCCTATTTTTCTTTATGCAGTTTCTTTATGCCTTTGCAAAATTATGCACCATTCTAACTCGTTTTATTTTTCATAAAATTTATAATTTTAATTAAAAAAATTAATATTATCACAAAAAAAATACACCGTACCTGTACCATCATTTTTAAAAATGTCATACCCGTACCCGTTTTCTCGTACCCGTACCAACACACGTACCCGTACCGCGGTGACATAGGTGGCTGCCTAGCCAGCCAATCTCTTTGCCTTACTGCCTTTCTTAGTTTGGCCAAATGATGTTTCCTTAAAATTAATGTCATTGTAACGATTACAATCGTTACTTCATCATCGTAGATGGATGGTGTTTCATTTTTTATATTGTCATTGTAACGATTCCCATCGTAACGTTCGGGCTATGTTCATCGTGAGGTAGTAAATTTTCTTGCAAATAAAAAGGTTATTCTTGTGACAAGTTCTAGCTCCACTAGATGAACATTTGTGACAATTTTCTAGACAAAGTGCACTGTAATCTACGGGGACCAGCTCCAACTATTTCAGCTGCTAAATTTTGATTTTATGTTGTCTTTATTGATGAAGCCACCTGGTTCGCTTGGTTCTATCCATTGTGCTATAAATCAGAATTATACCAAGTGTTTACGATTTTTTCATAAATATGTTGAAAATCAGTTTGATAAGAAAATTAAGTTTCAAACAGATGAAGGAGGTGAATTCAGTCTTAAATTTGCTGCAAATTTGCAAGAAAATGGTATACATAATAAACAAACATGTCCTAAGACGCCACCCCAAAATGGAAGGGTAGAACGGTGTCACATAACCATTCTCAAACTTGGGTTGGAAATGATGTTCAATGCAAACATACCAGCTCGATATTGAGTTGAAACCTTTTCCACTGCAGTTTAGCTTATTAATAGACTGCCCTCCAACATTGAAGATGAAATCTCCTTTTCAACTAGTTTTTGGAAAAAGTCCGTCTTAATCTTGTTTGTGAACATTTGGGACTAGATGTTTTCCATATCTAAGAGATTACACTCTCAAAAAACTTGAGCCGAGATCTTTACCGTTCGTATTTTTGAGATATAGTAATACACATAAGGGAAACAAGTGCTTATATCCACCTACAGGAAAAATATATATATCCTGACATGTTGTATTTGATGAAAGTATCTTTTCTTATAAAAAGCCTGGAGGACTATTTTCTTCTACACCGACCTGCAAAAACAGAGCAACGTACAGTGATTGGACGACATTAGATCATTGTCCATATCCTTCCCTAGATGATAACAAAGATGATTTGTACCAGGTAATCATCATCTCTTGCACGATGGCTCATTAGACAACGTTTCAATGCAAGAATCACATGGTAGAGACGACAACATTTCAGCACAAGAGACACATGGTAGAGGCGCAATGATATGCTCCCTCTCACAATATGAAGAATGACGGTTGATCCAAGAAAGCTCAAATATTCACTCCATGGTGACTTGGGCTAAGGCTGGTATCTTGAAACCAAATCCTAAGTATTTTTGGCATGAACGGTACCACTTGAACTTAAAACTGTTAAGTAGGCTTTTAAGTATCCAGGTTGGGTTGCTGCCATGAAGGAAGAGTTACGTGCTTTGGAACAATGCCACACTTGGACGTTGGTACCACGCCAACCAGGTATGAATGTTGTTTCAACTCATTGGGTTTTTGAAACAAAACTCAAGAGCGATGGAATGGTAGAGCGACTCAAAGCTAGACTTGTTACTTGTGGGTTCAACCAAGTGCCTGACGTTGATTTTCTAGAAACTTTCTCCCCGGTCATAAAACCAGCAACTATTAGAATTGTGCTAAGTATTGCTCCCTCTCACAATAGAGATATTCCACAAATGGATGTAAAACATGCCTTTTTACATGGTGATTTGGATCAAACTGTGTTTATTGAACAACCACTAGGATTTATTGATGATAGAAAACCAAGTTATGTATGCCAATTACATGAAGCTCTTTATGGCTTACATCAAGCTCCAAGAGAATGGTACGATCAGTTTTGGCACTTATCTTCTATCAAAAGGCTTCTTCTCCAGCATCTCTAGTTCCTCATTATTTATCTATAAAGAAGGACGTGGTATCATACTTGTACTATTGTATCTCGATGGTATAATTTTAACTGGCAGCAATCCTATGCTTCTTCAAGAATTTATTCGGGATATCAACAAAGAGTTCCCTATGAAGGATTTGGGTTATCTTCATCACTTCCTTGGAATAGAGGTAATTAAGTTTTTAGGTGGGCTCTTTTTTAAATAAAAGATGATATGTCTATAGCCTGCTGGAGAGAGCTACAATGACATCGTACAAACTAGTCGTTACTCCATTGATTCAAAATTACAAAAATCTGGTTGATGACACACCTTTTTTAGGTCCAACACTTTTTTGGAGCTTAGTCAGAGGTCTACAATACTTCACTTTCATACGACCCAACATTTTTTTCGTTGTCAACTTCATTAGTCAATACATACAAACGCCCATGGTCAGTCACTTCCAACTAGTTAAAAGACTCATTTGATATGTTAGTGGCTCCATTGATATCGGATGTCATTTATATCCTCAAGAGCAAATCCAACTTCATGCCTTCTCTGACTCCAACTGGGCTGGTTGTCAAGCAATACGTCGCTCAATTATTAGTTTTGTTATGTTTTTTGCACTAATCTTATTTCATGGACAGAAAAGAAGCAACTCACAGTGACAATATCAAGAAGGAAACACCAGCCAGCTACGATATTGGAGGAAGTACGTTACAATGACAATATAAAAAAGGAAGCACTAGACAGCTAATATGATGAAGGAAGTAACGATTGTAATCGTTACAATGGCAGTAATTTTAAGGAAACATCAACTCACCAAACTAATAAAGGCAGTATGGCAAAGACAACGGCTGGCCTGGCAGTTACTAATAAAATTACAAAAGACGAAGATGCAGTTGTGAAACAGAGAGACACATCAACTAAACAAGGAAATAATGACTGTAAATTAGATATTGTTTCCTCTTGTAAAGATCGATAAAAATAATGTAATTCAGGAAATAATGGTGCTTGTAATTCTATTATAAAAAGAAGAAAGATCCAGACCTATCCATACTGAACGATAGTTGCCTTTGTGGACGTAGATGTGAGTTTACACCGAACCACATTAAATCAGGCATTCTTTTCTTGAATCTCTGTTTTTCATTTAATCTCAGCTTGAGCCTACCCAAGCTGGGTTGAGCTATCCTAGGCTTGAGATGGGTTGAGTTCAGGCTAATAAAGTCGAGCTCGAGTTGAGTTTTAAGTCGAGCTGATTTTGAATAGTTTCGAACTAAGCCTAAACTAGGCTCGAGTTCATCCCAACTTTGATCACGTGGAACTGAAGTGGTTTTTCCACAGCAGATACGAACTTGGTTCGGGTTCAATTTTTTTCTTAAAAAACAGCGTTATTGTCTCATCGAGAAACTACCAAACCAATAATTAATGATATTTTGTGGCTCTTTTGACAAAACAGCACGTTGGATTTATAAAAATTACAACAGGCTACCTAAGCGATCAGCTTATCAAAAGTTAGCAAATAGCCACCCAGTGATCGAGAGAAATTTTCAAAAGTAAAATAAAACCATTAATTTTTTTATAAAATAACAGAAGACAAACATTTTTATCGTTAATAGGCTAAAGGAGGAGTCATTTGTTGTGAGACACTTTTGTTATTTTACCTTGGAAATTAATTTTTCTTGTTGGTAAATGGTTTCCTGAGAATTTCTAAAGTTGAGTGTCTTTTTATTTATAACCTTTGAAGGTTGAACGATGTCTTATTCTTTAAGCAAATGTCAAGTGTTTCTTTATAAGTTACAACTTTTTCTATAAAGTTTTGCGCATTCATGCATCCACCACAAGTATTTTTTGGTGGTCTTTGGCATTTTGTGCCGCCACCAAATTGGAGAATGGACAGGTGAGGCGTCATTTTCAGCTTTACCTTCTTGTTGTGAAAGTGGTTGCATCCCCACTTAGTTCCATTCTACTCATCTTTGATTCTCCCTTTACTTTTTCACTAAGGGGCTTTTGATATACCTAGAATCATACAATTTTAGAATAAAAATATTTAATAAGAAATCGAAATTCTTAAACAAACAAGGTAGCTTGTTTTCAGAATTAGGAAACTAAAACATAGAATTTTGATTCCATTCCAGTTTGAGAAGGAATTATGATTCTGAAATTTTCCTTCTTGAATCAAGATTCCAAATCATCAAACACCCCTTAACAGAGGCATGTATTTGGTGGCGGGTTTTACCTATTGGTTGCCTTCTAATTATTAAGCTCAATACATCTTGAATATCTTTAACCAGAAGAGCTTTAACGCTTGGCTGTTCTCCAAATTCCGGAAGTAGTTGAATCAGAGAACCAAATATTTATGGGTCTATGCTCACATAATGTTATACCAATATCAAAACTGCCCACATGGCTTCTTCCGGCCAATTTTGGGAGCTGTTATGAAGAAATTAAATATGGAAAAACATTTAATATCTGATTAAGAAATCAGATGAGAATTGGATTTAAGAAATGACATCTGATTGGATTCAAATTCAGATATAGATAAATATCCAATTGGATTTGAATTCAGACTGGATTTTATATAAATATCCTATGTCCAATACTTTTACAATTTGAAAATAATTTAAGTTAGGTCCAAAATTCGGATTCAGATTCAGATATGAATGTAAAAGTTAAGTTTAAATCGTATTCGGATTGTGAAATCGGGTTTCAGATTTAGATTCCGATATGACTTTTGTTTGTTTATGTTTGGATCTAAATCTAAATGACAATATGTGAATACCCAAAAATGCAAATATAGTTAATGGTATATCAAATTCAAATCCAATCTATTGACATACCTAATCAGAATGTCAGGAAAGTTGAGCAATTGGCATGATTCTACTAGTTCTTTTTTTTTTTTTCCTTCTTATTCTACCAGTCCGTTGATCTTGAAATCATATTGTATGAAGAACAATTTCTGGCTATAAACTTGAAACTATTTGCAGACTGTGGGTGAGAGGATGGGTCCTCGCAATTGGATGGATGGACTTTGGGGCAGCCAGCCGTCTTTTCCATAAAAATGTTTTGTCTGACAGTACACCAAATTCAATGACGTGATTGCGAATCCATGCTTACGATGAAGTGATGTCAACATCCATACAAGTTACTTGTCAATTAAACAAATTATTTTATTACTTAAAAAAGTAGCAAATATGTGGCCCCATAAGGTGTGGGAGATTGAGAGGATCATCTTTCCCACTTGCATGAAGTTTATAACCCATTTCATTCGGCATAAAGAAGTTTTCTTAGAACACATGGGATCATATAACGCAACTTCAATAAAGTTACTACTTCATTTCAAAAGTTATCGTATAATTATGTCCAACACTTGGTTGTTAGATTTACCTACAAACAAACAACATAGATGATTGCATCATGATTTCTGAAAGGAGAACATACTGTTCTTGATTTATATGTTTTAAGAACATGTCCCTTAAAAAATGTATTGTTCCTCTCACCAATACATTATTATAAGTTAGGGCCCGGCACCAAGTCGACTTCAGTATAATGGAAGCAAGAACCTTAGAGGTGAAGAAAGTGGCCTTGGGGCTTTTAAGCATTGTAAGTAAATATATAAAATTATGATGAAGAAATAGCAGGCTTGTTTGACTAATGATGTGGCTGCTATGGATGTGATCACGGCTGGCAGTCATGGTTACATCATATCGCAATGCCTTTAAACGCAAGCAATAGAAGCTGCTTGTTGTGCAAGTGATAGGCATATTAGAAAGACATATCCAAAGAGGTTTCGATCTTGGACTCGTCTAAAAATGTTTCTCTTCCTAGTTGTAAATGACATCAAGTTAGAAATTGAATGCTCTCCATGAGCACGTAATGTATGCAACCATGAAAATGGCCTTAAAGACTTCTTGATCCAATGTTGATGTAATGTGGGTTCAAGATCTACCACACTTGCAAGGTAGAATTAAGAAGGGAAAAAAAGGACTAGTAGCGTCACGCCAATTGGTCAACTTGGGTGATCTCATAAAGTTTGTTAGGGATGTCAACAGATTGGATTTGAGTCTGACATACCTTTAACTGTCTCCACTTTTTGGATATACACATATTTTGATTCAGATCCAAATACAAACAAAAAAAGTCAGATGTGCATCTGAATTAAAAATCCGATTTCACAATCCAAATTTGATCTCAACCTGTTTCTTACATTCATATACAAATTTGAATCCGAAATTTTGAACCAAATATGACTGATTTTCAAATTATAAGAGCATTGGATATATGATATCTATTTAAAACTAAAACCAATCTAAACCCAAATTTGATTGGATATTTATATATATATCTGAATCCGATCGGTTGTCATTTCTTAAATCTGAATCCCACCCGATTTTTTAATCTGGTATTGCAAGTTTGTCCTTATCCTATTTTTTTCAAAATGATTCAATCAAATATCCAATCCAAGTCGAATATATTGACATCTCTAAAATTGGCCCCAAGAACCCCTTGTATGCTGTTTTGGTAGAGCATTGCATAACCATAAAACCCAAAAACCATTTTGGTTTTATATTTCAACTACTTCCAGAATTTGGAGAAGACCTAGCACTAAAATTTTTGGTTAAAGATAGTTTAAGATGTATTGATCTTAATTATGAGCCGACCAATATGTAAAACCTACCAGCAAGCAAATACATGACTCTGCTAGTGGAAAAATAAAGGGAGAATCCAAGATGAGTTTAACAGAAGTAAGTTGAGGGTTAAGCTGACAATGATGTCTCACCTGTCCCACCAATTTCAATTGTTGGCTGAAAATGCCAAAGTCGTCCAAAAGATACTGGGACACGGATATATGAACACACAAAACTTTAGGGGGTTTTTGATGATTTGGAATTTTGATTCAAGAATGAAAATTTTACAATCATAATTCCTCCTCAAACCAGAATGGAATCAAAGTTTAGGTTTCAGTTTCTTAATTCTGAAAAACAAAATGCTCCATTTGTTTAATAATTTCAATTTTTTAAAAATTCAACATTTTGATTTTAAAATTCTATGATTCGGGGGTATATCAAACACCCCCTTTATATAAAAAATGATATACGAAGACAGGCTAGCTAGGAGACCCTTGTATACCAGGCTTTGATGAAAATCATGTGGACTATCAATTGCAAAAAGATCAGATGGTGCCAACCAAGCATGCCTTTAGAATTTTTTAGTATTTTATGCCATTTGGATAGGGAATCAAAGTTTTTGGCTTTTAACAAATGCCAAGTTGGAAACTTTCAAGGCCTGAAGGAGATCGGGAATTCAACTAGCCATTGGGCCTAATCTCTTGACATTTTATGTCTTTTTAAGAGTATTTCAATCTCTTAAACAACAAATTGACTTCTACATTTGCAATTTAATTTACATCATCTTAGAATTGATGGGCTTTTTTTGTGGATTGCTAAAATTGCTGCAAAAGTAAAAAAAAAAAACTTATTTTTAATTATATTTTTTATATATTTTTCTTAATAAATATACATATTTTTTAATTCGAGCTCGAGATAGAATTGGCTGATTTTGGATTGGGGTGATCCTCTCGCTATATTATTTATAAACTTAGGCTTATTAATTAAACAAAGTAAAATTTGGAAAAAAAATAATGACTTCAAATATGAAAACTAGTAAAAGACTGTGGGTGAGAGGATAGGACCTTTCAATTGGATGAAGTTTAAACTTTAAAGGCACCGGGCCCGTCTTTCCATAAATGTGTTGCCTCTAGGGAATAAGAAATGATGCGGCAGGTGGAGTCGCTGACAGCAACCAAATTCAATGACGTGGTTGCGGGTCCTTGGAGGTGACGCCATCAGCCATGTTCAATTCTCAGAGACATCATGTGCAAGTCAACATCCATACAAGTTACTTGTTAGTTAAACAAATAATTTTATTTTCTTTTTAATAGCAAATATGTGGCATGTAGGATATCGAAAGGATCATCTTTCCCACTTGCATGAAGTTTAGAACGCAAGCAACTTTTCTTAGAACACATGAGATTTTACAACGCTACTTCAATAACGCCACTATTCCTTTTTAAAAAAGATCATGGGATTTATGTCCAACGTTTCAATGTTCACAAACTACAAGGACGATCGCATCATGATTTCTGAAAAGAGCACATACTATTATTGATTTAAGTACCTAAAAAATGTATTGTTCTTCTCACCAAATTCTCTCTATACAATGTTTTTCTTGCAAGGACGGCAACCACTTGTAAAGAATCGACAAGGAGAAAGCCTGTTCTTCGCTTCGATTGGCTCCTTGGTCCCTAAGCTATATAGCGTGGGACCCAACACCAAGTTGACAGTGCACCGTTCCATGTTCACGTTCAGGAGAACGTTGACAAATGATATGGCTGCTGTGGATGGCGGACGGTCATGGTCTTTAGACACGATCGATAGAAGTTGCTTCTTGTGCAAGCGATGTCTTTAGACATGAAAGATAGAAGTTGCTTCTTGTGCAAGCGGTATGCATATGAGAAATGCATATCTATAGAGGTTTTGATATTGGACTCGTTTAAAAATGTTTCATAAAAAATCATCTAAGATTTTGGTCTATTACTTATCTTATGGCTCTGTCTAAAGGGCCGAGGTGCAATATACCTTGTTGAATTGATGTGCTGATGAAAATCCAGCTGTCAGCTCGATTTTATAAATGCTATTTCATGGGACTACAAATGGTGGATATGCAACACTTTCTTTGAAGAGTGCAGCCTTAAACCCCAAGTAACCCCAAAAAGATACTAAAATGGAGAACGGCTTGGTCCTCTTTCAGCAGCATGAGGGTAAGTGTTCACACAGACCCACAAAAAATAAGTTTTTATATATTATATACTTTAATCCAGCTTTTCTCATTTACATGTTGATGCTCATAAAAAATTTGAAATTTATTACTAGCACCCTCGAAAAGGTTCGAAATTTATTACTAGCGCCATTAGCTAGAAATTTTTTATTTCCGCCCTCGCCTTGTCTATCGTCTAGCTGACAATGCAGATGACCAAAGCCATCGGATAAATGTGATCGCTGCTGCGATGATTTACAAAAAAACAAGATCTAAAACACTTCATCTCAGGGAATGAATGAGCCCCAAAAGTGCCTGATCTGTGCATGCTCGACTTTTATGTGCGTGTATCTTCTTTTGGCCTAAAATAATCCTATGAGATGGCTGAAACAACTATCATTGTGCTCTAAATCACTTATTTTAATACGTAACAAGTTCTAAAGCACATCATTTTAATGTATATGAAGGAAAATCCAGAGCACGAAATAGTTTTGGCAATTCGCCAAACAAGACGGCTAAGGATTTATGTTACTTATTGCAGAAAACGATTCAAAAAAATGACTGTAAACAAATTATGGAAAGTGTACTCAAATTATCTAAAACGTTAGAATCAATGTTATCAAAATCGGTTCTTTAATTGAACCAGAGTGCTTATGATTCAGCGACTCGGCTGAATCAAATAGGAAAGGGAATAATTTGCGAATCGGATTAATTAAAACATATATTTTTTATTTAAACTTTTTTAAGTAATCAGAATACACACCTTAGATGATGATGATGATAAAAATAATATAATAACCTAGTAACATTATTATCATAGAAAAAATACTTTCGATCTTATTGGAAAAACATTTTTTTTTTCTTCATCAATTATAAAAGCATGAAAAACTAATGTTATTAAATACGTCAGAGAATATGTGTCGGTGGAGAATTCCAAGTATTCAAGAAAGAGAGGATATATTTAATAGATCCAACAACTATAATAATGTCATAAATACGGATGGGAAAGTGGCTCGTGCTTGAACAATGTCATAAACAGCTATAGATAGGAAACCGTGTTAGAAGAAGCTAATGTTAAAAAAGTAACGACCCATTCAGTTTGAATCAGCCGATTTTTGTTTGATTCAGCCGATTTGGATGCTTTCAAATCCTGCATGAAATCAAAGAGCATTCAAATCGATTTGCATCGGCTGATTCAACCCGATTATTATAATACTAATTAAAATAATTAAGAAATTTTATAAAAATTAAAACTCATTCATCTGTTTCATTAGGGCAATAAATGCATATTAAATATGGGAGAAAAACCATCCAACTGCAAAAGTAGCTAGCTGTTTCCAATTCCTCTATAAATATATAGGAAGCAGCTAGCCATTAAATCTTCATATACCAGAATTGATAAAGGTTTTCTAACCCATCAATTCTAAGAAGGTAGATGGTGGAGATTAAATTGCAATTTGTTTTTTTTTTTTAAGAATTCGAAAACCCATCAAAAGACACAAAGAGTTTTCCTCAAGGAAAGTCATCGGTTTTTCTCTCTCTCTCTCTCACACACACACACACACACATTTGAGGGGTAGTTGGACTCTTGAAAAAACTTGTTTTTTATATTTGCAACTTAACATCGACCATCTCAAAGTTTTTCAATTGATAGTCCAGATGATTTTCATCAATATTTAATATATGAGGGTATGCTAGCTTGCCGTCCTATCTCTCTCGCTCTTTATATATATATATATATATATATATATATATATATATATATATATATATATATATATATATATATATATATATATATATATATATATATATATATATATATATATATATATACATGATGGCTAAATATTAATTAGAAAATGGTCGCTCAATGCACAAGTCACAAAAGCATTACAATAGTTTATGATGTAATGACAATTTATATTGTTATTTGCAATGATTTATAGTGTTTTTTAGAGACCAATTTTTAATATTTAGCTAACCTTAACATCTAAAAACTAATTTATTATAGTATGTTCAATGTACCAGATGTCAAATGTTTCCAATGACTAAAAATTAAACTCTGTCGTTATAAAACCCTAAATTAGTGCCAAAAAACTACATGAATCCATGCTGCACCATGAATTGTTGATAATTTCTCATGGTGACTATTTTTGAATGGTAGGTTTTTGGTTTCCAGCCCTATGGCAACATCTGGTATCCAACACATTTGAAATTCCACACACACTATATATATATATATAGTTTTTGGTTTTTGGTTTCCAGCCCTATGGCAACATCTGGTATCCAACACATTTGAAATTCCACACACACACACAGAGATGTATATATATACGTATATAT